>JANVCQ010000006.1:34941642-34957240 GCA_025531925.1 Erythroxylum plowmanianum | reverse complement strand
TGGATGTAGGTGTCGATGATGACGATATCGACTCCCTCTTAACGGGCTTGTCTTTATCTCCAACCATCTACTCGTCATTGTTTACAAATATGTACTGATACTATTCACAGTACTGTAGCACTGGCACTGTTCACGGGGACTGTAGCACCGACACTGTTCACTGATGCTGTTCATCGACACTGTTCACCCATACTGTTCACTGACACTGTTCACCGATACTATTCACCGGCACTATTCACCGACACTGTAGCTCCAATATATTTTCACTCCCACAACACCCCAGTCAAAAAAACTGGAGCTCTGATACCACTTGTTGTGCAGAAACGTTAATAAATTATGGAGTAAAAAATAAAACAATAATAAGAACTCCAAGATTTTTATACTGGTTTGGCAATGCCTACGTCCAGTTTGGAGACGACTGAGTATTTCACTATAATCAATGAAAGCATACAATAGTGTTTATCACTCAATTTCCCAAAAGACCCAAAATAACCCAAGCTCACGCACTTCTAGAAAGAGAAAATAAAAAAATATAAATATATTATTTTTCTCTCTCTCTCTCTCCAGAACTCTCTCCTTCCTCTCGAATTATTTTGCTCTCCCTCTCTTCTGGAAAACTTCTCTACTCTCTCACACTAAACAACCTCTGCTCTCTTCTCCCTCTCATCTCTTTCGTTGTGCTTCTCTTTTATAGAGAATTCAATGGGTGTGAAAGCCAGCTGCACCACTGAAATCCACCGAAAAAATAAGCCACCATTCTTGACTCAACACTCACTGAAAGCAAGCTTCAATTTCTGACTTTGAGAAGCTAAGATTTCTGACTTGGAGAAGTTAAGATTTCTAACTTTGAGACAATTCTCAACAGCTTGAACATCCAATTCCTTAAGCATGGTAAGCATTCCAATACTTTCTGGAATTGTACCCATAAGTTTATTGTCAAAGAGGTACAATACCTCCAAGTTTACCAGATTTTCAAGCCTATGTGGGATACTTCCAGAGATTTGATTGCTAGAAAGAGAGAGTATTCTGACCATAGTTGAAAGATTGCCTAACGTTTCAGGTAAGACCCCACGAAAGTTGTTATTGTTGAAGGCCAATAACTACAAGTTGGTAGCATTTGTTAAGGAGGAGAGAAAACTTAAATCATCTTTTTCACATTCCCAGTTAATTAATTGAGATGCTTAACCATTGTAGCTTTTGTAGTTTGTTCAAGTTTGAAACATTTCCCGTAAGTTGGTTTCTAGGAGCACTAAATCTCAATAAGTTGGTGGCGTTGGATGGAGAAGCAGGAATGTCCCTACTGAGATTCAGAAGTCAACGAGAATCTCAAAGCCAAATCCCAGATATTTCTACTATAGTGAATGTGTCCACATTATTAGCCAGGCTTTTGGTTGCTACGTATCCATATTACTAGCCAAGCCTTTCATTGCATGCAATGCTATTGGATTTAAAGAGTTGGAAGAACATACTTTGACTCAGTCAAAGGTATGTGTCAGTATGTTTGCTAAAGGTGTCAACATGCTTGCTTTTGAATAGGCCTTGTTATCGGTTTTAATCATTTATTATTATGTTTGTTACTATTTTCAAATATTTGTTTAGTCCTAAATCTCATGGATGTGTTGCAAGGATTAGGATGAGTTGTTACGTCTGCTTTCTATATAAAGTTCTTTAGTGAATAAACAAAGATAGCAAAAATTAAAACAAAATTCAAGTCATTCTCACCTTAAGTAGAACTTGTTTCATTTAAGCTTTATCTGGGACCTACCAATTGTTATCAGAGCTTACAACAACGTCTACTAATATGGGTGGGAGGCTGGAGGATAGGTAGCACGTTACCCAGCTTGCCTCGGCTGCTGGATTTCCAACACCAACATAGTGCCATTTTTGTTCTATGCTTCTCTATTCACTGGCCTGCTCTGAGGCTTTCTCCTTAGCCTCAAGAGTCTCCCGCCTTCAGCCCTGGCGTTCTCTACTAGGACTATGTTGTTTTAATGCCCTCCTGTAGGCTAAGGCTGCCTCTATAGTAGATCTTAGGTGCTACGTAGCCTTATTTTGGGTTTCCTCTGGGTGTCATGGGCCTCTTTTATATTTTGCGTGTTCTTAGTATTTATATTTTCACTGGGACATACCCCTGTGACGATGTATATATTCTTTTCTAATGAATATAGTTTTTTACCATTCATAGAAAAAAGGAATGAATTGAGCATCTAAAAGCAGGCTTTGGTGGCTTACAAGACAGCTTTTGTTGCTTGGAACTTGGCATGTTTGATAGGCTGCAACATCTAGAGAAAGTCATTACCGAGATGTCAGATGTCCTACTTCAAAAACAAGATATACCTTCCATAAGCACCAGTGGTCATCCTAGAAATTCTTCCAATGTCAAATTTCATGATACAAGAGAGAAATGAGGTAGTGATGATGGCAAGCGAGCACTATTTTCCTCAAAGCTAACAAAACTTGAGTTTCCCAAGTGCTTTGGAGATAATCCCACAGAGTGGTTCACCAAAGTAGACCAATTCTTTGAATATCAAGGAACTCAGGACACTCAAAAGGTGTCTTTAGCTTCCTTTCATCTACAAATCAATGGTGGCAGTGGTTATGTCGGGCATACAAAGAAGAAAGTAAAGTCGTAACATGGCAATTATTTGTTAAAGAATTGTAGGCTCGATTTGGTCCTATTGATTGTGAGGACTTCGATGAAGCATTGTCAAAAATAAGGCAAGTCAGATCCCTAAGAGATTACCAAAAATAATTTGAGTGATTAGGGAATTAGGTGCAAGATTGGATGCAAAAGGCATTGGTCAGAGCATTTATGGGCAAACTCAAGGTAGAGATAGTAGATGGAATTCCAATGTTCCAACCAAAATCCTTGAAGGACGCAATTGGTCTTACAAGGATGAGGGATGACCAACTAACTCGTCACCAAAAATTTGTCAAACCAATAACTCAGGCAATAGTTGACTCTCCTTCATCAACACCAATCAAACCAATAACCCCAATAAAATGATTGACAAGGGAAGAAATGCTAAAAAGAAGGACACATGGACTTTGCTTAAACAGTGAAAAAAATTTGTACTTGGCCATAAGTGCAGAGGTTCTTGAATCCTTTTGTTAGAAAGTGGAGAAGATCAGTTAGTTGATGAAACAAACTTGGAAGCTCAACCCGAAATATCTCATGCTCTCTCAGGTTGGTCAACAAATTGAGCTATATGTGTAATGGCAAAATTGGAAACTCTGAAATGGTTGTGCTCATTGATAGTGGGCCTACTCACAATTTCATTAATGAAAAGGTGGCCAATATACTACAGTTACCTGTCATTCCTACAAAAGTTTCAATGTTAAGGTGGCTAATGGCAAACCATTAACATGTCAAGGGTGATTTGAGAATGTCCACATATTGATCCAAGGAGTTGTGTTTGCTGTGTGTGTTCAACCTATGGATGATGCCTCATCAACACCAATCAATCCTGAAATGCAAAAATTATTACAAAAATTCGAAGATTTATTTCAAGAGCCTAAGCAATTGCCACCCGTTAGTGCAATTGATCACCACATCAATTTGAAGAAGGGTATTGAGCCAATCAATGTAAGACCTTACAGGTATGCCTCTTTTAAAAAGCTGAATTGAAAAACAAGTTCATGACATGGTAAAATTAGTGCTTATACGACCTAGTATTAGTCCTTTTTTATCCCCCTTTTTATTGGTTAAAAAATAAAACATAGCACTTTTGCATTGATTATAAAGCACTTAATGAAGTAACCATCAAAGCTCGGTTCCTTACTCCCACTGTTGATGATATGCTTGATGAACTCTACGGAGCCTTTTATTTCACCAAACTTGAATTATGTTTTAGGTTCCGTCACTTACAAATTGACGCCCCCACATATTCACAAAATTACATTTCATACTCATAATGGCCATTAAGAAAATTTAGTCATGTCTTTCGGTCTTTGTAATGCTCCATCTACATTTCAAGTAATTATGAATACAATTTTTTGACCTTATCTCTAAAAATTTGTACTAGTATTTTTTGATGACATTTTAATATATAGCCCCAATTGGGCCATGCATTTCGAACATGTTCCAAAGCTTTCGAAATTTTAAGGCAGCATTATATTAAATTGAGCAAATGTGTATTTGTCCAACATGAGCTAGAATATTTGGGACACATCGTTACACCATATGGAGTTAAAGTAGATCAGGGCAAAATAAAAGCTTTGATAAATTGGCCTAAGCCTACTCATATCTCTAAGTTACGTGGATTCTTAGACCTTACAAGTTACTACCGAAAGTTTATTCGTGATTACGGTATCATAGCTTGCCATCTCACTAATATCTTTAAAAAAAGGGAAATTTAGGTGGTCAGATGAGGCAAAACATGCTTTTTAGAATCTTAAATAGGCCATGACTACAACTCCAACTTTGGCGATGCCAAATTTTAACGAGTCCTTTGTCATTGAAGCTAAGGTTAGGGATGGCATAAGAGCTTTCCACACTCAACAAGGGAAACCTGTTGCATTCATGAGTAGAGCATTAGGCACTAAAAAACGTACTTGGCCCACCTACGCCAAAGAGATGCTGACAATCATTCAAGTCATTTTAACTTGGAGACCATAACTATTAGGCAAAAAGTTCTTCATCAAAATAGACCATCAAAGGCTCAAATACTTGCTAGACCAATGCATCTCAACACCAGAGTAGCAAAAATGGGTTTCTAAGTTACTAGGTTATGATTATGAAATCATATATAAGCTGGGTAAGGAAAACACTAACAGTTGATGCCTTATCATGCCCAGCTAATAGTCCAAGCTTAAATGCCATCACTATTCCTCAAGCTGACATTTGGGATTCAATTAGGATAGAATCCCAAGATCATCCCTATATGAAACGTATTCACAAGTAAGCACAGGAAAATTTAGGCAGTCCTTATTCATGGCGTAATGACTTGGTTTATTATAAAAACTGAATTGTCATCTTTCCTAACTAAGACATATAAAAACTGAGTTGTCATCCCTCCTATCTAAGACATTATGAGTCAATTACTGCGAGAATTTCATGATTTCATCATAGGAGGACATTCAGATGTACTTAGAACGTGTAAAAGATTGACTCAACAATTTTATTGGTCTTTAATGTTCAAATTAGTGAAAGAATATGTTGTTGCTTGTCAAATATGCCAACGAGTTAAGGTTAATACCCTATCATCAGACGGTCTACTATAGCCATTACTAATCCCCTGTCAGGTCTGGGATGACAATACTATGGACTTCATCAAGTGTATTCCACCTTCAAACGAAAAGCAAAATATTTTAGTTATTGTTGATCGGCTAAGTAAATCAACACATTTCTTAACTTTGTCCCATCCTTATATTGCGAAGACTATAGCAGAAAAATTTGTTAAAGGAGTGGTTAAGCTACATGGTATGCCTCAATCCATCATTAGTGATCGCGATCCCATCTTCCTTTGCAATTTTTGGAGAGAGTTCTTTAAATTATCTAGGACTCAATTGAAGATGAGTTCTGCATACCACTTAGAAACGAATGGCCAATTAGAAGTAGTAAACCACTGTGTGGAGCAATATCTTTGGAGCTTCGTTCCTTGTCAATCGCATAAATGGAATCTTTTTTTACCTTGGGCCAAATTTTGGTATAACACTACTTATCATTCCTCTACAGGCATGACCCCCTTCCAAGCTCTTTACAGTGGATCACCACCAACAATCCCACAGTATCACATAGGTGCTTGTCCAGTTCATGAAGTAGATCAAAACCTGGCTACTCGCGATGCTTTGTTGAAACAACTTAAAAATAATTTGCATGTTACCAACAACCAAATGAAGCAAAGAATCGATTCTAAGAGTAGGGATATCGAATTTGAAG
The DNA here is from genome assembly GCA_025531925.1 of Erythroxylum plowmanianum. Taxonomy (NCBI): domain Eukaryota; kingdom Viridiplantae; phylum Streptophyta; class Magnoliopsida; order Malpighiales; family Erythroxylaceae; genus Erythroxylum; species Erythroxylum plowmanianum. The sequence continues at coordinate 34,951,359 of JANVCQ010000006.1, read as the reverse complement.
TAGGCGATATGGTATTTTTTAAACTCCATCCTTATCGTCAACATTTAATATGCAATCATGCCCACCAGAAGCTTACTAGTCAATTTTATGGGTCGTATGAGGGTGAAGAAAGGATTGGCAAGGTGGTTTATAGACTCAAACTTCCTACTGGTTCTCAAAATACACCCAATTTTTCATATGTCAATGCTCATAAAACAAGTAGGTGACAATTGTGCTTCCATTCCCGGCTTGGCACTAACTTCTAAAGATGGTGAATCCCTTTTAGAACCAGAGGCAATTTTAGAGACACGTTGGGTAAAAGGGGCTCAAAGTTTGTGGAAGAAAGTTTAGTTAAGTGGAAGAGGCTTTTAGACGAAGATGCCACTTGGGAAAGCACTAAGGCACTAAGGAGCTACAAGAAAGATTCATGAACCTTGATGACAAGGTTACAGTAGAATTGGGAGGTAATGTTAAGATTAAGAAATCCATGAGAATCCCAAAGCCAAATCACTTATACTTTTAATACAATGGACATATCCACATTATTAGCCAAGCCTTTGGTTGCTATGTGTCCATATTATTGGCTAAGTCTTTCGTTGCATACAATGCTATTGGATTTAAAGAGTTGGAAGAACAAACTTCGACTCAGTCAAAGGAACATGTCAGTATGCTTGCTAAAGGTGTTAACGTGCTTATTTTTTAGTAGTGTAGTGGTTATTAGTTTTGATCATTTATTATTATGTTTGTTACTATTTTCAAATATTTATTTAGTCCTAATTCTCAGGACTGTGTTGCAAGGATTAGGATGAGTTGTTACATCTGCTTTCTATTTAAAGTTCTTTAGTGAATAAACAAAGCAAGCAAAAATTAAAACAAAATTTAGGTTATTCTCACTTTAAGTAGAACTCGTTTCATTTAAGCTTTGTTTGGGACCTACTAGTCTCCCATAAATTGGTTACTACCAATTGTCAATAGTTCTAGGTTAGGAAGAGCACTGCCTAAATCCTTGGGAAGAGTCCCTTCAGTTTTATTTTGAGTGACAACAAAATATGTGATAGAAGAAATGTTGAATAATGAGGGTGGATCACATCTGACAAATTGTTAAATCCGAGATCAATGAATGACAGGGTCATTAAGGATGAAAAGTTCCCAAGGAATGCAAGTATGTGTCCTGTTAGAATATTTGCCTAGACACTAAAATACTGGAGCCGTATAAGAGATGCAAGCTCTAAAGGAACTTCCCTTACCAGCTTTTTGGAGGATAAATCATTGGAAACTAGGTTGGAGCATTTGGATTATTTGTTGGAATTTCACCACTGAAAGAATTGATCTCAAGTCACATGCTTTTCAGTGTGCATAGATGACCAACTTTTGAAGGAATATGATCGGTGAGGTTGTTTTTATGGAGTAGGATTTCTTGAAGGAAGCTTAAGTTGCCTATATGTGGTGATATAGATCCTGTAATTTTAAAGAAACTGAGATCTAATTTTGTGACCCTCTGGTGGTGTCGACGACCACAAGTAATATCTTACCACTGGCAAAAGTGATTGTTTCATCCCAAGAGCTCATGAACTTGTAAGGTTTGTAGGTTATTCTGACTCTCAACTCAACCAAGCCCAGATGACCAATTTCATTTCTGCTAAGTGCGTTTGTCGTTAGCCAAAAAAGTGTTAGGCTAATGATTCTTATAATTGAAATAGAGACAGAGAGTTCTGAGCTCGTCCCTAGAATCAAGCACCATACCGTAAGAGAAGGAATCGTCAAAACTCTGGTTTATCAAATGGACCTATTCTAAGGGTGATAAAGAAAGAGCATATTATGTCCTCTAAAGCATTTGTGTCCATAATCTATCCATCAAACTTCTTGTCTAGTAGTAGCCATCAAACAAGTAATTTTTGTTGATATTTGTCGGAATGAGTGAAACACTCAATTAAAAAGAAACTCAAAGGCAATATATTGATTGCAATATTTTACAAACAACTTATGACACAAACTGTCCACTCACTCACGACACACACCTCTCTCCACACTCAATCACAATTAATTGTTAGTCACTCAAACACACCTCATTTTCACTTATTAATGTTGTTCGAACACTCAGGAATTGTTCACACACCCTCACCACTTATGGAGCTTAGCTCCTTTTATAGATATCCTAAGTCAGGTAACAACCGAATTTTAGGCTTTTTATAATATTATGGAAGATTTGTATAATAAAATATTATTTATGCATATAAGACAATATGAAGATTTTAGAGAAATCAAGAGAGATGTCGGTGACTTCTTACAATCCCCCCCACCGACTACTCTCTTGTTTTTGAAGTCATACCAAACTGCCTTATAAATTTTTCAAATTTTGTTTTGATGATTCCTTTAGTAAATAAGTCTGTAGCTTGGTCTTCTGTCTTTGCATATTTCATCTCAATATGTCCTTGTAGCACTTTTTCTCAAACAAAGTGATAGTGTACATCTATATGCTTAGTTCTTGCATGAAACACTGGATTTTTTGCTAGACGTATTGTTAATTGATTATCACAATATAACTCCACTAGATAGTCGAATGGTTGATGAAGATCAACCATTAGTTGTTTTATCCATTCACGTTCTTGTGCTGCCATTGCTGTTGCATAGTATCAGCCTCAATAATTGATAAAGAGACTACTGGTTGTATTTTGTTACACCAAAAGATTGCTTCCACATTCAAGTTTGAACACATATCCAGTGGTTGATCTTCGAGTATCATAGTCTCCAACATAGTCAGCATCATAGTATCTCACTACCTTGTGTTGCGGTCTAAACAAAATAATATAAATTAAATTCTATCTAGACCAATTAAAGGTAAGCGCACCCCGTCGACGAGTAATATAAATCCTTAAGAACCGGATATCGTACCCAAGGGAAATTTTCCAACACCTAAGACAATTAAATTAAACGATAAAAGATTACTCATATGATCAAGAATTGATTGATTTGAAAAATATGAAAATTGCAAGGTATGAATTAAAACGACTAGATTTAATCAAATGACAAAAATCGATTAAGGTATCAGATTTCAATTGGATTGGACACTAAAATAAAATTGTAAAGGTGGATTGATTTAGGAAATACTTCACTTAAGCAAGTCAAACCCAATGTTCATAGTGTTCCCTTCTCTTCAACATCCGAGTCACTACTTAGTTCATAGATAATTCGGAATAAAATGTGTTAAATATAAGAAGCGTAAAATTAAGTTCGCTAATCCTAGGTATCCTCACACAAGATCCTAAGGTTGGTCCGCACTTTAGTCTCAAGTATGTCGCTTGATTAATTTTCTGACAAATTAAATCCCATTGGTTGTTGCATTAAATCATCTAAGGTCTTAATTTATGTGTTCAAGCTAAATTAGGACAAAATATGTATTTAATCAAGCAAAAATCAATATCACAAAAATTATCCTAACCCTATATTAATCTTAACCTTAACTGAAATGAAAAACTTACTCACACATATTTATCATTGTAACATAAATCATGGTCATAATATATGTTTGCATTGATTACATCCACACAATTAAAATAAATAAGAAATAATAAAAAATTAAAATTAAAAACACCTGATATATAATATTCAAGAGAGATGGCTGTTGCTGTCCAAAAAAAATTCTCTAAGGTCGACCGCTTCTACCGCTGTCGTTGATTCCACCTTTTGTTCATGGAAAACCGTGAAGCTCTCTTTGCTACTGCAGCTATCTCCCTCTTTTGTTACTGTTCATTGACATGACAAATAAGATTTGTGTCACCTTATTCATGCATGTTCCTTCTCCACTGTTAGCTCCTTCTCTTCACGTTTTCTTAAAGCTCCAACAGCAGACCAACAACGTACCTCTCCAGTTGCTTCCACGTTGCCACCAGCTTCTTCTACTCCACCAGGTGCTGCTGCGTTTGTTCTTTTCCCACTAGCTAACGTGTTGTTCTGTCCAGTTGCAACGTTGTTCTATATTCTAGCTGCTTCAACTCTTCTCCTGCAACGTAGTTGTTGTTAGTTTCGTTGCCACCTGCTACTTCAGCTTTAGCCCCCAGCTGGTTCATCAACATGAGTGGATGGAGAGTCTTCAGTGGTATGTAGTGTGAGTAATCTCAGCTAACATGTATGTTGTCCAGCTCCCTTATGTGAGTTTTAGAGTGTAAGTGTTTTGGGTGGTTTGTACGTGTAAGCTCTTGGCTGGTGGTGTATGCATGTTTTATGGAGGCAGCGTTGGGAGTGTTTTCTTTTTTTTTTTCAGTCAAGTATGGAGGCTACTTTAGAGGAAGGATACGTTGGCGTGCTTGGTGTCTTCTGCGTAAAAGTGAGAGCTGTCATTTTTGTGGAGGTTAACTGCCAACTTCAACGTGAGTTTTCCACACTTCAATGTGAAGTTGCTACCAGCTTATTTTGTTGTTTTCTAGCCAACTCCTGCTTACATTTTTTCTCCTTTTGCTGCCAGCTTTCTACGTAATTTTAGGAGATTTTTTTCTACCTTTTACGCACAGCTCTTGTCTTCTTGTTCTTTTATCCACGTTGCCTTGCAAAACTCATGAACATTCCTTCTCTTGCACGCCTAAGCCTCCCTTTTTTTTAACTTTCCTGCTGCAGCCATCTTCTTTTGTCTTTTATGTATTGGAATTTCACCTACCGCCAACTGCTACTTTCTACAAGATTTTAGGAGAGTTTTTGTCATCATTCATGTACAGGTTTTTCTATTTTTTCTTCACTCCTGCGCAGCTGCTTTCTTTTCTTACTTTACGCTTTTAAATTTCCCAATTTTAATATGTACCTAGAATTAAAACAAATAATTCTTAATTAGTGCAATTTAAACATAAATGGACAAGAGTTTAATAAATTATGTATCTAAAATTAATATAAAAATGTCCATTAACAACACCCCCACACTTGAATTGTTGCTTGTCCTCAAGTAACTTACTTAGGTCATAACCAACATATTCTGTCATTTGATTTTTAACGAAAATCAAGTGTTTGCGATCCCTTAAAAATTCGACAAACTTGAGTATCAAGCTACAACACGTATCATAATATTTTCATCAATACACATAAACAAAATCAAAGTAGATATCTTTGATCCAAAACAAGCATAAAATTAAAATGAACTTTCCTCATGATATTCACTCATGTCGCTTAAGTGTATAAGGGTTATGTTTCGCTCAAAGCTTCCTCTAAGAGATTAAACTATCATAGGCTTGCAAATTCACCTATTTTCTACTACATAGAGTACATGTCATCATGGATCAAAAGGGCTTTTATTTAGGGTTGTAATGGGATTTAGGTTAAGGTGAGGTAAAAAGGACAAAGGCTATTCACAAGTATTCAAAAAGTACTAAGTGACATGGGACAATCAAATAGAATTTCTGAAATGTACATATAGAAATATGGGACTACAATTACTTATCACTATCAAACGTTACTGTTTTGATTTTTTCTTTTTTTGTTCTTTTTTCTCTTTTTTTTTTTTTATTTTTTTGTTTGTTTTTTTTGTAACAATAAACATAAAAGAAGATAGTAGTAGCAAAAATCAACAACAACTGAGTGGATGTACCTCAAAAACATCTCAGAATAGCATGTAACACAAAAGTCCCTAAATCAAGGAATCAAATACTTAGTACTTCATACAATTTGTGAAAGGGTAAGACTAAAAGTTTTCAAGTTTCAATGCAATGTGATTAATAAGAAAACAACAAGGTTAAAGGCTCAAAGGGGGTAACAAGGGAAAAATATCTTGGTGGGTAATTTAAACTAAAGGTTAAAAACAAAGAAGGCCTTTATCATGTCTATAAAGCATGTAACTAGCAGTATCAAACAGGTTCAGAGCAAGTTCTGAAGGAAATCCACATAGGGAAGCATCATATACGACAAAGAAAATAAATGACTATGAGATGCATTCATATAGCTCAAAACCTCACATATGTTTAAATGAAAATCCATCAAAATATCATACATTGCCTCATCACTCAGCATCAGTTATTGACTAAGCTTATGCAATTGACTACTTTAATTAATTCACATGGTTCACTATCCTCTTAAGCTGCCTATTCCAAGTTCATGCATACAACTCAATTTTCCATCCAACTACTTTGACAGAATCATATGGTCAAATTCATCACAAATAGGACCCAAGTTAGCTAACAGAAGAGTCACAACCATTTAAGTGTGTATCTCTCAACATCAACATCAATATCATAAACATCAGCATGCACATAATCTCAATCCACCCCACACTTAATATGAACATTGTCCCTAATGTTCAAGTAGTCAACAATCAAGCACAAAGAGGGGAAAGAGAAAGAAGAAACTTCGCAAAAAAAGAATCGGCCAAGAGCTCTCTGTCACTAACCACGCAAACCTAAAGAAAACTTAAAATAACTCAAAGAAATGCATTAAACTAGAAAGAAACGTAAAAGAAATAATGAGAAAAGAAAAGAAAGAAAATTACAGTTCTACTGGAAGGCATGCATTGTGATCAAGGAGGCAAAGTGTCATGAAGAGACAATCGCTCCTCAGAGTTATCCACAAACCTGGGCATATTCAATTTAGCCCATTGTCCATTTACCTTAAAGAAATTTTCATTTTCTCGTTTTACCTCAAGGACCCCAAAAGGAAGGACTTGGATCACCATGAATGGACTATACCACCTCGACTTAAGCTTCCCTAGAAAAAGACGAAGACGGGAGTTGTAGATCAATACCTGGTCTCTTACCTTAAAGTCTTGGTGGAGGATCTTCTTGTCATGCCACTTCTTCACACGTTCCTTATGCAACTTCAAATTTTTATAAGCATCCAAACAAAATTCTTCAAACTCATGAAGTTGCATAAGTCTCTTAGCACCTACAGCAGATAAATCAAAGTTAAAAATTTGGTAGCCCAATATGCACGATGCTCTAACTCAACTAGAAGATGACAAGACTTGCCATATACTATGTTGAATGGTGACATGCCTATGGGTGTCTTAAATGCAGTCTTATACCCCCAAAGTCCATCATCTTGCTTTAAAGACCAATCCCGCTTAGAAGCATTAATAGTTTTCTCTAGTATTTTCTTTAATTCCCTATTTGAGACTTCAACTTGTCTACTAGTTTGGGGGTGGTATGGAGTAGCAACCTTATGGGTCACCCCATACTTAGCTAATAACGAATTAAAAAGTTTATTACAAAAATGCGACCCCTCATCACTAATGATAGCCTTAGGTGTGCCAAAACATGTGAAAATATTCTTCTTCAAAAACTTAACAACACGTCTAGACTCATTTGTGGGCAATGCCTTTGCTTCCACCCACTTGCTAACATAATCAATAGCATCCAATATATATTGATTAGAGAAAGACTTAGGGAATGGTTCCATGAAGTCTATTTACCAAACATCAAAAACTTCACAAACAAGAATGTTAGTCAATGGCGTGTCATGTCTCCTAATAATGTTTCCGACCCTTTGACACCTATCACAAGATTTGACAAATGCATATGCATCTTTAAATAAGGTGGGCCAATAGAAACCACATTCTAAAACTTTATGATCTGTCCTAGATGCACTATAATGTCCCCCAGCCTCTCTAGAATGGCAATGATGTAACACAAAGGACATTTTCTCTTTAGGAATGCAACGCCTAACAATACTATCCACACAAATCTTGTAAAGCAAAGGATCATCTTAAAGATAGTATCTAACCTCAGACAAAATTTTTTTCTTTTGAGCATTAGAAAGATCAGGGGGATAGATATTACCAACATGGTAGTTTACATAATCTGCAAATCATGGAGTAACCATCATAACCATCAGATGCTCATCAGGAAAAGTCTTCTAAATGTCCTTCTTTGTTGCACTCTCCATGGCAACTTCATCTAACCTTGAAAAGTGATCAGCTACAAAATTCTTGGTCCCCTTCTTATCTCTCAGCTCAATATCAAATTCCTGCAAAAGTAACACCCAACAAATTAGTCTTGGTTTAGTGTCGGGTTTTGTCATCAGGTATTTCAAAGCTACATGGTCAGTATACACAATCACTTTAGACAAAACCAAATATGAGCGAAATTTATCAAAAGTGAACACAACTGCCAACATCTCTTTTTCTGTGGTGGTGTAATGGCGTTGTGCACTGTTTAGTGTTCTACTTGCATAAAAAAAGGATGGAAGATCTTACCTCGTATTTGGCCTAAAACAGCACCCACTACGTAATCACTTGCATCACACATTAATTCAAAAGGAAGAGACCAGTCAGGAGATATAAGAATAGGTGCAGTCACAAGCATATCCTTTAACAATTGAAAAGATGTCAAACATTTATCGTCAAAATTAAACACATCATCTTTTTCAAGCAACTCAGTCAAAGGTTTAGAAATCTTGGAAAAATCCTTAATGAACCTATGGTAAAAACCAGCATGGCCTAAGAAACTTCTAATGAATCTAACATTGTTTGGTAATGGAAGTTTCTTAATGACATCAATTTTTGCTAGGTCTACCTCTATACCCTTGCTAGAAAATTTGTGACCTAAAACAATGCACTCCTGTACCATGAAATGACATTCTTCCCAATTAAGCACTAAATGGGTCTCTTCACACCTAATTAAGACTTTCTCTAAGTTATCCAAGCATGCGTCAAATGAAATACCAAACACAGAGAAGTCATCTATGAAAATTTCAATGCAAGATTCAAGCATATCAGAAAAAATAGCCATCATGCATCATTGAAATATAGCCGGAGCATTGCATAACCCAAAGAGCATGCGTCTATAGGCAAATGTACTACAGGGACATGTAAAAGTTATTTTCTCCTAATCTTCCAGGGCTACCGGAATCTACAAATATCCACTATATCCATCTAAGGCACAATAAAAGTCATGTCCAGCTAATTTCTCAATCATCTGATCAATGAAAGGTAAAGGAAAATGATCTTTCCTGGTGGCATCATTTAACTTTCTGTAGTCTATGCACATTCTCCACCCAGTTACCTTCCTAGTGGCTATTAATTCATGTTTCTCATTTTCAACCACGGTGGTGCTTCCTTTCTTTGGCACCACATGCACAGGACTAACCCAACCAGAATCAGAAATGAGATAGATAATACATGCATCTAGAATCTTTACTACCTCATCTTTCACTACCTCCTTCATATGTGGGTTAAGTCTCCTCAGGGGCTACTGTTGGACCCCGTCTCCGAAGCCCAACATTCGGAAGCACACAAGCATGAAGGACCCAAAACTGACAACAAACTGACCATAATTTGGGGAACCTCTATGAGAAATTTCAGATCGGCTTCTTAAGGACAAATGTTTCCCATGTTCTAACGATTCCAGGAAGCACACAATTGGCTCGAGAGTTCCGTGGAACACAACCAATAAATCGAAGTTTATCGTAAACACAACGAGTCCGATTTCTCAGGATCTCATGGCCTCAAGTGGGCAGCCAGGATAAGGCTATACGTCGACATGCACGTGACTAACACAACGAGTTCTCTCTTGCCCAATCACAACCAATTTATGCTCACATATTCAAACATAAGAATAGCATTTTATGCTTCTTTCATTCTATCAAACCATCATAGTTTCATACTTTTCTTTCAAATCAAAGGAAATACACTTTCAATATACACATAATTTAACAAAGATAGCACACATAGGGCATTTGCTCATTACACAACAACTATAAAAATGTTACCCACCTATACGTCGGAATCCGAATTCAAGATTGCCCTTCCTCCTTGTCTTGAGTGGGGTT
>JANVCQ010000006.1:34930532-34941542 GCA_025531925.1 Erythroxylum plowmanianum | reverse complement strand
CCGTCTTACTTTTATATCGTCTTACTTTCACTTCGTCTTCACTTCTATCGTCTCACTTTCACTTCGTCTTTACTTTTAATGTTTACTTTTAAAAATAGCACTAAGCGATATGTCAGAAGAACTGCAAACTGAGACGAAGTAGTTACCATATTATGCTATCTAATATTACAATTCTTCAAGATACAATCTTGGTCAATGCATTTACAATCTTCCTATTGGATCACAAGTAGCTGCTATATGGATTGAGACTGACGATGAACAACATGATAAATCTCCAAGTCTGGACTACGCCTTCTTTGTTAAATCTGCACTACGTCTTCTTATAGATAAAGAGACTTCAGAGTGTTACCCAAAAACTGATTCACACATCCGACGTCCAACGTCGAGTTGGCCTAGGGTGGGAACACATCCGACATCGAGTTGGTGAACACTGATAGACATGATAAATCTCCTCATATCCAAGTCTCCACTACGTCTTCTTTAATTGAGCCATCCTTTTTCAGGATGGCAATATGATAAATCTCCTCATATCCAAGTCTGGTGTACATCAACAACAGTCGACAGCAACAAAAAAAGCTTAAAGAAGAAGATTTACAAATAACAAAGGAATAAAAGTAACATGAAGCGAAAACTAAGAGCAACTGCAAACTGACTCGAATCCGACATCGAGTTGGCCTAGGGTGGGAACACATCCGACGTCGAGTCGGTGAACACTGGTAGACATGATAAATCTCCTCATATCTATGTCTCCACTACGTCTTCTTTATTCCTCATATCCAAGTTTGGTGTACAACAACAACAGTCGACAGCAACAAAAAAAGCTTAAAGAATATTTACAAGTAACAGAGGAATACAAGTAACATGAAGCGAAAACTAATAGCAACTGCAAACTGACTCAAAGCGGTTACAACATCCGACGTCGAGCAACAACAGCTACGACAACGACCACCACTGTCACAGAGAAGAGAAGAAGAGACTATATAAGCAGTTGGTGAGGTTCAAGATACAACATCTGACATCGAGCAACAACATACTATATAAGCAGTCACAAGGGCATGCATTGCGCGACGCGGCCGCCTGACAAAATATTGCATCAGAAGATTGGGTCAGAAGATTGCGTGTATATCGCGCGAAGACACAACATTCAATAAACAGAAAAAGAAGAAGAAGAAAAAAACTGACCACAGCTGGAGAAAGCAGAGGAAGGCAAGGGCGGAGAGGAAAAACAAAGAGAGAGAAAGGACACAACATGAATGAACATATATGAACAGATATAAGCAGTCACAAGGGTATGCATTGCGCGACGTGGCCGTCTGACAAAATATTGTATCAGAAGATTGGGTCAGAAAATTGCGTGTATATCGCGCGAAGACACAATATTCAATAAACAGAAGAAGAAGAAAAAAAAATATAAGTTGCTGGATTAAATAGACGATAGGGATCGATTCCGTGATCGTCCATCTCATTTGCTCTTAGTATATATACTATATAGGGATAATATTGCGTACTATCTGATTTCTCCAGACATGCTCACACGCTCCTCTTCCACCGTGATTCTACGTGATACTTGCAAATTAGAATTTAAAACTTGGCTCCTAATTTAATAATAAACAAAGTACTTCTTTCTTTAAGAATTATGAATGATCGATTGACGAGCCTAGCTTTTACATGTGGACACCCTCCACCTTCAGTGCACATGGTTTGGGTAGGTCTGTAATAATATATGTCAATGAAACCAAAATAAGGTTTGTCATATATTTTCAGATAATAATATACAATCATATCATAATATTACAATGCACGGACATTTATGCAGGTGCTGTGGGTTAAGTTATAAAAAGAGAGGAAAAATATATCATTCTCAAGATTACGATCCTGCCCAACCACTGCCCACGTCCCACGACATAGTGGAATCACATCATGTGATAAATAAAGAAATTAGACAAATAAAGAGTCATTATCCCGTACACACCCATGTCCCACGACATAATGGAATCGCACCAAGTGATAATTGCGATGAACAATAACAATGATACAGGTATGCATCTCAAAGTAATAATTAAGTTTCTATTGAACTTTGATATGTCACGTCATCTTTATCAGTTATTCTCGTCATATTTTAGTGTCATTTTATTTGAGTCACATAAATATCTTATATAAATATGTGGCTAAGATAGAGAGATATAAAATAGGTCCAGAATAATTGATTGTGCCTATTAAAGATATCACATTGTTCTAGCTAAGATAGGATCGTCGAATGGACAGAGTTTAGTCCTTTAGGATAATTCGATAGCAAGATTGCGATCATCACTTCAGAATGATGAGAGGTCAATTACCTTCTTAAGGCATTAGTTTACTTTTTGTTCTCTTCCAATACACCCAAAAAAAAAAAGTGTAAGTTGCTTAAAAATTTTAACTCATTCGTTTCATTCAATTATAAAAAGTTTTGAATTTTTTAATATGTTAGTTTAGTTTTTAGTTTTTTAATTTAATTTATTTTAATAATTTTTGTTATAAAAATTAATTAATTAATTTTTATAAATTAATAAATTCTTCTAAATTAACTTATTATTTAATTTTATTTAATAATATCTTTCAATTATTCTTTAAATTCTTCAATAAGTAATTACGATAACTTTCAATCATTTTTTAGATTTTTAATTTTATTTATTCTTTTAAAACTTAAACCTCAACGTTGCTATACAATAATAGATAGGAGTTGAGCTTTAAATATTTTGTGTACTCAAATTATGTTTAATTCCTTATCGCTTATCTTAAACGTCTCGTTCAAATGGTCAATACATAGGGATATGATTAATTTCCTTATCGCTCATCTTAAACGTCTCGTTCAAATGGTCAATACAATAATTGATAGGATTAATTTTCCTCTATTTAAACACGTTATTAGTTAAAATTACAATTAATGTAGTTGAATATGTTTGATTACATTAAAAGGAATAAATAATTAAATTGAATAGAATGCAAACATTAACAGATGTAGATGGGGCAGTTGTAAGGACAATTACATGATGGGAAATATCATAGTTATATACGACTAGCATATATAGAAAATCATTTAAGACTATAATTAATGCTTTTCAATGAAAAAGATAAGAAGATTATACGTGGGAAAATAATTTGGACATGGAAAATACTTTTGAAATTTTCCTTTTTTAATTAAAATTCATAAATTTTCCTTGCAGGATTGCATCACGAAAACGGGTTGAGTATCTGAAGAATTACGGCGGTGTTCTAATTTTTTGCCATTTAATTTTATCTACTTGTTCGTATAGGCGCTACATAGTACATACATATGTGATGAGATTTTTAAGGAAACAGTCAGAAACCCGTAACGGACAGAGGATGAATGGATGGATGGAGCGGATACTGGGGTGACACGTAAACAAGAAAACACAAGGCACGACAAGGCGAATTGATCCGACGAGTATAAACGTGGGACGAACAAAAGGCACGACAATTTTCCCGTACAGGAACTGGGGCTGCCCTGTGACTAAGGACTAAGGGTGGGGCTCACATGAACAGTTCAGTCGGACTTCCACAGTGGTTACGCAACAAAGTTTGAATAGTTGGCAGTCTCGTTGTTGAACCCTCACTTGATAATAGTTGCCTGACTTTGGAAGTTGAAAAACTCAGACCTCCTCTTTCTCTCTGTTCCGTTTTACGATCGATCAATTTAAGCTCTGATAATGGCGATAGCTATACCAAGCCGACAGCTTTTCATCGACGGAGAGTGGAAAGAGCCCGTGTTGAAAAAGCGAATCCCCATTATCAATCCTGCCACTGAAGAGATCATCGGTTTGTCCTTTTTTTTCTTGCTTTATATAAACCTTTCCACTGACCTAACTTCAGGGGCTTGTTCTATAGTCAGTTTGTGTTTTCTTGTTTTTTGATCTGGGCTGGCTTTAAGTTTCTTTTGGTTGGTTTCGACTTTTTGTTTGAGTCTAGTAAAAGAGTACATAAATTCTTTTGGTTGGTTTTGACTTCTTGTTTGAGTCTAGTAAAAGAGTACATAAATCTGAGTTTGAATGGTTTGGTTCAGGTGATATTCCTGCAGCTACTTCAGAGGATGTTGAGATTGCCGTGGAAGCGGCCCAGAGAGCATTTAACAGAAACAAAGGCAAAAATTGGGCCTTTACTTCTGGTGCCTATCGTGCTAAGTTTTTGCGAGCTATTGCTGCTAAGGTACTGTTGGTTTTGGCATACTTGGGGAGTGCTTCTCGCTTTTCTTTACAAACTTTTCTATTAAGAATCTACGATCTTGTCTTCTTTGACCAATGAACTTATTTAGTGGTATAACCATTTCTGAATTTACACTGTTGTCATCTGAGACGACTCCGATGCTTAAAATCGCTTCTGTTTGAGTTATTTTGATTTAGCACCTCTAGATCCATCTTCAGACTGTTGACGTGCGTTGTTCGGTGCATTCTGAATCTTTTACTTGCGCAGTTCATTGTTAAATAATGATGCTATCCAGGGCTTTACGTGATTTGATTAAAGCTTTTGGACGGTACAATCTGAAAGCTAGCGATTCTGTGACGACTAACTAAGCACTGGCATTCTTTTTCCAATCCTTTTTTGCGCATCCTAACTGTCATTTCCATGGAATTTTTTCATAATGGACTATTGAAACTCTCATTTATTTCTCTTTTTTCCACGAGAGCTGGAAGAAGATTGTTTCCTACAAACGGATTGTATTAACTAGTAGCTGTACATCAACTGATTTAATCAGCGAATAATATTTTATTAAAAATATTTGATAAAATTAATTATCTAGTATTAATTGTTGATGTGTAAAATGATTTATGAAGACACGGTTTTAAAAAAATTAAAAGAACATGAATATTATATTTTTTAGTATTTAGTTGAATATTTTTATAAGAATTTATATTTAAATATTTAATTTTATAAAAATTAAGTTTATAATAATAATAATTTAACGTTAAATTATCTATTAATATGAATGATACGGCGAGCTACATCATATTAGTATTTTTTGATATAATATCTATGAATTTTATTATTTAATAAATTAAAAATATCTATAATTATAGTATGACATATATACAGTATATAGTAGTTATATACTAAAAATATTAATTTGATGTGACTCTTTATGCTCAAAAACTTAATATTATGATATTTTTAAACGTAAATTAATATTATAAAATTAAATAAAATTAAAAAATTTTAATTAACTCCTTTATTATATTCTTTCAAACTTTACGATATAATTGTACAATTAAAAAAAGCCAACTTTGAAAACATACAGAGCAAAAGTAGAGAGTAAAGTGGAGAGCAGTACTATCATTAAGCAAATAGCTAACTTCAAAAGTTCTTCATACGGAGCTTTTAAAAATCAGCTTATTGGGGTTAAATAAGCTAACAAAAAAATCATTTATCAAATACGTCAATAGCTTCTTAAGATATAAAAAAAAACTAACTTTTAGTTAATAAAGTGAAAAATAGCATTGTCAAATAACTCCGGCATGTACTCTTTTAACTTTCTTGTATTATGATTTGCTTCCAGATAGCAGAAAGGAAGACTGAACTGGCAAAACTTGAAACTATTGATTCGGGAAAGCCGTATGCTGAAGCTGTGCTAGACATAGTATGCCCTTTGACATTAGGCAATCATTTCTTTTGTTTGCTTTTCTGCATTATCTCACATGTGCTTTTATTTTCTTCAGGAAGATGTTTCTGTATGCTTTGAGTTCTATGCTGGCCTTGCTGAAGGTTTAGATACAAAACAAAAAACTCCAATTTCCCTTCCCTATCCAGGATTCAACAGCTATGTTCTTAAAGAACCTCTTGGGGTTGTTGGACTGATTACACCATGGTAACTGCTAGTCTTTATTAAGTTTTCGCACTATGTTCTTCGAGTTCATTTTTTGATTTTCAGGTTTTCATTGTCGAGAATCTCCTCCATTAGCTATTAGTAATCCTTAGCTTCCTACATCAGGATATATTCTTTAACCTACTTTTATACGGCTTCTTCAAATTGATGAGGTCCTAGTTTGCGTGCTTGTTAATTGTAGAGTGATAATGTTGATGTGCGATTTTCCTCGCAACTGCGATATTTAATTGCTGATGATTTTTCCTATAAAAACTTTTGACAATTTGTCGCTGACAAGAAATTCATTAGCTATGAAACTAAAATATATTGCATTTATGTTGATTCAAGGAATTACCCGCTTTTGATGGCGACATGGAAAGTTGCTCCTGCCCTGGCTGCAGGGTGCACTGCAATACTGAAGACGTCTGAACTGGCATCTGTGTACGTCCTCCATCATATTGCCTCTGTTTTAGTTCCATGAAGCCTACTTTATAATGGCTACATAATTCTTCATTGCAGGACCTGTTTAGAATTGGCTGACGTCTGTAGGGAGGTTGGTCTTCCTCCCGGTGTCCTTAATATTCTAACCGGACTGGGCAAAGAAGCAGGTGCTCCGTTGGTATCTCATCCAAATGTTGATAAGGTTCAACCTCTGTTGTCATGTTCTCTCAACAATTTTTGACATGCTAAATTTTGTCTTTCGTAATTTGGTCAATACAGCTGCATGTTGTAATTATATCATGTTCATTTATGACAGATTGCATTTACGGGAAGCGCAGTAACAGGGAGCAATATAATGGCAAGTGCAGCTAAATTGATCAAGGTTTGTCGATTGCTTTTCTGTTTTATCTGCCTTACTTTTTTTCCCCTTAAAGTTAATCTCATTCTTTGCTTTTCTGCAGCCTGTCTCGATGGAGCTTGGTGGGAAAAGCCCACTTATTGTATTTGAGGATGTTGATATTGAAAAGGGTTGGTACATTTTTTAATTTTGGAGTGTCGTGGCTTGATGTTTCTTTTCCTGAACTATGCACAGAAACATTTGGAATTTGAGATTCTGGTGTTTGGGGGAAGTGTGCATATGACTCACTACTTGGTGCTAATATTTTTAATCATGTGAATCAACAGCTGTGGAATGGTCCATTTTTGGTTGCTTTTGGACAAATGGTCAAATGTGCAGTGCAACATCTCGTCTTCTTTTACATGTAAGTATGATCAGTATAGACTGCTTCTCCTTTATCCATCCGTATCCACCTGTCAGTTGATCCCACCCTATTGGTGCAATGTATATGTTAGTTGGCTTGACAACTTATGAGAAAATACGTTGACTTCAATGACAGGAAAGCATCGCAACAGAATTTCTGGATAGGCTGGTGCAATGGGCCAAAAACATCAAAATTTCAGATCCCTTAGAAGACGATTCCAAGCTTGGCCCTGTTATTAGTAAATCTCAGGTAGAGTTATGTAAGGATTCTGAATGTTCTGTGGTGATGGTTTATACTGGTCTGACGCCTCTGCTGTTATAAAGTCATTTTTGACATGTTGAATTGTGAACTTGAGGAAACATTTGTTTTTTTCTGATATAGTTCACGATTTATCTGCCATCGACATGATTTTTGGAATTAATGATATCTATTCACCGGACTTTAACTTATCCTGAAGCTAAATATGTAATGCTGGTGATTTACTTCAATGCTGCAGTATGACAAAATACTGAAATTCATTTCCACGGCTAAGAATGAAGGTGCAAGCATATTGCTTGGCGGGTCTCGTCCCAAGGTATTTATGGTTTCTCCATCTCATTCATGTCTCTAACTTAGCCATCTAAATGAGGAAAACAATTGGCAGCATTTGGAGAAGGGATACTTTATTGAACCAACCATCCTTACTGACGTAACTACATCCATGGAGATTTGGAGGGAGGAAGTTTTTGGACCTGTTCTATGCGTCAAAACATTTAGTACCGAAGAAGAAGCCATTGACTTGGCAAATGACAGTCAGTGAGTGATCCCGTTGACGCTTGTCCTTTTTTCGGAGTTCCATTTGTTAACATAATTTGTCTAGAACCTCACTGTTTCACTTTCCAGGATAGTGTTTTTGTTGTTCTCCAGCTAACTTTTACGTCAATAATTTTTTACATGCTTTGAGCATGCCGTTTTTCTATCCTACAGTGATTCATACTTACATGCTTTTCATGTTCCACAGCTACGGTCTAGGTGCTGCTGTGATATCAAATGATCTCGAAAGGTGCGATCGTGTTAGCAAGGTGAGGCTTCCGATAGCAACTATCATATCATATGGTTGTAATTACGTCTTTATGAGTTGGTATTTTCCTATGTTCCCCTTGTGCAGGCTTTCAGGGCAGGTATTGTGTGGATAAATTGCTCACAGCCATGCTTCTGTCATGCTCCATGGGGAGGCATCAAACGCAGTGGCTTTGGCCGCGAGTTAGGAGAATGGTATGGTCCTAATCACCTAATCAACTTCCGTAATCTCAGATTTAGTTTGATAAGTGATTCTATCTGCTCGATCTCCTTGTAACAGGGGACTTGAAAATTACATAAACGTGAAGCAGGTGACTCAGTATACATCTGGTGATCAATGGAATTGGTATCAGCCTCCTGCAAAGCTGTAAGAATCTTTTCTGGAATAACGAACGAGATCTAAGGAAATAAAAAAGCACTGAACTTCTATCATTGGAAAAACGCTGTTGTTAAAGTAGACTGAAATGTTCAGCGGCAATGTTATTGTGTGTTGTTGTTATTGAAGTAGACTGAAATGAACAAAAACTCGATGGGTTTGTATTAGTATGGTTTATCTTTTTCTTAAAAGGTGGGAAAATGTTGGTGTGAAGTACAGTTCAAAGAAATGGTGCCACTTGTTTGGTCTCCACATGCTCTATAAGAAGGAAATTGCTAAAACCATAGGCATAACATTTCATTCCTCGATCATAGTGGTTATTCTCGTCCATCTAAACTGAATCAAATGTATCAGAAAGCTGATCTCACAAAACGTCACATATAAATTGATCCATGTCATCACCACTGGTCATCCTTGATATACAAGGACCAACCTTCTAATGCACTATGTATTAGTTAGAACTTCTAAACAGAATTAAATTGTCATCAACTACCCTTTGAATGAAAGTCAGAAAATTACTATTTGATTGGTTAGGTCACCAGATCCAAGAGAGAGCTGTAACTTGGAAATTGACAACAAACTAGCTACTCGGATCTTTCTTGTAACTTCGAAAAGTCGACTTCACCTTTTTGGGTTCGTAAGAACTAAGTCAAGAGTTCCTTTGAGATCCGGTGTGACCTCACTTCTTAACATTAAAAAACTTGTGAAGCTAATTGGAATACAAGAGCTCTCATATGTATATGTTGGCTTAAAGAGACTCAACAAACCAGTTGGATCTAAAATATGTTAATGGTCACTTAAGCCTACCTGTCAACAAGGTGTGAGTAAATGGCTTAACTTGATTCCCAAGCCAGTGCAGAGCATGTGTCCACCATCACCACCTTACAGTCTCTTTGTCCAGGAAGAATGTCAAGATAAGCACATAATTAAAACATAGAGCTGTTCTGATAGTGGTGTGTAGTCCAGGTCAATTTTGACTCTGAAATTTGGTGTTACTGGACCAAGTAGTTTGCTGTAATTGATGTGATCAAAAGGATCTTATGTCCTGGATCAAGAGAACTCATACATCTAATCGATTTTGTGGACAACTTGAAAATGGTTTCAGGGTAAGTATCTCAGTAAACAACTGATTTCCAAGACCCTTTTTTGCAGATGTAACTTAGCGAAAAGCGAAGAATAACTAAATAATACTTTTAATTAGAAAACATATATTTTCCTGTTCATTATATTTAGTAAAATAAATAAATAAATTACAATAAATTACAAACTCAATTTATTTTATTAATCATGAAAAGGCAAAGATTTCTAAAGTTTAAGACGAGCTGTTAGCGTCTGCGTACTCGGTGTTGTCTCCTCTGCTATCTGCTCCAAACAGAGTCTTCACAGAGTCAGTCTCAGTTGTAGTATTAACGATTAATCTTGGCATGTATGTGGATCACCGAGCCCGCCCAGTTGTCTTCTTGCTGTTCGGCTATGGAAACCGACTTCAACCATCTATCTCTTTCGACTGAGGAGGATCAGGAGCTGGTAATCCCACACTCTGCTCCGCCGACGCCATTGTCCTATGAGCTTTATTTGGTCAGTATGTTTTTGTCTTACAATCGAACTAATTTTCTCTCTATGTGGGAAGTGTTTGCGGATCTCTGGCATCCTCTAGGGGAATCGCAATTTCTGATTTGGGAGTCAAACTGTACCTATTCCGATTCTTCCATTCTATTGATCTTGAACGTGTGATCACAGGAGCTTCATGGTTGTTTAATAAACACCTCCTAGTTTTCAGCCCGATAAAACTCGAGGAAGTTCCCCTTCTTATTCCGCTACTATATGTAGATGTTTGGGTTGAGGTCTATGACTTGAAGCCGGGATTTATGACTGCTACAGTGGCGTCCTCGTTGGGAAATTTTATAGGTTCTTTCCTGAAGTATGACACTAATCATTCTAATATTGACGGGCCGAATTCTTTTATGAAAATTAAGGTGCGGATGGACATTAGACAACCCTTACAGGCTGTTTGGAACACAGCGAACTGAATTCAATCTTGTAATTGAATTCAATTCGTTTGTTTGGAAGGTTGAAAATGACATGAATTCAATTCGTGCATGGGTTTAAACCCCACATTCTTCATAAATCCAATTCACGCAACAAATGACGTGAATTCAACTCCAAACCAACCAATCTCTCTTCTCCCACATTGAAACCCAATAATATCCACACGCAGGAGTTTCAATGTATTCAAGCACTGCAACTCTTTTATCTTCATTTCTACCGTGTACAAGAAAATAAAAAAAAATTAAAATATGAAAGAATTATTATTATTATTATTATTATTATTATTATTATTAATGAAAAAAATAATAATCATACTAATAATATAAATAATATTAATAATAATAAGGGTCATAGTAATAATAATAATATTAATAACAGAAATAATAATCAAAATAAATTAAATATCCAAAAGGAATTTTTATATTATTATTATTATCATCATCATCATCATCATCATCATCATACAAAAG
>JANVCQ010000006.1:34913349-34930432 GCA_025531925.1 Erythroxylum plowmanianum | reverse complement strand
CTAATATTTCTGGATTTGTTCCAAACAGTGTAAATTGAATTCAATTCAATCTCATTAATGTAATTGAATTCAATTCGTTAATGAATTCAATTCGAAAGTTTTTAAACAACCTGTTAAAGAGGAAGAAGAAATTAATTGATTTTGATGGAAACCCTTTCTACGTCACATTTAGATATCAAAGGATTCAGGTTTATTGTAACTTCTGTGGTAAGCTAGGCTACATCGATTCCTTTTGTGATCTCCTGCTCTATCATAAGAAGGACGACTTGAAACCTTTATGGAGTGAAAATCTGCGGGCTGTCCCTAGCCGCAACAATCCCCCCTCCAGCTCTTGGCTGAGATACAACTTGGATGGAACAAGCTTGCAATCAGGACCCACTACTGTTGGCACAAGTTTGAACACTCCGTTGCCATCCTAGACTTTTCTCAATTCCTTCTTAGAGGCACACACGTATGGGGATCGAATGGTATTAACGACGAATAGTATGGATATGGACCAGACTGGTGCAGTTCAGTTACTTTCAAATGGGCCTAGTGAAGATGATCCCATAGACAAACATGATGAGGGGAAAAAATGAGCTCGGGTGAAAACCATCTCTGTTACCGTGTCTAACTCCACGGATTCGGTAATAGATACCACTTCTAGACCTGAGCGGGTTCGACCGACCATCATGAGAATCCTCAGTTGGAACTACAGAGGGGCAGGGAATCCCTCTGCAATTCGGGCTCTTCAGGAGCTTGTCCAAAGCTATCGCCTAGTATTTTTGTTTTTGATGGAAACTAAAGTTCATGGAGGACGCATGGAAGCATTATGTAGTCAGCTCAGATTTGTAAATTGCTTCTCTGTAGACAGTATTGGGATCGGTGGGAGACTCTTTATTTTATGATCGACGGATTTTCGGCTTCAGGTTTCTAGTTATTCTCCCAACTTTATTGATTGTGTGATTGGATTTGATAATGCACAGTGGCACCTGACTGGCTTTTATGGCTTCCCGGAAAGCACTAGGAGACGGGCTTCTTGGAACCTATTACGGGCTTTGGCAGCTAGGAGTCAACTTCCTTGGTTATGTTGTGGTGATTTTAACGAAAGTGTTGCCTTGTATGAAAAATTGGGTGGTCCTCCTCAGCCTTCTCATTTAATTTCGGGTTTCTGCGAAGCATTGTGTGATGCTCATCTTTCAGATATTATGCAAGCAGGCTCGTCCTTCACATACACCTATAGGGAAGGCTCTACAGCTTGTGTTAAGGAGAAGCTTGATAGAGCATGCTCTAATGCCGAGTAGAGCTCTTTGTTTCGAGATGCTATTTGTTATGTCCTTATTGCTTAAGTTTCGGATCACTCTCCCTTATTGATTGACACCGCTAGCACAGGTTCGGATGGGGTTAATTGGCGATTTCGATTTGACAACTCCTGGCTTTCTGAGCCTGATTTTGGAGAAACAGTTCATAGGGCTTGGTCCGAAAGGGCTACTTTATCTTTCTCCGAGCACACGTCTTCGGTTGTGGATCACATACAGTTATGGAATAAGCAGAGGAATTGGTTAAGGTGAGCTCAAAAAGAAACAATTAAAAGAAGGTTAGGAGCGGAACAACATAACCTCGACACAGCCGAGGTTCGGTGTTTAAAAGGCCAATGGAATGCAATCTTAGAGGAGGAGGATGTGAGATTAAAGCAACAAGCTAAAGCGTTTTGGTTTCGAAATGGTGACAAAAATACCAAATATTTCCATAACAGTATCAAAGCCCGCAGGAAGAGGAATCGGATCACCAAACTAATAGATGAAACTGGGGACGTTATAACGGATGAAACTGCTATTTGTGGTTAATTCACACTTATTTCTCTAATCTTTTTCAGGCCACCGAGTCTTCCAGTGGAGTTGTGATTCGGCTAGTTAGACGTTTGGTAGACGAATCGGCTAACACTGTACTTACTGCTCCATTTTTGGATGAGGAATTCCACACTGCCCTATTTCAGATGGACCTAAATAAAGTGTCAGGCCAGGATGGCTTAAACCCCACTTTCTTCCAAAAATTCTGGAGCATTCTAGGTGGTGACATATGTCAGGCTTGTCGTGATTGGCTTCAACAAAGTACCCTTCCACCATCTTTGGCTACTACTCTTATTGTCTTAATCCCAAAATGTGATAATCCTCTGCATGTTACCGAATTTGGACCAATTGCCTTATGCAATGTGATCTACAAGATATTGTCAAAAGCATTAGCCACTCGATTGAAGCTTATTTTGACCAAGATTATCTCTTTAAACCAATCTGCTTTTGTTTCTAGAAGATTAATTACGCATAATTTTGTTGTGGCCTTTAAGACTTTACACGATTTGAAGCAATGATCAAGGGGCAATTCGGGTTCTTGTGCACTAAAGATTGATATAGCCAAAGCCTATGACAGAGTCAGCTGGGAATATTTGCTTGCTATGATGATAGCTCTGGGGGTTTTTGATGTTTGGGTTCGATGGATGAGAATGTGTATCTCTAACATTAGTTATCTGATTTTAGTTACTGGAATAGAGGTGGGCCCTATTGTCCTGAGTCGGGGGCTATGACAAGGGGATCCTATCTCCCTCTATTTGTTTTTTATTGTAGCAGAGGGACTTTCCCTTCTGTTGCAAGATGGTGAAAGGCGTGGGGTGATTCATGGTTACCGGGCAAAGTTAGGTTGTCCTAGGATCTCACATCTATTCTTTGCCGATGATTCGCTTCTCTTCTTTAATGGTATGGTCTCTGAAGCTACCCACGTTAAGAGCATTCTGGCCGTTTATGAAGAAGCTTCTAGTCAGTCAGTCCATCAATTAAGCAGGTCATTTCAGATTTACTTAGAGTGCACTTACCTTTGGGTCAAAGTCACTATTTGGGCTTACCTTCTCTAATTGGACGCAGCAAGTAGCGGATTTTCTCATTTCTCAAGGACAGGATCTGGAGTATCAACAATTGGAACAACGGTTTTCTATCACGGGGGGTAGGGAGATCTTAATTAAGGCTGTCATCCAATCTATCCCTACTTATTGCATGAATGTCTTTCTTATCCCTGCTACTACTTGTTCCGAGCTCCAAGTTCTGATGAATAAATTTTGGTGGAGGGATGTCAGGAAGGTAGTAGGGGTATCAATTGGTTGTCATGGGATCGTATGTGTTGTGAGAAGTCGGTGGGCTGTATGGGTTTGAAAGACCTACAATGTTTTAACACTGCTCTTTTAGGGAAACAAGGGTAGAGACTTATTGTTGACACTAACACTCTTTCGTATCAAGTTCTCAAAGTCAAATATTTCCCTCAGGGGGACTTTTTAACAGCTCAGTAGGGTACCAACTATAGTTTAGTTTGGAAAAGTGTATTGTTTGCTCAAAAAGTGTTGTTAAGGGGGTAAGGTGGAGGGTCGGGGATGGCCAACATATCTTTGTTAATAGGGATCCCTGGATCCCAAAGGCTGGTGGCTTCCATCCCGATGACGATCCTATGGCTATTCATGATGCTATGAGGGTATGTGACTTATTCATTCACGGGGAGAGGCGGTGGGACTCTGCGAAGTTGCTGTCATATTTCAGTATTGATGACATAAATGCTATCCTAGGTATCCCCTTGAGCATTAGCCCCAAATCGGATAAAATCATTTGGACTTGTGACAGAAAAGGGATTTACTCGGTTAAAACTGCTTATTATGAGGCGCTTACGGATTTAGTAGGCTGTAGGCAACGGTTGCAAGGCATTGCATGGAAGAAAATTTGGTCTCTTGATGTACCTCTAAAAGTACGCAATTTCCTATGACGGTGTTGTCGTGGCGTGTTACCAACTAAAGATAATTTGCAAGATCGAGGAGTGGACGTTGACTTGCATTGCTTGTTTTGCCATGAAAATGAATCCATGAAACATGTGTTCCTTGAATGTCCGATGGCTAAGGAGTTATGGAGGTTAGCGGGCTTGGTTCTAACATCCTCTTTGTCATCTTTTCAGGATTTTTTTGCCTATGTCCTTGAGACAACAGGAAGGGATTGTGTCGCTGGAATCGGTATTCAGGCATGGAAGCTATGGTTGGCAAGGAATGCAAAACTATGGCATGATAAACGAGTTACGTCACACCACATTCAAACCCAAGCTAATTCTTACTATTCGGACTTCAAGGAGATGATGCCTGTCGGAACTCCCCTGAATGTTGCTCCTAGTCTACTGTTGTGTTTTCGGATGGCAGCAGTATTGACGTCGTCCTCTAGTTGGTTGACTTTCATTAATGGCTCGATATTTGTAGATGCTGGCCTCCTTGATTTTGGCATTCTATTTGAAGATGGAGAAGGTTCCTTTTCATTGGCACTTTCTGGCTACGAGGAAGGCAATGGAGGTCCTGCGATGACAGAGGCGCTTTCTCTTCGACAATGCTTGTTGTTTGCTCGTGATGGTATGTTACAAGCAGGTTCAATTTTTACTGATAGTCAGCTCCTTATCTATGCTTTGAACTCCAGGTCTTTGAATTTTTCCTATTTTGGTCTTATAATTTCGGACTGTAAAGATATTTTATGTACTAGGTATGATATCTCTGTATCTTGGATTCGGTGTTCGGAGAATAAGAGAGCCCACTCTCTTGCTCAGGCGTCTGTTCTCTATAATCACTTTCAGGTATGGATTAATATGCTTGATTGTATGTTAGATCATTATTCTTCAAGATAATAACTATTCTCTCAATCTATACAGAAAAAGACGAACTGTAATAACTTAACAGAAAACAACCATAATGTAAGATTCAGAAAAACAACACAAGGACAAAAATCTCAACGAAGGGAAAAGGAAAGCAAGGAAGCATCCTCGTATATTCAGAGAGCGTACATATAGACAGCAAGCAAGAGAGTGGGGCCACGAACTGAGGCGGTGGGCTGTTACCAGACTGTCCAACTGTAACTGCCCTCTGTCTCTCTCCTGGTTGCACATACAGAGAGTGTACATACAGAAAGCACAAGCGAAAAAGGGCAGCGTTTTCGTTGCTTTTGGATATGTGGAAACTTCGCTAGTCTCAAATCAATCTCCCTGCTCTATCATCATCTTTTGCTTTATCATTAGCCAGGGGCCTCCTCTTTGTTTTCTTTCTTTTACTAACACCCCACCCTCCTTCTCTGTCCGTATCTTCACTTCACTCCTCTCTTATTTACCCTTTTGCCGCACTTGGTTCAACAACTCTCTTTTTCATCAACTACGATCATAGTGGCTACTGCTTACCTGTCGAGCCACCATAGTGAGTCCATATTGGCTTTCTGGTTGAAAGTTGTTTGAGTTGGCATTGCAAGGGATTTAAAGTGCTCTCCTTTTGAAGGATTGGTTTGCCCTTCCCAACCCCTGTTTGAAAGACTTTGGGGATTTGGAGATCTGGGATTTGATTGATTGGAGATGGGTAGCCGGGAGGAAAGAGTTGTGGCCGTGATCATGGTCGGTGGACCCACCAAAGGTTTGGACTTGCTCCAAATAATGACTCAAAATGTTCTGTTTGAAACATCTCATTTCTCAATGCCCACTTCACAATTTTCTATTTCCATTCTCCCTTTGAATTTAAGATTTGAAATCAAATGACGAAACCTTCTTACTATCAACTACTGGTATTTCTCAGGCAGTTTAATAGCTTAAAGGTTCAACCTTCATATAAATAGTTCGGTCCCGAATTCTTAATTTTCCAAGTGTTGATGTAATTGTCAAAGTATATCTGTCGACTATGAGAAGTTCGATATGTGTATCAACTTTTTATTTCAGGTACTCGGTTCCGCCCGTTGTCATTGAATATCCCAAAGCCTCTTTTTCCTTTAGCAGGTCAACCAATGGTTCACCATCCTATGTCTGCTTGTAAAAGGGTATTTAATCTTGAAGAACCTATTTTGATTTGTTTTAATGCTTTTAGAAGGTCCGTTGTAGAAGTCAGTAGTTTGCAGTTTACCTGACTGATTTTAGGATTGCACTTCTGTTTCAGATTCCAAACTTAGCACAGATTTATCTTGTTGGTTTCTATGAGGAACGTGAATTCGCATTGTATGTTTCCTCTATTTCCAATGAACTTAAGGTTCCTGTCAGGTAACTAAACGAGTTTCTTGGTTATCGGGTATTTTGGGCAAATTCGTGTTGTTCTGTTGAGTATCATATTTTTGCTTAAAGGTATCTGAAGGAAGACAAGCCACACGGTTCAGCAGGCGGCCTTTATAGCTTCAGAGATCTCATCATGGAAGACAATCCGGTTTCTATCTTAACCCATCTCTTATGCTCAATGATGTTGATTCCTGCAATTATAGTGTTTCCTGTTTCCTGTTGCCTTTTGCGTTGTGTTATTGCAAAATCTGTTGATCCTGAAATGTTGTGCAAATCTTATGTGACGTCTTTACTTGGATTGTTGGTGGTGACACTGGATTATCTTGTTGCAGTCTCATATCTTTTTGCTGAATTGCGATGTATGTTGCAGCTTTCCACTCCCAGAAATGCTTGGTAATATTTTTATTGTAGTTAAAATTGAACTCACAGAATTTTTACTCACTTTTCTTTTATCGATTAATGTTTCTTCATATTAACTATGGCCATGTGTCAAGCGTCCCTCTTATTGCCATCTCCTAACGTTATTGTCCATGGTTCAGTTGAGTAAATGATTTGTGGTGGAAAGTTGTTATCCTTACATTTTTTAAGACAAAGCCTTAGTTTGTTGCATTTTGTCGATACCATCCAGAGGCACACAGAAGATATGGTGGAATCGGAACTATCCTAGTAATCAAGGTTGGATACATCTTTATTCTTTGGTATACCAAACAGGCTAACCTATGGAGAGCTTATTTTCCTGGTTAACTTATGTCTACATCTTACATTCTTAGGTATCTGCTGAGTCAGCCAACCAATTTGGGGAATTGGTAGCAGATCCAACAACCAATGAATTATTGCATTATGCTGAGAAACCTGAAACTTTTGTGAGTTCAGTATTTGGCAATACATCAATATTTTAGTATATGTTTTAGCTGTTAATATTCCACTTGTTATCAGTAATCTGTGTAGATATTTATCTTTTTACGTACACATTTTGGTACATATGTTTATATATTTTTATTCTGCCTTTTGTTGGAGTGTAGATCAATGACATTTTACACAAACAAGTAATTGTTTCTTAGCAGAATCCAACTTCGGTTTTTAGAAACAACATTGTACTGATTTTGAAATCAAATCACTTTAATTTCTTTAAAGCACGTACATTTATATTTATTTTTTTTATCTTTTTTAATCCAATGAAAAGTATCAACAGTAACAGCCTTGAACACTGTTAAGTGTTATATTTCACTATCATGTGTTTCACTTTGCTTGCTTATTTAATGAATCTCAAGTTATGTTGCAATGCAGGTTAGTGACCTCATAAATTGTGGTGTATATGTATTTACACCAGATATATTTACTGCTATCCAAGATGTCTCTTTTCAAAGGAAAGACAGAGGTCAGTCTAGAATTCTATAGCAGGACAAAATGCGTTGATAGAAGCCAGAATGTTTCAGGATACTTGAGCCTTTTGTTGGGGTTGGCACCCATTTGTATATATAGACCTATAGCTAGATTTGAGAAAATTTAGTTTAAGCAAGGTTTTGGTTATCCAATTTGAAATCATGCTTCAACAGTGCATGTTTCAAAATGTTGTCACCTTTTAATTCTTATTGATGTTCTCTCGTTGGTTTTTGCAGCAAATTTGAAACATGTTTCCAGCTTTGAAGCTCTTCAATCGGCTACAAGGTATGCCTATGCCTTGAGATTCCAAGATTCTCAAGCACCTTCTGTCCTAGATTTTTAAACTGCATTTAGCTGAACAAGTGTTCTATCTTTTCCTTTTCTTGAACTGTACCATCATTTTTTTCCTGTTCAACAATTTCAAGATGAGAGATTTGAAACATGGTTAGTCATTTAAAAATAAAACTGTGGCTACTACCGACGTTTTTCTCAACCATGTTTGCCGTTAGTTCTTCAGAATTTTGAAGACTATATAAATTTTTAGTGCATAATTTTGCATTTTGCAAATCTATGATTGTAGGAATAACTACTAGTCTGTAAGGCAAGAGAGTCATTTCAGGGAATGGGATGTGTGCGAATGGTCTCGCTGAAATTGCTAATAAATATGCTAATTTTCTGGGGATCAAGTTTAATAACAAATTTTCTTAGCACTCAAATCGAACAAAATTAGTTAGTCTCTGATAATTTTCTGCGGAAAAACTAATGAGACATGTATGTTATTTGGGATTGTTTCAACCAACCTTTGACCTCAACTTCCAGTCCTGATTGTAAGTTTTTCACCAGGAGCCCTCCAATAGATTTTGTAAGATTAGATCAGGATATTCTGTCACCACTTGCTGGCAAAAAGCAGCTCTATACATACGAAACCATGGACTTCTGGGAACAAATTAAAACGCCCGGGTAAATCAAGCGATTCTGTACCTTATACATACTCTCTTCAATGTATACATTGTGTGACATTTCCTAAATCAATAACCGCAGGATGTCCCTGAAATGTTCGGGTCTATATCTTGCTCAATTTCGGTTCACCTCTTCTAACCAATTGGCCAGTGGTGATGGTTCCAAGAGTGCCACCATTGTTGGTGATGTTTATATTCATCCGTCAGCTAAAGTACATCCAACTGCTAAGGTAATTGTACATCTCATTTCTGTTGCCAATATGTGAATTCATAGGAGCTATATTTTATTGGACATTTTCCTTGATCCTATAGTTGAGACTTGTTTGTGATCATTCTGAAGAACTATCCTAGTTCTTAAGCTATTGTTTAGACGATGGGACTATCACTGCATGGTTGTTTCTGCATCACTTTGCAAGTATTGGAATATTACTTTTTGTTCTATGTTGCTGTAGATGCTGCAAAACAGGAAACATATCATTGGTGTAGAGAAAGTTGGGACTCTTTTCCTGTTTTGTCATTGCAGTTCTCCTTCTGTTCTCGCTTATATAGAGTAATGCTGATGTTCTTGAATGCTGAACAGATCGGTCCCAATGTCTCAATATCTGCTAATGCTCGTATTGGACCTGGTGCAAGGCTTATAAGTTGTATCATCCTAGATGATGTTGAAGTCATGGTACAAATTTTAATTAAAGATCCATTCTAATATTGCATTTCTAGTCCTTTTGATTAATATTTCGTCATCTATCAGGAAAATGCAGTTGTTATTCATGCAATTGTTGGCTGGAAGTCCTCAATTGGGAGGTGGTCCCGTGTCCAGGCAAGACAAATGCCTTTTTAACTGTGTTGTTGACAATAATAGATAATGGTTCCCAACACGGATTTATAGTGCTTTAGAGTCATTACATTACACAATACTGATTTTAAAATCACAAATGTGGGGGGACTGCTTTTCAACATTTACATTATAAACTGTAACTTCGGTATAGCACCTAACTGGTGATGTCTGAAGTCGTGTATACTTTGGCCTAAAGTAACCCTATTTTGCTTTTCTTACAAACTTGGTGTGCTCCTAAGAACTATTTCTCTCTACTACTGAAGTTGCTTGCCAGAGTACTGTGATGTCCCATATTAAAAGACTGGGAGACTTGAAAGTTAGGGGTGGTTTGTGAGCCCTATAACTACTATTCAACTCCGATCACCTTTTCTAGCCACATGTTTCAAGGTCCAAAGTGAGTTGATGAGTCAACCTAGGCTTGGGTCATTACAATACAATTGCTATCTGATTTTCCCTCCTTTCTAATAGCTAATTTATTACCAGTAACATTAGTTTGATTTCTGCTTTCCCATCCAATGGACAGTAACGTGTTAATTTATTTACATAAACTGGTCACAGGCTGAAGGAGATTACAATGCCAAACTTGGGGTCACTATTCTTGGTACTTCACTTACTGCCTTCCCTTCCTTCCTGTAGCTTCTAATGTATCCTTTTTTGGGAACAATTCCAGCAGTGTCCTTTCTCACTGTTCTGCAATTTGATGTAGGTGAAGCTGTGGCTGTTGAGGACGAGGTAGTCGTAGTCAACAGCATTGTCCTTCCAAACAAGACACTCAATGTCAGTGTTCAAGAGGAAATAATCTTGTAGAACTGACTGGATTGCATTCTCTTCCTGTTATTAGTTTGAGGTTGAGTGGATTAATTTTACTTCAGTGAACCTAATACCTCAAATGCTGTATAAACTTGCAAGCTTACATTCCAAAAGTAAAAAAAATTCTAATTTAGATGCTTTGAAATAAAGTTAGCTCAATGGTTCTTCATGATGGTCTAGTTTCATTTGCTGTCTTACATTTCCTAAAGCATTCGTTGAATTTGCTGCTCCTACTTTGTTGTAAGTTATGAATTGCCCAGATACACAAGACTGGATTACAGAGTAAGGCTAGGCGAGATTTTGTCAATAAACATGCAAAGACTCCACGTTCGTACAACCTAGTGAGTTGTTTTGTCTAGGTGAAACCAGAGCGCTAAGCAAATTTCTGCTAGTTTGCTTACATCAGCTTGCAGCATCACTAAAGAAGTGAGACCTTAACGTCATAAAACCAATGGCAATACTGAGTTAGGGCATGCATCCGCCAGAGGCTAGTCGCTTTGTTTTTGCTGTCATTAAATGTCTGTAATAGAACAAGTTCCTACGTTTGAGCGTTGACGTTAATCAGGAATAGCAGAGAGATGTAGCATCAGGAGATCTGTATTGGTTTCTTTTCAGTAACTTCACTGTACCATGATTTCCATGCTTCCATGTAATGGACGAAAAGTTCTCTTAAAGCTGCAATTATAATCAGCAACATAAGCTTCGTGTAACACTATTTGCTCCAATACTTCGACTAGAATATACAAGTGCATGGTAAACTGCATCATCTTTTAACCGAGATGTCTAACAGGCAGCAAATGACAATGGGGGCAATTTTGAAAAACAAAGAACTGTCTGCCAATCTCAACCGAATGATGAAAATTTTTCATGGAATACTTGGTCAATAGAAGCTTGGATGTGCCACTAATGAGTCAAAATAGATTGATTCACAACAAGATTGCTTGGAAAATTCGGAAACAGAAAGCTAACAAACTTGTTTCTACAAGATAGGACTACTTTTTCCCAGATGTCATTTTATAACCAATTTCCTATTCTAGTCTCAACTAAAAGGAAAATTTATACGCTTTGTGTAGACTTAGCACTGCTCATTGGATGCTAAAGCATGTGATTACATACCTTGGTTGTGATATTCAGGACGGTAAGTGGAGACAAGACTCTCCAAATCAGGAGTCTGATTCACTTTCTCCTCAAAGCCATAAACTTTTGGAGCAAAAGGGCCAAACTGGTAAGTGCCTGGGTCTGAATTGCTTGTACCAACCGAAGTTGACAACTGGTCAGCTTTTATTTGGTTCTCCTTTCGATTCTGACACTTCCCCTCGTCTACTAAAGATTCAATTTTGTTTCTTTTGAAACAAATATTTGTAACATCAGTTCCAAACGCCCTTTTGCGAGATTCATGAAGTGGTAAAACGCCCATTGATTGATCTGACTTCCCTTTCAATCCTAACCACCTAAATGCAGGTTTCCTAGTGTCTGCTGTGTGGGTCTGCACACCATTTAGTAATCCTCAGAACTTATTGCCTATTACATAGAAGTTTATTGTGAGAGTTGATACTTTTCTTATGTCCTTGATAAAATACCTTTTCGATGAGTTCCATGGAAGACAGCACATTTGCAATGTCATACAGCCGTCTCACTTTTGCTTCAAAATCATAGGAAAAGATGTCAATCCAAGAGACAAAAAAGAAGAATATGACAGACCAACAGCTGAGCAAAATAGGACAATTACTTCTCATTACTGAAGAACTCTGAGCATCCCCAAGCAATAATTTTGCGGCATCGTCCAGGGATATCACATCCACCTTAAATAAATTTAATCGCGTTAGGGCGCTGACCTATTGAACAAACACATGGACAATTTGGATGTAACTGATACCCTCAAGTTTTACTCACATTAGCACAAAGGAAAAGCTTGACAAAATTCTGCGTTAGAAGTCCCAAAGATTTTTCTTTTCTTCTGTCTGTTGAAAGATAAAATAAGTTTAGTATAAAACTTTGGGGATCGACTGACAATTAAAGGCCCATTTCTTTAAACAGGGGAACCCAATGACTATTTCAGCCGAAACCCATGAAGATAATCATAATCCATGCATGAAAGACTACAAACTCCAGCATTAAAACTTCTAACTTGCTAAAATAGTTATCATAAAGTTGGTATATATCACATAAAATAGTTTTATAAAACAAGATAAAGCAAATGTAGAGAACGTAATATTTTTACCAAATCTTGATGTTGTTGATTTAAGAATGCCATTTGGAATTGAAGTGTCGTTCTGGCTTCCTGTGTTAGGATTGCAATCACTGTCATCCTCATCATTGTCTTCATTCTCCTCATAAGAGATCTTAAATGCAAACAGAGAAACAAAATTTTGAATTCACTCAACAAAAGAGATCTTGTGGAAAATAATCCAGTCGTAAAACATAAGGAACAATTTAGACCTGATCCTTACTTTTACAGAATTGTCGTTTTTGTTGTCGAAATTACTTGGGTTCTCCCTTAAACCTTCTTCCTGTTAGATTATTAATAAGTCAGAATCATTACTACTTCCAAGGAAAAGCCCAGTTTTCAATACGCTCAACAAAATTAATAAAATGTTAAAATTGACATTTGTCGTTACCTTTAAATCACGTAGAGCTTTAGGGATAGCATCAAATCCCTTCCATGTGTATTGATTCTTGGCTTTTCTAGCAAGAACCTAAAAGCAATGAGGAATACCCACTTAGGAAACTCTCGTAAGAAGATACAAAACAAGCTCAAACCAAGCAGATGGATGGAGAATCTCACTCCAACGCTTTCAAGAACATTGACAATGTCGTAGATCCGCCGCCTCTCAACACCTTAAATTCTCAGAAGAAAAAAAAGTCGTCAAACACAGGAAAATTTAAAGACCATACACGCAAATGATGCATTGTATCAAGAATTAAGGACCTAATTTAGAAGCAGCTTCGTCAAGTCCAATCACTTGAGTTGCACCTTGACTGTACAAGTTCAAGAAACTGCAAAATTAAAGAAAACCCGGATTAGAAATGAAAAAGAAAGAAGAAAAGGAGGATAAAGGAAAAGAGAAGGAAAGAAAGAGTCTCACTTGGTGCACAAGAGACCAAGGGACTTCTGTTTCCTGCTGTAAGCGTGGTGTCTAGCGGACAATTCAGGGGCTTCCGAAGGAGAAAATAACATCTTCTTCTTGAATCCCAAGTGTAACCAGAATGAAGTGTAGAGGATGCGTTTGAAGGAATATATATGAGATCTGTGAGTGAGTGTGATATATAGATAGAGAGAGAATGTGAAGACCGTTAAAAGAAAAGAAAAGAAGAAGAGTGAGCTGATGCGGGGATGGCGGGTTTGGAAATTTGAAAGAGAGGGAGAGAAGTTATTTTGTATGTAAATATTTTAGCTGTTTTTGAATTCGTTGGGAGGCGCCCTTTTTGTCACTGTCTATTTACACTTTGCCCCCACCCTTTCATTTATTAAATATTTCTACTTAGTCATTATTAAGAAAGCTGCAATCTTTCTAATACAAACAATTATAGGTTATTTCTTAAGTGTGGCTGTAAAAGATTCTTTAGAGAGTTCTCAAATTTTTTGAATCCATGGTTTGAATTACTTATTAAATTCTTCAAATGATGCTTAAAGCAAACAACAAGCATATTTTTAAATATTTATTTTACATTTTGAATTTGTTAAAATTTATGAACCTTGTAATATTAATTGAAACAAATTTATCAAAAATCTTTAATGTGATAAATAAGTTATTTGAAATAACACGTACTAAACTTGACATAAGTATATTATATTTTATGAGTGTATTAAATAGATTTTAATTACATATTATAAATAATAACTCAATTGATTAATTATAAATTAAATGTTTAATTTTCAAATCAAGTCATATGACACGAGGTGCTTCACTCGAGTACCCTAGCTAAAGGGTTGTAAGAATAACAAGAAACCATTAGCGATCTCACAAGAAACCACTAGCGATATGCAAAGCATGCCTTTTTAAGAACCCTAAGATAGATAAAGAAGACAGTAGCTAAGATTTTATGTATACTAGTTGAGATATAAGCCCTTTCTTCTCAACAGGCGTCAACTCTCAAGACATGCCTCTTAAGGATTTAAGCTAACCAACCATCCCCGTATAACTTAAAGCTCAAATAGGATTATAGATCTGATACTTTATGATGAACAAGATTCTTATACAAAGGTACTTGGAAAACATACTTGCATCTTTGTGAGACAAAAGTAAAATTATTGAAGACTCGAGCTTTAAAGGGGTGAGAGAGATTTTAGAGAGAAGTCATATGTAAACACATAACTTTTATTAGATAGTGATATGTCTTGGATATAGTTAAGCTTGGATATAATAAAAGAAGTCATGTGCTTACATATATAAAGGAGATTACAAAAAGAGAAATATTTTTGGATAAGAATAAAGTTGCATAAGATCCTAAATAAATAAAAATAATACTACATCAACTATTCTAGATAAAAATCACTTCACATCAACTATTCTAGATAAGAAGTAAACGAATAAGAATGATGTCACATCATAAAAGACACATAAAGACAAACAATTTTAAATAGAGGAACCTTTAATAATAGGAGGAATCATAATCATCTGCTTCGTCAGATAAGCTATTGCTATGATTGCAGATTTAACGAAGAAGTTTCTTTACTTGTGCTATTAGTATCATTATTGTTATTCTCCGTCTTTTACTAAGGTTGACTTACTCTGTGTGTAAAACTTTCAAAAATTTATTTAGCTCCTCTTCATTTATGATAGGAATATTATCATCTAATTCTTAGGCATCCTATAAATCATAGGCTTGACTCTGAGATGGTCCAACAATGTCTAGGCCTAAATCTATAGGATTGTATGGGATGTCAAAGTTTGGCATTTGAGGTTCTCTAGGAAAATGGTTTAAATCGTTAAGAAAATGCAAAAGGCCTTTATGGACATTTTATTTGTATCTTGACTATTGGACAAAGGTATGCCAAAAATGCATTTGATTCTCATAGTAGATGGGTAAATGTGCCATGCTATAAGGTCGATGAAGGACAAAGAAGCATTAGGTGGTTTGCTTTTCTAATAGAATCTCCCACGACTTGAGATCCTCAATAACCTGTGAAAGTTGCATCCTTCATCTCATTAATAATTGGTACCAATCAAGGAAAGTCCATAAGAGGGAACCTTCATTTTCTCTATCGCATAAAGGTTGAAAGACTTGTAAGGGAGGAAGAGAGATAATACATACATAGAGGGTAGAAATTGCCCATAAGTATCACAATGTGTTCTCTAAAAGTAGGCCACTAGTGAAAAACACAGTGAGATATGGTGCTTGAATGTTAAACAGGGATGAAAACAATGCATTGCTTGGTTGAGAAAGAGGTGAAGGTAGTAGAAAAGACTTATTCAATCAAAGGAAGCTATTTCTTCAAAGGTAGTGGGTGTGCTTACAATAGGAGGAAAGAATTACTTTGTTTCGTAGTGCTAGGGTAGGTCAATCATTGAAAGGATGAGAGGAATAGTTCTGGAGTGAGTGATAAGAGTGATATGCTTTTGAGGTTGAGAGAGGAAATTAGCTAGGATGTTTTGATAGCCTTTGATTTAGTGAATTGTAAATTTATAGTGAGAGAACCAATCTTTTTAGTGGAGCGAATGGTTATCCGGTAGAAGTTTTTGTTTGGATCCAGTATTTTTGGAAAAGATGTATTGCCCATTTATACTGTAAAGAGATATGGGTTGAGCAGGAAATTAAAATTTCCTATACCTCTTTTGATTGCCAGAATCTCTTTGTAGATTGCGTGATAATACTTTTTGGATGGTTTAAATTTTCCGCTAGCATGCCCCAATTACATTCACAACCTAAAGCAGAAGTTGTTTGATTAAATAATCTAATAGCAAGTTTTCATAACATTAAGGAATTTTTACTAAATAATCTCAACCGATCTGCATTTTAAATCAATAGGAATAAATGTAAAAAAACATTATTAGTAAGTAAAAGATAAACTAAAAGTATGAAAAACTTACCAAACTATATTTTTTCCTTCATAAGTTCTTTCTTTGTAGAAGATCTATCAAAACTTCCTAAACCTTCACAATACAATTTAATTTCATTTGTTGCCATTGGTTGCTCTTGATTAAAGAAAATACATTTGCATTTAATCACATTAAAGGACCACCTATAATATCAACATCTGTATATATATCTCTATTATATAAGCAATAAGGATTAAGGAACTAACCTGTTAAGTGGATCTTTTGAGTAAGATATTTATCCCAACTAGGATGGCAGTGGACCATGTTTGACCCAAGGCCTAACTTGGAGTAGGACTAGATCGGGCCTTATGGGTTAAGTGTAAGGCTTAAGCCCGATCAGGCTAGTAAAAGTTTTTATTTTTTAATTTATAAAATATTTTTAATTAAAATTATAATGTGAGAAATTTAAATTGATTAATAAAAAATTATATTTTATAATGAATGAATATATCAAAAATATATATATTGATAAAATGAATAAGTTAAAAACCAAATTCATTATGAAAGATGATAGATTTATAGGAAATGGATAAAATGATAAATTCAATTAATTGAAGTTATAAATTTTAATTGATTAATAAAAATTGAGATTTCATATTGAATGAATATATAAAGCGTAAGATGAAACCAAATTCATTAATGAAGGAGGATAGGATTATAGGAAATGAAAAAAATTACATACAAAGAGAAATTCAATTAATTTAATTTACAAACTTTAATTGATTAATAAAAACTGAGATTTTATAATGAATAAATATATGCAATGTATATATATTGATCAAATGAATAAGATGAAACAAAATTAGTTACTTAAGGAGGACATGGTTATAGGAAATGAAAAGGAAAGATTATATATAAAGTGAGAAATTCAATTAATTGAAGTTATAAATTTCAATTGATTAATAAAATTGAGATTTTATAATGAACGAATATATAGAACATAATATATTGATAAAATGAATAAGATGAAACTAAATTTATTATTGTAT
>JANVCQ010000006.1:34896397-34909928 GCA_025531925.1 Erythroxylum plowmanianum | reverse complement strand
GGCTACGTTAAATTATTATTGAATGTTTGTAATAACTGAAAATGTTTACAAATTAACGTGGGCTCAAATTGTCTACTGTTTTTCGCGCGTATGAATGTCTTAAAAAAAACATTTATACTGAGTTTCGTCTGAGTGATGTAGCACATCACCCTTGCGGGACATGGACTCGGATATCACCATCGATGTCGGGTTCGGGTCACGCGGGAGTGGGATGTTACAAAAATGTTTCTCTATAAAATCTTAGGAACTAGGTTTCCTGACTCGTACCTGAAAAGCAACATTGTAATTTTTGATGAGTTTTGGAAACTCAATAAGTGAATCATCATTGATAATCTCACTCAAGTCAAATACACAAATATCACACAACCAACCAATTTCACAAACCTTTTTCATCTCAATAAGACATAATGAATGTCACACATCTCACATACATTCTTTTAGAACGTGCATAACCCAATCAATCACATTATCATGACATATCACTTTATCATCACAATTTCAGAAAAGGTTTCATAATCATATATCTCATAATTATAATTATACAAATGTAGATGTAGATGCATATAAGACTCTAGATTCATTATTATTTGTTGTGATCGAGTGCCTTTTAGATATAGATACAAATATAGATACAGATATTGACCCATTGGGGTTAGTTAGATACAGAAATCACGGAGCAAAGCTCTACGTGCAGAATTTTGAGTTTAAAGCTATGCATTTTATGAAATGCATCAAATAATAGAATATGCGATCAAAACATTTACCTATGACGCATAGACAAAATCTCATATTCATCGGACCTCAATCCTGTATTCAATTTTCATTGAGTATTCATAAATTAGTTCGAACTCAAATACAAACAAACACTTCCAATACATTCCCAAATATCAAACTCCTAGGACTATTAATGTCCAGAATCATCATAATCAAGTCATTATCAATTCAATAAATAGGAATTAAACAGAAAAAAATCAATCCTAGTGAAATTATCTAGGTTGACTTACAATACGCTCCAATTTTTTCTATTGTCTGGATGGTTCGGTAATGTCTGAATACGTCTGACTTGAGCATCTAAACTCATACAATTCATACATAATTCACATTACAAAGTCAATCAATCAAATAATTATTCACTTGTACACATATATTCATATGTCGTGTTTAATGTATGCCTAATGACTATCCCAGGTATGTTTCTTTAATCATAATTAATAATCATTCACACATTGTCACTTGGATATGTCTTGTTTGCATTTAGATAAATACCTTAAGTAGACTTGATCATGCTCCATTCATTAACCATACATTTACTAACTCTTTTCTAGCATTATAAATATTTAACTTAATTCACAGTTCTCATTCATTCATTCTTAATGCATTATTAAAATCCTTTAGAATACATTTGCATTCATATGAATATCTTATTCCTTTAACACTCATTTATTCCAAAATTAGATGCATTATTATCCAACATTCTTTTCCTTGAAGTATAACATCAAATATCAATCAAAATTTATCACACCTTTAACTAACTTTTCCAACATCAAATTATGTTCTTTTTAAACCTTAATCAAGTCCAAATGCATCCTAGTTAAATATCTTATCCTTAATTGC
Source organism: Erythroxylum plowmanianum (assembly GCA_025531925.1). Classification (NCBI taxonomy): domain Eukaryota; kingdom Viridiplantae; phylum Streptophyta; class Magnoliopsida; order Malpighiales; family Erythroxylaceae; genus Erythroxylum; species Erythroxylum plowmanianum. The sequence goes on along the minus strand of JANVCQ010000006.1, from coordinate 34,908,314 downwards.
TTCAAGAATCACACAAAAGAACATTTTCTTTAGTTCCATGCAATTTCCACAATCGTATATGGCTTACAACAATCGTGGGATTGGTTATCCAAAAGTTTTGATTCAATTCCTTCATTAGTTTTCTATATTTTCTCAAGATAGGTTTCGGGTCAAGTTTTTATGGCCATTATGCAATAGAAACTGAGTTTTTAGATAATATGTTCTTCTAAAACAATTTTCTTCTATCTCTTAAGTTTCTAATGAACTAAATTTCATACAATTTGATTCATTATTCCTAGAGTTATGCCCAAAATACTACAGACTATTTTCAAACAGTGACAAAATCCAAACACTCAACTTTAAGCCAAATTTTGAAACTCTTAGAGATAGAAATAAAATTCGATTCCTCCATAAAAAATATAGCCATATATCTCTAGTTTAATCTAAAATTAAATTCATCCCATTTTGATGTCTACAGATCAAGTTATGGCCAAAATACCAATGCATATTAAGTGAAAACTCTACAACTAACATATTATAGCAATTCTTCTTTCACTTTTCCAGATTATTTTAACACTTTATACCAAAATTAAAATAGCCTCTTTATAGTTCATCAACTATAACTCTATTAGGCCTAAATCATACTCCAATTCCTCATCAATAACCTCTCCTATTCCAGTTCAAAATTATTCAAATAACATCTCATAAATCCTAGTCTTTCATGCATCAAAAATCAAACCAAAAACTTTTACATTATTATGCATATAGTCCTAGTTCTTTCCCAATTCAAGAACATCAAATTAACATCTTTCTTGGCCATAAATCCACCTTTTTTATACATTATATTCCAGTCCAATTCATCCTTATAATGCCTTATAATCCACGGTTTCCATATGCCAAAAACAAAACAAAAAAACTTCTAAGTTCATGTAACATTTTCCAGCACATATCTTCACCAATAACACATGCATTTCATTCCAATTCAAGCATCATTCTTATATCATTTGACATGCCATAGAGTTCATATTTTCACTTACCTATTAGGCTTTCAATTCAACTCAAACTTTAGATTAAATCAAGTCTCTGTACAAGCAAAATTCATCACAAGCTTAAGATAAAAACAGGTTGATTTTGGACAGCAAGATGAAGGTAACGTTCAGCTTGTTTTCTTAGCTATTTTGTGTAAGGTACAAACCTGGTTTGGTACAAAAATTTGGCTAAGGTTTAGGCAAAATACAGAGGAGAAAGTAGGAGCAATTTTTGGTGATGATAACAAAAGAAAGAAGCAGCAAAACTCTATTGCAAAAACTTGCTACTTCACATCCTAGGTGTCACCATTAATGCACAACATTTGTCCTAAGGCTTGTATTACATTTGCCTAATCAAGATGTTGCCGCTAATCACTCAAGATGCTGTCATTAGTTACTAATAAAGTAGTCCACATGTCACCCCAAGATTGGTCCACTTGTCACGCAATAATTTGTCCATTTGTCACACATTTTACTATGCCAAATGTCACTCAATTTTAGGCTTATTCACCCTAATTTTCCATGTATCAATTTGTCCTACTACTTGACATTTACTTTTTTGACCAAATGCACATTTAATTCATTAATCTCTCAATTAATAACATTTAATCCCAATTTACCAATTGAAATTTGAACATGCCAAAATTCAAGACATACCAAATCACAATTCACATCATATTCACTTAACTTCTTTCATACTCCGAAATAAGTCAATTGAGTGCATATGCTATCTTTGTAACGTGTACAAATATCAATTCATGTATAAATGCTAATGTTATACGTGTATATGTAATACTTAATCTAAGATTGAACCCTAAGCATATACCAGAAAACAAGATATTACAAATAGGACTAGAAAGAAAGGCTCCAAATCAAATAAATCTTCTTAATGTCTTGGTTTACATGAAATTTTAAAGGTATCAACTAACCTAAGAAGTTTTTAGCATTTAGGGATTTTGTGTATCAAGAAAAGTTATGTGCTAATTGTTCTTTTGGAAACTAAGATTAGAGTTGATAATATTATGAAGTTGCATAAATTGGGTACAAATTGGAAATTTGTTAATAATCATCATAAGCATGCTTTGGGAAGCATAATCATTAGTTTTCATCCATAAATTGTGGAGATAGATTTCCTGGGAGTGCAAATGTAGGTGATGCACATTAGATGACATTTCAAATTAGAGGATGTGTATATTTTCTCCTCTTGGTCTAATTATGCCTTCCAAAGGAAGGAGCTATAGAAGAGTTTGATAGATTTCTAGAATAGAGCGGTTGGCCCCTAGGTTATTAGTGGAGATTTTAACTCTACTCTTTATAAAACTGAAGCTAAAGGAAATGCTCTTTTAAGGACCTATACGTCAAAAGTCAAGGATTGTGTGGAGACACTAGGCCTAACTGATCTCAAATACTAAGGTCACACCTTTGCTTGGAGTAATCAGTGTTGGTTACTTCAGTTTCTTATAAGTACTACCTCCTTTTTAGATCCTCTTTTCTCTTATTACTCTCTTGCCAAGATGGAGGGTATGTTCCTAAAACAAAATGTTAAATTTCCTTTCATCTTTAACAACTTTTTGGTAGATACATAAGGGTTTCAAAATGCTATTAAGGTAGGAATATTGAAGGAATTGTATGTAACTAAACAATTTATATGTGTCTACAGGCTCAAAGCAATAAAGGATGAAATGAAAAAAACTAAAAGCTGAAAGGGGAAGCCCCACCGCTGAAGCTATTGATAGAACTATGAGTGACCTTTCTATAATCCAATGGCAACTTTCTAGTAAAAAAAACTAAAAGCTGAAAGGGGAAGCCCCACCGCTGAAGCTATTGATAGAACTATGAGTGACCTTTCTATAATCCAATGGAAACTTTCTAGTAACCTTGGGGACCCACTACTTTTGTCACTGGAGAAAGAAAAACTTAATAACTATCTCTTGGTTGTTAAGAATCATAAAAGTCTAATAAAGCAGAGAGTAAGGTTAAATGGCTATAGGAAGCTGATAAATGTTATAAGTTCTTCAACTCATTAGTGGATAGGAAGAACAATAAAAAAATTTGTTTAATCCAGGTCGAAGATGGCAGCCTCCTCAAGCATCAGGATCTAATCTTAGAAGAGGTGGGGAAATATTTTAGTAGATTTTATGGCCAATCTATAAAGATTTTAGTTACCTTGCAATTATTAAACTCCTTCATCTTGAAGAAACTATCTCAATTCATCTAGAAGAAACTATCTTAAGAAGAGGCTCTTAATCTAGTAAGCCCTTTATAAGATGCATAAATTGAAGAAGTGATCTCCCAGATGAATCCAAATAAAGATATAGGTTATAATGGCCTAAAGGGGGTTTTTCTTTCAGAAAGCTTAGGGAGAGATTGGAAGGATAGTTACGCAAGCTATCAATGAATTATTCTCTATTGGTGTCTTGTTAAAGGAGATTAATAAAACATTCCTTTCTTTAATTCCTAAGGCAAGTATATAGCGAATAGGCTTAAGGTAGTTTTGGGAATGTTGGTTAGTAATAATCATTCATGCAAGAAAGGATGATGGGGGAAAACATCTCCATTGTTCAGGAGCTCATAAAGGAGTACCAAAAAAGGAGTTTTCTGCTAAACTGTGCATTAAAAATTGACTTCAAGAAGGCCTTTGACTGTGTGGAATGTAGTTTTATACTTACATTGATAGAGATGATGAGATTCCCTTCTACACTCATTAAATGTATAGAAGCATCTATAACCACCACTTCCTATTCAGTGCTAATGAATGGTGACCAACAAAATTATTAAAAGGAGAAAGAGGGGTTAGACAAGGTGACCCTATGTCTCCATATTTTTTCATCATTTGTATAGAAGTTCTAACTTTATTATTGCAGTATAATATGGAGAAGGAAAAGAGATTCAAGTTTCATAGAGAATGCAAGAAGGTATCTTTAACCAATTTCTATTTTGCTGACAATTTGTTAATCTTTTGCAAGGAACATCCAACTTCAATTAAGATCTCGATGGCCTCTCTAAAGCAATTTGGAGAAATTTCAGGTTTAGTAATCAACCTAACAAAGAGTCATTTTGTACTGGCTAATAGTGCAGTTAGAAGTTGAGATAGCAACACTATTTTCAAAGGAAAGGAAACAATATCCTTTGCGTTATCTAGGACTACCTATCACTATAAGAAGGATTCATTTCCACGAATGTTATCCTTTGGTGGAAAGAATACAACAGAGAATAAACCTATGGATAAATAGCTTCTTATCTTTTGGGCAAAGATTTCAATTAATTAAATATGTGTTGAACTCTTTGCAAGTTTTTTGGTCTGTTATTATCTTTCTGACTAAAGGAGTAGGAAAGGCAATTGGAAAATTAATTTGGAGGTTATGGGGAAAGCATAACTTAGAGGGAAGGTTAATGAAAATTAGATAGGATGAGGATTACGAATCCAAGAAGGATAGAGGCTTAGGGATAATCCCTATTGTTATTACCAACAAGGTATTGATGCTGACAAAGATCTGGCATATTCTATGTAATGAGGATACATTATAAACCAAATGGCTTTCCTCTTATATATGTAAAGGAAAATAACTGTGGTCCATTTTCCTAAGGATTCTCAATCTTGGTTTATCAACAATCTGATATGGCTTAAGGAAATTATGGAGCCAAGAGTGAATTGTAAAGTAGGTAATAGAAAAAGAAGCATACTTTTGGTAAGATAATTGGATGGGTCATGGTCCATTAATTTGAATTCCTATAATGGTACAATGTTGGAGCAATCTCCCACTCAATGCTAAAGTTTGTGCAATCATTATTGGCAACAGGTGGAAAGAATTTCCAAACCAGGTGATGCAACTCATCCCCAATTATTCTCCTAATTGCAGGACTCAAGATAATTACTCTTGGTTAAACAAACCCCCAAACTCCTTTTCTAACAAGGCATATAGGGAGTGGATAATACAGGGGCAGTCCAATTCAGATGATTGGTACCCTACAGTCTGGCATAAGATCTTAAAACCTAGGGCCTCTTATTTATTATGGTTGGTTACATTGAACAAAATGGCCACCATTGACAGACTACGATTTCTAAATCTACATAACAAATGTGCCCTATGTAGAAATGATCGTGAAACTAGAGACCACCTTATCTAGTTTTTTCTAATGCCCTTTCCTGGATAGCATATGGAAAAAAATTAAAAAGAAGTGTCAATGGAGATGAAAAGGGAATTTGCTTATTGTCATACTGGAGAAATTAAGAGATCTAAAGACTGACCCAAAAGAAGATAGAGCATTATATATCATCTCACTTGCTTATAGTGTTGATGAGATATAAAAGGAGAGGAATTTGAGAATTTTCAAAGGTAGAGCTTGTTTAAATTAAGAAGTGATGAGTTCTCTAATCATGAGGATAAGAGAATTGATTTTTCTCTCAAAAGAACTTCCTAATTGTAGTGAGAATGTTGTTAGAGCATGAAATCTGGTTTAAAAATTATCATATACACAACCCTAAACGTGTAGTACCAAATTGAAAAAGGATAATGGATTAAGCAGTTCCCTAAAGAAAGATGATGTCCAAAAGCTACTTTGTGGTGGTCGTTCCATAGGAAGACTTGGAAGCATCGTCTCATGCCTAAGAAATGAAGGATGTATATGAGAGATATGCGAGGAGAAAGTAAAGCAAACTTTAGAGAAACCAAGACATCTAAATGGTTCTTCTTTCTAAAAGTTCTGGAGAAATCAAGATGTAGCCACATGGTTATGTTATTGAGATGTTAAATGTTTTTAGGTTATGGAGGATCGTATGGTTAGTTTGCTTGTTTGTAAAGCATGTATAAATTTCCAATTTCATTACTATAATTTAATTTTTCAAAAAAAACTTTGACCATACAATCTTCTGTGAAATATTATCTAACTCCATCATAATGTTCGAAATCCTAGCCCTTTTGACTTTCATGAATTTGTAAGTGAAAGTAATAAATTGCTCTTAGAAGATGAGCTCGAAATTGAAATTGAAGTCGAAGCTGAACAACCTAAACTATTGCAATCTCAATCTTGAATTTTATCCATTCTAAGTTGATAATCATTAAACAATTTATACAAAAATTGTTTAATGACATTTACATACTCTTGAGCCCATTCACTATACAACATATAATATATAAAATTAATACCCTCTATCTTATATCTTGGTTCCAACATATATATGACCGTAATAGTATATCCAACCATATACTAATAACAATTCAACTTCTCCATCATCTGCCAACATAACCCCAAATAACCTTATTGAATTAAACATCCAATCAAAGAAAGCTTTTTTTTTATCTCATACATAGAGCTAAAACAACAATACGAAGTTGTATATTTTGTTCTCGATAATAATTAAATCATACTATAAAATAATTCCAAATTTGTGCAAAGTTCTCTAGCCAATTCCTATTGGTCTTCTGCAAGTATACAAATGTATTGAGAATTTCCTTGTCTCAGTTTGATAAACACCTCGACATATTAGATTGTCAACTCTAATATCTTGAAGGTTGAGTTTTATCTAGTTGGATAATCCAAAATCAATTTCTTTGTGTTTGAAATGCATATTAGTTATGCATTTCTTCAAAATTTTCAACTCATTTAAATGTTACACTCCAATATACTAAACTATTTATAATTGAATCTATTACTTCCTTTATCATCTTCAACTCATTCTTCACAATTAAATTCAAAATATGTACAAATTAATAAATATGGAATATCCTTCCACCAATCAATAGGTTCCTAAGCCATATCTTATTCTTAAACTTTTCAATTATAGCATCATTCATGTTATAATTGTAAACATTTATGGTGGAAAATTTGGTGTCAATATTATAATCTATCAAACAATCTTCCAACCTTTTGGTTGTATGTGGTGCCAGCACATAAATGAACCTACCATGTATAAATATGGATAATATCAATCATAACATAATCAAAAAGTAAATAATAACAATACAAAATAATAAAAATTACCTCAAAAGTTTATTACGTAAAGTCCAATTATTGTCGACATAATGTGTCGTTACTGTCATGCAACCCTTATTTTGGTTATCAGTTGTCCACTTGTATGTTGTAATGGCAATCCATCCTTTAATACTCGACAATGTTCTTAAAATTTCTTTCTTCTTATCCTTCTATATCCTTATATTGTCCTTCTTCAATGTATTATATGTTAGAACCTTAAAGGTTGGCTGTACTGAGTTACAGAACATACTAAATCTTTTGATATCAATTGTAGATAGTGGATGTTCATCACCAATTACCATAAAAAGTAGTAAGAAAAATCTTTAATTAATGCTACCATAATATGTTGCAATCATTTGATTTTTCCTTCTCATAAGGTTAGAGGTCAACAATAGTTGACCTCCTGATACAATCTTCTTTCTATTACAAGAATCTGCTTGTCTTTTTAAATGAGAGGTTCTACCTTTTAAACTCCCATCTAACATCTTGTGATAATACTTACATTTGAAATTTTCTACTCTATCCATTGATCTAGTCTTATTAAAGTGATTCCAAACTTCACATTTCAATTGACCTAGTCTTCTATGTTCACTCGATATCGAATCATAATTTTTTACTTCTATATCTGCTACTAGATTATAACTCTTCACTAAGGAGTATGCTTATCCACTGAAAAATTAACATATAAATATATATGTTATTCATAATCATAATTCATAATCATAAAAAAGAGAGAGAATAAGGGATCATAAGTCATAATCATATATTTAAAGTGCATATGCCCGTGTAAGCCTATAAGATCATATCACACAACACACGGGCACATATGTGTTTTCACATGTGTATGTGACCGTATAAGTCGCTGTTAAGTTTTTGTATATACTTCATGTAAGTGACTATATATGTCACTTAATCATACTTACACGGTCTGTAAATTCTTGAAACTTCATAGTTGCTTGTATGTGATCGGTCAAGTCCGTGAAAACACCCCCATATGGCAACAACCCTAGAAATTCCAGTATTTCACAAATTCAATCTTCATTTAAAAGATCCAAAACCAAAATAGGAAGAAGGAACTTCACCTTGGTAGGTGAGTGGCAATGAAGTAAAAAAAGACGACGGTAAAGTGGCAGGGAAATGGGGGGCAATGCGATAAAGGGGTAGCAGGATGGAGTGCAAACACTAGAAGAGGAAGGTAAAATGGGTTGACGGTTGACGGCTAACAGCAGATCAATTTGAGAGAGAGGAAGAGAGAGAGACTAAAGTTTGAAGTTAGAGGAAGAAATCGATGCAAGAGATAAAGAAAAGGTAGGGAAAACGATGCAAGTCAACCTAGATTAAAATGACATCATTTTACTTAGTCAAAAACAAAAAAAAAGTTTAATCTAAAATGACATCATTCTGCTTAAGCCTGAGTTTAAGCCTGAGCTCGATCCAAAGCTCAATAATTTTTCACCATTAGGGCAAGTTGACCTCGGGCTGGTCTAGTCTAGACTTAAACGTGAACCCTAATCCTAATGTCGGTCAAGAATATCTATATAGGCGTGTACAATTTTTCCTTTCCTTTAAAAAGATTCATAGTTATTTTTGCAAACCCTATACATCCCATCACACACACACACACACACACACACACACACACATACACAAACACACATTCTAAAGATGGTTTATCATCTAAGTCTACAATGCTCAACAACCTTATAAGTGGAGCCACAGTCTTTATAATAATTAAGCAAACTCATTTAAGTCTACAATGCTCAACAACCATATAAGTGGAACTATAATCTTCACAATAATCAAGCAAACATCCTAACATTTATTTTCCAAAATAATATCATAAACATCTTTTCCTTTTATACTCTTTTATAACTTATGACTTGACAAATGTTTACTTGTCCCTAAATTTTGAAGTACTTTTTATACTCATAAAAACTTTTCAAACTTATAAATGTAGTTGCAAACCTAGTAACAGCAGGATGCATAATCTCCACCCAATATTCTTACTTTTTTTTTAAAAAAATGGAATATGATTATATACAAAAATCATAATTTTGGATGCATGTGAAGCAAAACTAGAAATATGGTCTATGTCTTTTAAAATGAGATTTATACAATGAGCTGCACATTTAGACTAAAATATGCTCATATTTTGATTGTAATAAGTACCCAACTTATGTATAATTAGTTGCATTTTTTATAACAAAGTGCACAACAATTTTTAGTATAACCCACTTAACAATTTTAGGAAATAATCCAAATAAAGCATAAGTGTTTTTCACTATATCAGAAGCATCAAAAGGCTTGATAAAAGTTGTTCTGACATTACAACAAGCCAAGAAATTAATTAAAGTTATTTGTCTTTGAATATTCTACACATTGGTTATAGTATTGCATCATGTTATTTCCCAACTAAACTTATATGTATCTATAATAAATTAATACTCCTTTTTTAAAATTTGAAGTAAAGGCATACAAATCTCATGATAAGAAAGTACCTTAAATCTTGGATTATCGTTATTATATCTTCTATTATTTCTTTAAAATATGGTAAATTTAAAGCATTTAAAGGAATAGATGAATGACAGAACCATTTAGCCTATGCTAATTTACATCGTAGAACAATATCCTTATGAACCCAAACATTATTTAAACTAGGCTGAGAATCAAAAGTAGTTCTTAGAGGAAAATAGTAATCTATGTCAATAATGACTTCTTTTCCTTTATCTAATACTTGTGATGCTTTATCATCTTTAAAAGATATATTATGAACCTTTTTATTTCTTTTCTCTTTTTTACTTGTTACTGTAAATAATTTTCAATCGTCTCAAATGGTACTTTTTTTTGCAAGAAGCAATATTACCCTTAACACCATCAAGATGTTTTTTTTAATTCTATACATTCCTCCCTTTATTAATATTCTACAGTAAAGCATACATTTATATTGGATGTTTTTATCAGACATTCGAAAAGAAGAAAAATAATTCCATGCTAGATGAGACTTACCATAAGTAAAAGATGTTTATATATATATATATATATATATATATAATTTTGTTATTTTTATAAAGAATTATAAGATTTGAACATTTTAAAAAGATGTTCAAAATACTCATCCTATTAATAATAACTAGATAATAATATTACATCATCAAAAATAGTTAAAAAGGATTTTAAGAAATAATTATGCCAAAAATGACAAACAATATATGTTGGTTTATATGTTATCATCACTTTTTTTAAAGTTTAATTAGAAATTAGAAATTTCATATATTACTTTAGTGTAGGCCCTTTGGTTATAACTATTAATGACCAATTACATTATTTGTATTTCCTGGTCATGTTTTGATTACATCTTTTTGCTTGTTTTCTTTGTCTTGTTCCGATTTTGCTTACCATCTTGTTTTACTTTCCAGGTTAGTAAGTTGACATTACTTTGTGGACCGTGGATATTAACTTAATTTCTTCTTTTGTACCAACAAAGGACTAAAATCACACTTCTTTGAGATAGATTCCAAAGGTCAAGTATCCCTTTACTTCTTTATTTTAGCTAAAACGTGGCTAATTTAAAGGGAGAGGAGATTGCAATGTATCCTTCTGGAAAATTGTTTTAATCCTTAACATATCCCTTTACTTCTTTACGCTATAGTATACCCTTGCTTGTTGCCTTGATGTTCTCTAAAATATCTCTTGAAAACAAACAAAACTTTGATTAATATTTTCTTATTTACTTCGTTGAATTAAAGATATAAATATGAACTAAGAATTTGAAATTAAAAAACCTACATAATATGAAACTTGATTAATTGAACCAAAAATTAATATCATATATCACTTTCTTTTTAAACAAATTATGAAATTGAATATTGTTTTATTAGTTAATTAATACCATATGTTTTGAATTTTTGTTCATTCTTTTTTAAATATAATAAACTTTATAAAGGCCAACCTCTCGACCTCGATGTGATGTATCATGTGACATATTCTCCTAGCAAATAGGGACTATATGCCATGAAAATAACATAGAGAAAATACAAAGTAGTTATAAGTGGGATTGTTAGTTCATAAAGAACAAGGCATTTCATTCCAACATCTGAGCCAAATAAAGAATTAATTAAATAGAGATTTCAAAAACATATCCATGGCAAAGATATCTTTAGCTTGAGTTGACATCCATATACAATTAACCAAGCTTGAATCTTCTTAATCACTTACGTAGCGTATGGTTGCCGTCTTTGTTGGTGAAGACAGATGACAAAACAAAAAAATCTTGTGCCTCGTAGTGTTTGGTTACTGTCCCAACTGATTTTGTTATGTCTCCAAATGACAAAAACATACATTTTTTGTTTTTCCAAAATCGAATGACAAAATTTCTTGTCTCCGTTTTTGAAACAAAATACATAAGCAACTTCCAGAAATACCCCTCATTCCATTTTTATTCTTAATTATATTATTATTATTATTATTATTATTATTATTAATTATTGTTATAAATTTTATACTTATTATTATTCTTAATATTATTAATAATATTATTATTTTATTTATTTTATTATACGAAATTAATTATCTTATCATCATCATCATCATTATTAATTTATTATTAATATTAATATTATTATTAATTATTGTTCTTATTATTATTGATTATTGTTATAAATTTTCTATTATTATTATTATTATTATTTATTAATTAATTTTATTATACAAAATTAATTATATTATTATTATTATTATTATTACTACTACTACTACTACTACTACTACTACTATTATTAATTTTATAATTACGAAATTATTATCTTATTATTATGATTATTATGATTATTAAAATTATTAATTTATTATTATTATTATTTATTGGACCCCGTTTTCAGAGCTCAACATCCGGAGTCATAAACCTTAGGCTTGCGTAGTACCTTGTAGGGTTATTTCCA
>JANVCQ010000006.1:34877528-34892933 GCA_025531925.1 Erythroxylum plowmanianum | reverse complement strand
CTTCCTTCTACTGAAAGATGTTTCAAGCTTTGTTACAGACAATAGTAGCTCTAAGTTTAGCACAATGAATAAAATTTATAGCTTTAGAATCTCTAGCTCTTTTTTAAAAATCACTAACTTTTACAGTCTTTGACTCCGACTTGTATTTATAGCCTTTGTCTTCAACTACTTCTTGATAATTGCTTCTTTCTTCTTGTTTCTTGATCTTTAAAGAAACGATTATTCAGTTGAGTTCTGTAACTTACTCAAACTAATTGATCATCTGACATGGTATCGAGTCTTCGTCTTCGATTCTTTCGTCTCATTTTCTTCCATCTCATTTTCGGCTTCGTTTCATCTCATTTTGCTTTCTGCTTTCGTCTCATTTCTATCGTCTCATATTCTTCCGTCTCATTTCTATCGTCTTATTTTTTTCGTCTCATTTTGCTTCTGTCTCATTTTTCTTTCTGCTTCCGTCTCATTTTCTATCGTCTCATTTTTTTTGTCTCATTTTACTTCTGTCTCATTTTGCTTTCGTCTCATTTCTTCCTGCATTATTATTTGGTCTTCATCAAAATTATTAATCGTAAAGTCATTTTGACTTAACATCCATGCAGCTTGATAATAACGTCCAAACATAGCCTGCTACTACCCCACCTGCGTCTACTCATACCTGCATGCACCTCATGCAACGTAATGAGCAGATGCTAGACTTTGCGATTCCCACTCGTCCCTCTCCATATACGACCCATCCTCTCCCATCGTCAGATCTCATCCGGAAACCTTCCGTACCCCCTGATCTGGCCGATGTGGAGAGACGAGGACTCGGTTTATGTCCAATTACAGATGGGGAAATGGATATGTTCGTTGTCCCTGAAACACAAGCTTATCGGGAAGATACAAGGGTTGTTACGGTAGAAGATGGCGTTATGGCCATTGAGCATGGTGTCCCTTAGGTGACCTAGCATGACTCCTTCCCTCTCTCTTTTCCAATGATAAAGTTTATATATTGGAATTGTCGAGGAGTCGCGTCCATGGAGTTTTGAGAGGTGTTAAAGGACCTCGTACGAATTCATAAGGTTGATGCTGTGGTTATTGCTGAACCAAAGATAAGTGGTTCTCATGCTACATGAGTTACTCGGCAGCTGGGGTTCTGTAACGTCCATCGTGTAGAGGCCGAAGGTTTTTCCGGAGGTCTTTGATTTTTATGGAAAAATTCTCAGGATAGGGTTACAGTAGTCAAAAGTGGTAGTGGGTTTATACATATTAACATCTCCCGTCAGGACGGTTCAACTTGGCATTGTACTTTTGTTTATGTCCATCCGAATCCTGTTACTAAGTCGGAACTACTTAAGTATCTGTTTGACATAGAGGGGATGATCTCAGGTCCTTGGATGCTTGCTGGTGATTTTAATGAGATGTTAAAAGAAAACTTGCTTTCTCAAACAATTTGAAAAACAGTATTATGAAGTATTTGTAATCTGTTTCTAAGTATTTGTATCAACAACAGAAATTAAAAGTTGAGAGATGAGAATAAGAATTGACACAGCAGTTTTATACTAGTTCACCCCAAATCGTGGGCTACGTCTAGTCCTCAGAATCTTTTATGATATTTCACTATACTTCTCAAAGATACAAGTATTCTTTTCTCCGAGCCTCTTCAGGCCTCTTACAATAAGTATTCTTTTCTGACTTAGCCTCTTCAGGCTATCAGCTTTTTTTCCTTCTACTGAAAGACAGACAATAGTAGCTCTAAGTTTAGTACAATGAATAAAATTTCTAGCTTTGGAATCTCTAGCTTTTTAAAAATCACTAACTTTTACAGTCTTCGACTCCGACTCATATTTATAGTCTTCGTCTTCAACTACTTCTTGATAACTGCTTCTTTCTTCTTGTTTCTTGATCTTTGAAGAAACGGTTATTCAATTGAGTTTTGTAACTTACTCAAACTGATTGATCATCTGATGTGATATCAGTTCTTTGTCTTCGATTCTTTAGTCTCATTTTCTTCCGTCTCATTTTTATCATCTCATTTTGTTTTCTGCTTCCGTCTCATTTCTTTCATCTCATTTTGCTTTCTGCTTCTGTCTCATTTTGTATCGTCTCATTTTGTTTTCTGCTTGCGTCTCATTTTCTTCCATCTCATATTCTTCCGTCTCATTTTGGGCTTCTACTTTCGTCTCATTTCTTCCTGCATTATTATTTGGTCTTCATCAAAATTATTAATCGTAAAGTCATTTTGACTTAACATCCATGCAGCTTGATAATAACGTCCAAACATAGCCTGCTACTACCCCACCTGCGTCTACTCATACCTGCATGCACCTCATGCAACGTAATGAGCAGATGCTAGACTTTGCGATTCCCACTCGTCCCTCTCCATATACGACCCATCCTCTCCCATCGTCAGATCTCATCCGGAAACCTTCCGTACCCCCTGATCTGGCCGATGTGGAGAGACGAGGACTCGGTTTATGTCCAATTACAGATGGGGAAATGGATATGTTCGTTGTCCCTGAAACACAAGCTTATCGGGAAGATACAAGGGTTGTTACGGTAGAAGATGGCGTTATGGCCATTGAGCATGGTGTCCCTTAGGTGACCTAGCATGACTCCTTCCCTCTCTCTTTTCCAATGATAAAGTTTATATATTGGAATTGTCGAGGAGTCGCGTCCATGGAGTTTTGAGAGGTGTTAAAGGACCTCGTACGAATTCATAAGGTTGATGCTGTGGTTATTGCTGAACCAAAGATAAGTGGTTCTCATGCTACATGAGTTACTCGGCAGCTGGGGTTCTGTAACGTCCATCGTGTAGAGGCCGAAGGTTTTTCCGGAGGTCTTTGATTTTTATGGAAAAATTCTCAGGATAGGGTTACAGTAGTCAAAAGTGGTAGTGGGTTTATACATATTAACATCTCCCGTCAGGACGGTTCAACTTGGCATTGTACTTTTGTTTATGTCCATCCGAATCCTGTTACTAAGTCGGAACTACTTAAGTATCTGTTTGACATAGAGGGGATGATCTCAGGTCCTTGGATGCTTGCTGGTGATTTTAATGAGATGTTGGGGCTGGGGGAAAAACTTGGAGGAGTGCCTTTTGATTTTCGTAGGTGTGCCCGATTCCAGCAATGGGTGTCTGCCTGCAAATTGGTGGATCTAGGTTTTAGTGGACCAAAATATACCTGGCTAGGTCATGACAGTAGGAGTTATGGTCGGGTGTTTGAAAGATTAGATCGGGCATTTGGTAATCTATAGTGGATATCAATTTTTCCATCCACCACCGTCTGTCATTTACCTCGCACTCGATCAGATCATCATCCCATTCTTGTCTGTATTGAACCTCATCAGAGTCACCCAGCTGCAGCGGAGCCGTTTCGATTTGAAGTCACCTGGATTACTCACCCTGCCTACCCTCAGTTGCTTTTGAACTCATGGGATAATAACGAATTCTTGCCAACCATACTGTTACGCTGGCAAGAATCACTTAAGGTATGGAATAGAGAAGTTTTTGGTAATATTTTTTAACGGAAGACTAGAATCCTAGCACGACTTGGCGGTATCCAATGTGCCCTTATGGCCTGCTACAACAAATTTTTAGTTACTCTTGAGGGGCAACTCCAGGCGGAATACTGTCTTCTTACGCGCCAAGAGCAGTTACATTGGCTCCAAAAATCGAGAATGGACTGGATCTATCTAGGAACTGAAATACTAGATTTTTCCATACTGCCACCATAATCAGAAGGAAGTGGAACCGGATTGAGGCCTTGCGGGATTCTAATGGTAGATGGATGGTGGAGGATACCGAGATACGAAGGCATGCTATGGCGTTTTATCATATCTTATTTTCGGAAAAGGTGGTGACTCGCCCTCCCTTTCTCATCAGAGGTTGTTTTCCACACATATTCCTCTTGACACTTGGAATTCTATGTGCAAGGAGGTGTCGGAAGATGAAGTTACCAGGGCTCTCTTCCAGATGGGTGCGCACAAAGCACCAGATCCTGACGATTTCCATGCGCACTTCTACCAATCTCAATGGACTCTGCTAAAACCCAGCATCATCTCCCTAGTGAGGAGGGTATTCAAGGACCCTAAACTTATTCAAGGTATTAATGCTACCTTTATTATTTTAATCCCGAAGGTTGACAGCCCGGACCAAGTCTCCCAATTCCGACCTATTAGTTTATGTAACGTGACATACAAGCTAGTCACGAAGATGATTGTTCAGTGGCTGAAAGACAACCTCCCCACACTCATTAGTCCATTTCAAAGTAGCTTTGTACCTGGAAGGCAGATTTCAGACAACATTGTGGTGGCCCAAGAAATCGTGCACACCATGCACAAATTGTGAAGCAAGCGGGGTTTTATGGCTATTAACGTCGATTTGGAAAAGGCCTATGACTGCCTGAGCTGCAAGTTTATTCAGGATACGCTTCTAGATGTCGGTTTCCCCTTGTTCATGGTTCATTTAATCATGGGTTGTGTTCAAATAGCTCAGATGAGGATTTTATGGAATGGACAGCCATCTCCGAAATTCCAACCTAGTAGGGGTATTCGACAAGGTGACCCTCTGTCACCTTATCTCTTTGTCTTATGCTTGGAACGATTATCACAACTGATTGAGGCACGGGTCAGAGCTGGTCGATGGTGACCGTTTCGGGTTGGCAAGACAGGTCCTTTAGTATCTCACCTCTGTTTCGCAGATGATATGATATTATTTTCTGAAGCCTCCAAGGGACAAATGCGGGAAATCTTGGAGTGCATGGAACTTTTTTGTGCTGCGTTTGGGCAACGAATTAATACGACCAAAACGAAAGTGTATTTTTCTCCCAATGTTCATCCAACTGTCTGCGGTAAGATCTCTCGCTTATCAGGTTTTGCTCAAACAATGGATCTTGGTAGGCATTTGGGGTTTCCTTTACTTCATAAGAGGGTCACTAAAGCTACATACTCACATATTTTGCAAAAAGTTCAAGAACGTCTCTTAGGTTGAAAAGTCGAAGGATTATTTACGGCTGGAAGAATGACTTTATGCCAATAGGTGTTTGGTGCACTTCCCCTCTACACAATGCAAACAGCTAAAATTCCCAAAGGAAGCTTTCGAAGATTGATCATCACTGTAAACAGTTTCTATGGGGTACAACTAGCGAAAGGCGTCGAATGCACCTAGTATCTTGGAATTAGGTATGTTGTCCCAGATGCTCTGGGGGACTAGGGTTAAAGAACTTGGAGGCTATGAATATCGCTATCCACATGAAGCTTGGTTAGTCACTAGTCACAGAACCTGGAAAGTTTTGTAACCAGGTGCTTCGTGCCAAATACAACTTGGATAGGGGAATCCGCACAGAGTTGGTAGCTAGACCAGATTCGTCCCCGCTGTGGCGTAGTATCTGTGCTAACTTTTCTAAGTTAGAAGCAGGTGTTATTTGGTCGGTGGGTAATGGACAACAGATACGATTTTGGTACGATAATTGGGTGCATGGGGTATTTGGAAATTTACTCTCATGCTATTACTGTGGTACCTGCGGAACAGTTAGAGAAGAAAGTTTGTGATTATGTCGACCTATGGGGGGGCTAGTCCTGGGATGAGTTCAGTAGGTATCTACCTCAAGATATGATTTTACTCATTATTGCGACTTTACCGCCTCATACCTCCCAGGAGGCAGATCGACTATGTTGGTCATTGGAGCCTAGTGATTGCTTTTCTACTCGTTCAGCCTATCGTCTACTTCAACAGCCACTGTGGTCACCGAGGACAAGGACCTGGACTTTGATTTGGGATTGGAAGGGTCCTCTCCATATTCAAACTCACCAATGGTTGGTAGCAAAATCCCGACTAATGACTAACAGCTGACGATTTCAGCTCTTCCTCTCGGATACTCTGGCTTGTTCTGATTGCCCACACCATGAAGAAACCTTAGCCCATGTATTCAGAGACTGTTGGCATGCGCGTAGAGTTTGGAATATCCTTGTTGAGGTCAGGCGGCAACACTCTTTTTATCGTAGTGATTTTACAACTTGGTTTGAGAGTAATCTAGCAAATGATTATGAGATCCAGAGCGATAGCTCCTGGCCTTTAATTTTTGGAATTGTAACATGGAAACTGTGGGAATGGCGAAATGAACGACGCTTCCATCCCGACTCAGTTACAGTCCATCATATAAAATAAATTTATTCCTACGTTCAGGAGGTGATTATGGCCCAAAATTTGCATTGCGTTGTCTCTCCTCACAATCTACCTCAAGGGTCACGAGTAATAGACGTTAGTTGGCAGAAACCCCGAGAGGGTTGGGTCAGTTTGAACACTGATGGATGGCGAAATAAACAATGAGTCCATCCCGACTCAGTTACAGTCCATCATATAAAAGAAATTTATTCCTACGTTCAGGAGGTGATTATGGCCCAAAATCTGCATTGCGCTGTCTCTCCTCACAATCTACCTCAAGGGCCACGAGTAATAGACGTTAGTTGGCAGAAACCTTGAGAGGGCTGGGTCAGTTTGAACACTGATGGATCTTCTAAAGGTAACCCAAGCCTGGCTACAGCTGGAGGATTGATCAGAGATGCGAGTGGTCGCTGACTGGTGGGCTTTGGTGCAAACTTAGGGTTCTGCACGTCGTGGCAGGCAAAATTATAGGCAGTTTATCATGACTTACACCTCGCATGATTACATGGTTATTCCAAAATGGATATGTCTATCGATTCAGCCTAGGTGGTTCCTTTCATTTCTAGTGATCATCATCAGATGGTAAATACCAGTGACGAAGTTAGAAATTTAAGATAGGAGGGCCCAAATATTTAATTTTTTTAAATTTTGGGGGGCTCAGTGCAATACTGACCCTTAAATAACTTCGTTCTTGTATATATATATATATATATATATATATTATAAATAAAAAAAATATTTATTTTTTAAATTTGGGGAGCCCAGTGCACCACTGGGCCCCATGTAACTCCGTCGGTGGTAAATACTATGGTGTCCGTCATCCGAGAACTCCTTTCTCGGAACTGGGAGATGCGAGTGCACCATGTATATCGCGAGAGTAATCGTTGTGCGGATTGGTTAGCTAATCACAGCTACAGCTTGCCACTAGGAGTACAATGGTTTCATGAGATCGTGGATGGAATTTCGCCTTTACTGTTAGCTGACTCAGTTGGAGTTGCTCTTCCTCATGTAACACACATGTAATTCTTCCTTGAGCTTAGGCCCCGTCACATATATTAAGAAAAAAAGGTCTAACCGGTTTGTCCATAGTCCATAATTTAAGCACCAATTAGTCTATAGTCCAACTAAGAAATTAAGATGTAAATTCAACTCGCCCAACTCAAGTCGATCAACGCCCCACAATCGGTCCATTAGAGCCAACTAATGTTCAAACCATACTCGATTCTAGTCGATTAAAATGGTCCTACAATGTTAAGGGCTAACGCACTTCTTCTTATCTACAATGACCATATTGGTTCTATTGTCTGCTTTTAGTTATTGTCTCGAATGACAAATTTAACCATCTTCTTAACAATCTTATGCCCCTTTCTTTTTTCATTTTTTGTGTGAATAAAGTTGATTTTATATATCCTCTTTATTCGTAAGGGAAAGACAGCAAAGAGTTTGCCTTGAGGAATAAGAAGGGCCGAATCAGGTTTTCCTTCCGTGAATGTTGAGCATTTTCCTTCCCGAGCACCTGCAACTTCTGAGATACCTAAGGACTTAACAACCATGGTGCTTGCCTCAAGCTCCTGCGCTAGGGAACTCTCCAAAAATATCGCAACATATCATGGACTTAAATGTTGCAGGGAAGTTGGTGTGCAGCTTATGCACGTGTTATTCAAACCATCATTGAGAACCGATTGTGATATCAGAAATTTCTTTCTGTAATTTCTTGCACATGGCTTTAGCACGAGTTTAGAACCTCTAGACCATTATTTGGATTTCAATGCCCAAGTATTGTTTTTATCCTTTCATATTGCCGGGAATTTCGATTGCTTGTAATTACAGAATGGATAGAACATGATTGATAGACTTGTTTTGTTCCACTCCACCAGGTAATCAGGCTTCAGTCCTAATTGCTTTGGTTGCTGAGTTTATATAACCTCACATTGTCACGAGTTCTAACCAAATCATCAAAATCAAGGATCAAATGCATTGAAAAAAAGGATCTCATTGATCGATTTTTCTTGTTTGAATTATCAACTAGGGCAGTGATTGCTAATACACAGACTTAACAGATAAAGAGATTGTTAGCTGCAACGAGTCTTTAACGCAATAGAAAATATCAATCCATAAATTTTTGTTTCCATTCCAAAGACACCAAAGTTCATGCCATTAGGCATACTATCTTTCTCATAAAATCCATCCACTATTATTTGCAACTCAATACACATCCATCAAGTCCAAAACATAATGAGATCTTGATTCAATTACCGTTTTCTTACAGAAAGGCAGCAACCGCCTCATTTTGGGTTTGAGAAAAAGTTGTTGATTGATGGCATGATTTCAGGGGCCCTGTTGCGAACAAATTTCCTCAAAGCATGCTCGGCGTACTTTTCTCCCTCAGCAAAGTTTTCCAAGACGCCAGCAGCCCTGTGCTGCTTGTTCACCCTGACCAACATGTAGAAT
This sequence comes from Erythroxylum plowmanianum, assembly GCA_025531925.1. NCBI lineage: Eukaryota > Viridiplantae > Streptophyta > Magnoliopsida > Malpighiales > Erythroxylaceae > Erythroxylum > Erythroxylum plowmanianum. The sequence continues at coordinate 34,884,340 of JANVCQ010000006.1, read as the reverse complement.
TAGAATTGAGATTGCTGCCACTCCATATACCCATATAAATTCATTTCATAAGAAAAAGCAGTAAATAAATAACACCTGAATTGTACCTTGCTAGCTTTCCTCTAATAGATTTCAACCCTTCACAATACCCCCCAAAAGAAAAAGGAAAACTAAACAAGATTTTGAAGTTCAACCTTCCCTGCACATTTTTTTACTTTACTTCACAAACTACTTTGAAGTCTTTAAATGGAAGAGGCGAAAAACAAATGAAGGACTCTTGTTTAGAGGACAAGTTGCGGTTGACAGTAACAATATACCATATTCTCAAGCAAATCAAAATTTTCTTTTTCCTTGCAAGTGTGAGATTGAAACTACATCACCGAACTCGAACCTACCAAAAATATTAAGAAAAGAAAACTGATGCACAAAAATCTTATTAAAGCATCAACACCCACAAAAATATCTCCTTGTATTCTATAAAGCCATCTCTACCAATTATATAACCACCAAAAGATTATCAATACCAACAAAGCTAAGAGGTAGCTCTATACAATAGACACGATGGAGAAGGAGAGGCGTAGACAAGAGAAGCACCTGACTTCTGGGTTGATGCAGATGTTGCGGACTAGCTGAAACCCGCAGATCCCTACAGCTACACTGAGGGCGGCGAACAGGGGATACACCTATACCACATCCAATAACACAACAATAAAAAAAATCAAGATCTGTTTTCTTTTTGAGTAAAATTAACCAAGTCAAACGATATTCAGAAGAAAGAAGAAGAAGGCTTTAACACACCTCAGGCCTCAACCATCGATTGGCAGCCATTGGAAGTCTTGCGGCCGTTGTAGGGAGAAAAACGCTGAGGGGTCGATGAAGTAAAATGAGAATGAGACTTGTTGTTTGACTAGGGATTTGTGACGATAAAATTAAAAAAAAATACAAAATTGCTTATTCGATAAGTCTGATTGGTTAGTTTTGAGGTTGATTGATGTCGACGAATGGGCGTACGACACGTTACTGGACACAATTGTTAAGGTTTGTCCATTCATATATTTATTTAATCAGGATCTTCGGTCGCCTTTGAATTATTTATAAATAGTCTAGCATTATATATTTTATTATTTATTAATTTTCTGATTATTTTTAGTTACATATATTATTAGTATTCTTATTCTTAATATTATTATTTTTTTATTTTTAAGGTTTAACTAGAATCGGATCTTTTTTGCCTTTTTACATATTTATTTCGTGCTAGTTTACTTTTTCTCTTTTCAATTTGCATCATTCTTATATTGTCTCATTTGCATGTGGATCTATCGGAAACAGTTTCTCTATTATGTAAGGATAAAGTTGCGTACTATCAGACCTCCTCAGATCCTGCTTCATTACAAGACTTCAAACTAGGTGATGATGATGATCCGTCTACCATTATATACAAAAGTATTTATGCTAATTGTATTAATTTTTTTGCTAAAAGATTTTAACATAACATGATTTGTTAATTTTGAGACTATTAAACTACGGATAATGTTTTTAAATAATATTAAATTAAAAAACATGTTCAATTCATAAAAACTGCGTACATTATAATTATCTCCGGACCTCGCAAAACAAAGAAATTAACTTGGGCATCGGATACGCTATTGAATCAGAAGAAAATTTTAATTAACCTTTATCCTTTAAAAGAACATATTTGTTTTGACTTATGAGGACTACATCTATACTGAATGATGCTCTAAAATAATTCTGTTTATATATGTATACGCAAGTATTATCATTTATTTGGAGATTCTATCATACATTTACCTTTTTCTTCTTCGATCATGGTTTTCATACAAATCAATGCAACCATGCGGTTTTATTGATCACATTATAACAACAAATATATATTACGCCAGTTTCATGGTTAACGGACGGAAAGGAGAGAGGAACAGCTAGGAGAAAAAGGCCACAACCCCCTGGGAGGAGAACCCTGCCCTGACATGCTAATGTAGAACTACTTGCAATCACTGATATTAGTAGGCATACTAGTACAGTAAGTTCTGAAATACTAGCGGTCTAAGATGGATAAATAACTCCTCCGAACAATATGTACACCTGCAACTGACACTCTTGATCTTGACCATAAATTGCCGTCTCAAGCAAAACTACCAGAAATGACCATTGCAAATTTGCGATCTATCATGGCACAAAGGGTGGTGCAGAGCGACTAATATTCAGGGATTTGATTCTGGAAAGTAAACTTTCACCCACGGTCACGGACTAGATTAAACATACAATATCCTGTCATTTAGTCGAGGCAACTCATCAAGTAAATCATTTATCTATGATCTGCGAGCACGATCACGCCAAGAGCCTTGTTGTTTTGCAAGTACCTAAAAATTAGAAAAAATTTGATCAAAGCTTTGCTTACAACGTTTTTCCCTCTCACCAAGCACAAAAACCCAACCTTTTCACTCAACAAGCTGTTAGCAAGCTCAGTTTGACTGCAATCTTTTTTGTTGTTGTCCGTCTCAAGCTCCCTGTCTGGAGCTATGGATAATGGAAGTGTTGGCGCTCCAAATATTGCCTCATCATGAGCAGCTTTTAGTTGCTCCTCTCTTCTTGCCTTTACATGTATAAGGATTTACATAATGTATCATATTTTTCTTTCTTTTCTTCCTTTTTGGCCCAATGCAGGCATGCAATCATTAAATGCATCAATAATAAACAGCAGCTATGAAAACTAAAAATACCTCAATAGCTGAAAACCGAAAGCTATGCCCCAGGCGTTTGACTACTTCTACGTCATCTTCCGCAACTGTGAATACAGAAAGGTATAGTATGAATTGAATTTTTACACAATTTACTTGGATCCCTTGTTTGTTAATACAGAAACACATAATCCACGAACCAACTTCTAATCTTTTTATGTTAATAATATTATTTAGACTGAAAAAGATGGAATCACAAACCAAATCTCTCAAGCCATATTCAGAAGTGCTACAATAATACATGACAAAACAGTATCAAACAAGTAAAACCAAACAGTAAAAACTTTTCCAATCTTCATTTATCAGTCCCTGGCAGAGAAACCAACAATAAATGTAAAATGGTAGTAAGAAATGCCGACCAGAATGCAGACAAATCACCTTCAGTTTCCTCTTCATCGTCAAGAGGGGCATCTTTGTCAAATTCAAATCGTTCCCAACCTGCGCCGCTATTTGCTGCATCATTTTTAGCTACAATGCAAAACATATCAACAGTTATATATATCGTCATCATCTCAAAAACAAGCACTGTGCATCCAATTTGGAGCCTCAACATATAATACCAGCTAGGATTCACCAAAGAAGAGCTCTCATGCAGAAACAAGCATGTCATGAAAACAGGAACCCTTTCCGGTATCCCAAACTATCAATTTAACGAATATAAGATAAGCAGTTCCTGAAGTCCTGTTCCCACTGAAAATTATGCTTGAACGGAAGCAACAAGAAAATCTTGGGCATTCAGCCTGAATTTGTTTGAAAACGTTTACACCAATATTAACATTCATCAACCATGAAAGACTCTGAAGGTTCTGCCATAAGAACTACAGAAAGTACAGGAGTAATGTTTGTTTCTTCTTAATTGTAACTGAATTATCCTTGTAACACAACCAACAATTATCGTTGAAGAAAGATCAAAATTCACTATTCCTACTAACTTCAGCAATGAATTTCAAACAAACTAAAGTAACTCCACCAGAATGACTTTAGAACTCGGTGTGAAGCATCAAGAACAGTCTTTTTACAAGGGGACGCAACTGCTTACCCGTTTGATCAAGCTGAAATTTCATCCTAGCTTTGATTCTTTCTGCACGCGTCTGTTCAAAATGAGAGCCAATTATTTGCTCCAATTCAGCATTTATGCCTACACCCACAAGAGTACTATCCAATTCTACTTCAATGAGAAGCCTAAGTATTGGTAGTCTAAGGCTATTTAATACAAAAGTAGTCTCAAGTTCAATTGATTTTCCAATCGAGTACCATACTTCTGTCTCTCTTTCAGTATCAAAACAAGTTTAATAATGATACAGGCGCCCAAAGGAATCATGAATTGTTATGTATTATGTGACCACAGAAATCCCAAAAAAAATAAAAAATGATAACTTCGCAGCAGGCAATGTAATGCTACTGAGTCTGAGTTATTAAACTGTGGGTAGGAATAACATACCATCTTATCATAGCCAGAAATCAACCGTGAGTAATCTGTGGCACCATTTCTCTCCTTACTTGATCTATGCCTCTTCACGTCATCATTCCTGTTCTTCTCGTACCTCCTATGCTCTCGAGGCGATAAACTTCGATTTCTCCTCTCTGATCTGTGTCGCCTACGAGGCGACGAGCTCCGACTCCTACTCCTCCTCCTCCTCCTCGTCTCTCGATCTCTGTACCTCTCTCTGCTCCTACTCCTGCTTCGCCTCTTGGAATGCCTCTCCCTATTATCCCTCTCTCTACTCCTCGAGCGACGTCGTTGGCTCAATGCCTCGTCTCTCGGCTTCTTCTTGAGCTTGTTTTGAATCGACTCAAGCTGCGCTTGTTTTTCGAGTTTTGACGCTTGTGTAGGGCTCGAGGCTTTGACGAAATTGCTCAGGAAAGAAGAGGCGGAGGGAAGAGCGGTGCCTCTCGACGGGGCCGAGTGGCCGGCGGAGAAGCCCAGGCCTTGTTTGAAGCGGGCGGCGCCTTCCCCTTTTCGAGTAAGCTCCTCGTAGTAAGCTGCGGCTTTTTCTTCCTCCATTTTCGATTCCTATCGGCTCCGCTCTCGGGGTGGCTTAGGTTGTCGGGATCTCTAATGGGAGAGCCAGCCAACGACGTCGTCGTAGCTATTTGGAAACCCCTTTCTTGTGTCGGTTCTATCACAATTTTTTAATTAAATGAATAACTTTTAACATTTTTAATAGTTTAGCTTAAATTATTAATTTCGTAATTTAGTTAATAAAATTTATACTTTTTATGACATATAAATATTTATTTTAAAAATAGTAATTATGATTAGATTAAAATAATGAGTAAACTATTAATATAACTAATGTCGTAAAGTTTTAAAAATAGATAAATATATTTATTTTATGCTAAAATATAAAAACATTTTATTGCATTTTTAAAAATTGACTTAATTAGTTCAAGTTTGTTTTTTATATTATGATAGCAATTATTTTTTTCATCTTCCAATCATTTTTAGTCTTGATTTTAATTTTCAGCTCATTCTCTTACTTTGCCGTTCAACCTTAACCTTTTAGATTAGATCAAACTGGAAACTACTCATTAATGTTGATTTGTTTATTGTGTTTGGTCTGGCGTTGTACTACGCACTCAACTCTCAAATCTCAAATCTCGTCGGTTTACGAGAAAGATATCAGTTAAACTGATAGAAATTATCACTACAATCAACCTCGTAACAAATTAAAGCAACTCCCAAGCAAAATATAAACATCACTGACAGACAAAATTAAATAATTAAGTAGACATTTAAATTTTTAGTTTTTTATTGTAATATATTATTAAATATATTTGATATTTTTTAATCAATCAATATCTCAATATTAATTACATATTATTTATTAAGGTTTTCAAAATATTTACTTTAAAATAAAAACAAACTGAATTGAACCCGACTTGTCACCTCAGGATTGTAGGTGGAAAGGGAAGGACAAAAGAAAATCTCTTCCAATCGATCTCTGATTTCACCAATCGGTCTTCTACTGGAATAAAGGCAAAAGCAAATCCCTTAAAGCGAGAACTTCTATGCAATACAAAATCAAATCCCACCAAGTACTGTATCTTCTTAAAATAGACGGTGGGTGTTCTCCTTTAAGTCATGAACAACCCGTGTAGTGTATCAAGGTATGATCTTTTCCTACACGCAAATGGAGGAGCCACTAACCATTCCAAATCAAATTGAATTAGAATAATGGTTGTTTAGGAGGTGACAGGCAACTACTTCCAACCTGCGAGATGGTCGGCTTTCCAATTTTGACGCCGCCGGTTCTGGGGTCGTCTAGTTTTTGACGACCTTTCGTTGTGCCTTAGTCAACCACCGCCACATTCGCTTGTGCTGGGTCTTTGACCCCTGGGTCGTCAAGAGGACTTTCGCCTTTGCCAAAAGATCGCTTTTCTTGCCCATCTTTCAATGCTTTCAGATCTTTTCCAAACTCCAAGGCTATCAACTGATTTGTTCTGGATACCTGATCAGATATTCAATTTTAGAAAAGGGTATTCTTATTTTTTTATTAACTAACTCGAAGTAATATATTTAATAATATCTAAACAAAATAGAAATAGACCGAAATCACATCTTTAAAGATTAATTTTTATATTAATTTGTCAATTTTAATTTCCAACTTAAACTTATTTTTAAAAAGTTTCAAATCTCGTAGTCCCACGTCGTCAGAAAAAGAAATTCAAGCTTTTGCTACAAAATTGAACAAAAAGACTCGTCTGTTCAGCGTTGTTAGATTCCGACACAGCACTGACACATTTTACTTTTTGTTGAACAACACACGATCTTTGTTAACACGTACTAATGTGTTTTGCAATCCTAAATGCTACAATGTTAGCGTAGAATTGCACTTGGCCATCTCCAACCATTTACACCAAATTTGGTGTAAAGTTGAATATTCTTAGAATTTTTTTATATCAAATTTTTTGTTACTCTAATCATTCTATATCAAATTTTTACACCAAAATTTTTTTACAGAATACATCATAATAATTTATTTATTAATTAAATTAATTTATATTTATATAACTACAATAATTTATGTATTAACTAAATTAATTTATATTTATACAACCACAATAATGTATTTA
>JANVCQ010000006.1:34838502-34862401 GCA_025531925.1 Erythroxylum plowmanianum | reverse complement strand
ACAACTTTCCCTAAGGCTACTTGCTCCAATTCAAATCACATCTGTACAAAAAGTGGCCTCAATGTAGTACACTCAAATTTACTCTTAATCGCATATTTAACAAACAAAACAAATTAATCCTTAACTTTGACTGATCATAACTTTAACTCTCGATATCAAAAAATAGCAAACTTTATGGCGACAGAAAGCTTTCAACATACGCTACAAGTTTTATGAAGATCATTTCCTCAAATTGTGCCTAAATCAAAAAGTCAACTATCTATGACCAAAAAGTCAAACTTTTTCTTAATTCTCCAAAATCTCATACTTTCACTAATTATTTCTTTTCTCATCAATTTTCTTGTAGCATAAAAGCATTCTTTCATTTCATTTAATAATTCTAAATGTCACTTAAAAATCGGGGTCCAACACAAACACACTCAAACTTGGTTCATGATCAGTGTTAGTAAACAAAGTTTCCTTAAATCGAATCAAGATTAAAGCTCTCTTTCCTAATTATGCACTCTTTAACTCTCTCTCTTTTACATAAAAATATGATTGTGTCTTAACTTTTTCACTCCTCTTAATTTTCCTTTTCTCACTTTTTACATTCTTTTCTTTCTTTTCACTCACTAACTTTTTCTCTCCTATACATCCCACTTTCTTTTCCTCACTTATGTAGTCACTCACCATTGGGCCTTTAATTTTATTCTTTTCTCTCAATGCCTCTTTTCTCTCTTCTTTCTTTTTCATCTCACTACATGAATCCCTGCCTGATGATTGTTGAATTTTCAATTATTCAAGGTATGCTTCTTTGGGTGATAAAAGAGAAAGGATAACTTTCCGCCCATTATATATAAAAGAATACCTATTTATGTACCCATCATGCATAACATGCCTATCAAATTGTTATGGCCTATCTAGTAATATATGACCAGCTTGCATAGGCATGACATCGGACACAACCTCATCCATATATCTATCAATAGAGAATGCAACAACTACTTACTTAGTAACTTTAACTTCACTTTCATTCAACCATTATAGTCTATATGTATTAGGTTGTTTATCACATTTTAGCCCTAACTTCTCTACCAAAGTAGAACTAGCTACATTAGTGCAACTACCCCCATCTATACTCATGCTGCAAGCTTTCTCACCTGCTAAGCATCTTATATGAAATATGTTTTTCCTTTTTTCTAGGTCATCTTCCTTCACATTCATGTTCAATGCACATTTAGTAACTAAAGATTCATCCTTCACAACATACTCAACATTCTCATCACCATCAGAAAAATCTTCCAAAGCTGACATACTTAAATCACTACCATCATCAGACTCAGAAACAATTTCACCACCCTAGATAAACATAGTCTTAATATTAGGACAATTAAATGCATAATTACCACGCCCTTGATATTTAAAGCACTTAATATCCTTATGTTTAGAAGGATTAGATCCCATTTACTGCTAGAGTTTGAGAAAGACTTTGCTAGCTTTTTTAGTTTTTTTTTGTCTTTCCACCTTCATGACAATGTTCAATAAGTTCTCCATCTCCACATAATGTTGCAATTCAACCACATCAACAATTTCCCTATTTAATCCACCCATGAACCGAGCCATTGTCACCTCTTCCTCCTCTTCTATGTTAGCTTTAATCAATAGTAGTTCCTTGTGTGAGCCTATGCAAATGCTGGTATAACTCTCTATAGTAATAAGGTGGTACAAATCTCTTCTTTATCAATCTTTTCATCTCTTCTCAAGTGGATACAAGTGGTTCCCTATTCCTCCTCCTATTCTTTACCAATTCATCCTACCAAACTAATGCATAATTAGAGAATTACACTGGTGCTAATCTTACTTTCTTATCTTCAGAATAGTTATCACAAACAAAAATCATATCCACCTTTCTTTCCTATTCCATGTACACTTTAGCATCATTCCAACCTTTGAAGGATAGAATTTTCATCTTGATGGCATTTATGTTGCTATCTTTTCTCTCCACTCTTTCTTCCCTCCTTACTCTACACCTCACAGATTGCACTTCATCTTCATACTCGTCATACATTCTTTCCAATCCTTCCTCTCGATTCCTATTGCTGTCAATTGATCTACTACGGTTTTGAACTCATTCATGAATGCCTTATACATCACTTTCAAATCAGGCACATTGTCATCCTACTTATGTAATGTTTCTTTTCCATCCCTTCTATTGGCCATTCTTATGACAAAAGCTGCAAGAAAAATGGTTATTAATAAAAGATAACCTCACAAGTCACTCCCTTGTGTATTTCACTCAAAAGATGACACTTCACTCTGTGTTTCACTCAAAATTGGCTTTTTCCCTCTTTTAAGCTTACACACTCAAGCCTTTTTCCACTCAAACTTGATGTCCTCAATTGCACTTTAGAATTCATTTTCCAGTTAAGTTAATGCACAAACAGCAAATTAAGATTTAGAAATGCAATGAAAATACCTAAGAAAGAAGATGAACGCAAATCTAGAAGCAAGTATACCGAAATGAATGAAGGCAAAATGGGCACACAAGAGGAAAGGCTGTATAACACCAACAAAAATACATAATTTAAATTAACAAGAATCATTTTATTAATTACGGTGTAAATGGAAATAAAAAGAAACAATAAGAGATAAAAATAGAAACTTAAAATGAAAGAAAATGATGAAATTAATGCATAAATTCGAAAATTGGGATTTCCCTAGTGGAAAAATCAACTTGAATGTAAAGATGTAATGACACTAAACAAAATTGGAAGCTAGCAAAAGAAAATCCCATAATCACTCCAACCCCAAAGTTTTTTTGCAACCGATTTTTTCCATTATATTTTTACTGTAGTAACATTTTTTCCTTTGTCTAGCAACTGTTTTTTCGTTTTTTAAAACTTTTTTAACTGTAGCAACGCTTTGTCTGGCTACTGATTTTTTTTCAAAAAAACACAATAATAAGATGAACCCTAATTTTGAGTTCCAATGGAAAATAACAGTAATAGCAGCACATGAACACAAGATAAATAAGAATTTATTCGAATCTAAACTCTGATAGCAAATGATGTGGAACCTCAAGGTTAAAGAGTTCAAAACTGCTTAAACACACACTTTGGATAGAACATGAACAAGACGAAATCTCCAACCCTAATGAACCCACAATCAATTATATAAAAGGAAACACATATAATAAGGTTGATTTGAAAACAAGAATAAAAATTAGTCACAAGTGTTTATCTTGATAAGAATTATATTATTGATGCAATAGAAGAAGACAAGAAATCCTCCCTTAAGAATTTGTTATTCATCTAATCTTACCCTAAACAATGTTTATTATGAAGTATTTATACCTCTTGAAAATAAAAAAACTCTAACTATGTAAAAAGGCTTTTAAGCATAGGCCTTTGATTAAAATAATTAAAGCCCAAACTAATTTTTCTAAAATACCTAATTTTTCTAAAATACAACTCATTAAACCAAAAAGTTTTAAACAAGCCCAAGACACAAGTAGTGGGCTACCGAAAGTTATACTTCTAATGTAAAATAATTAATTAAATAAGAAGGAAAGTGTTCTTATTCATTCCGTCCAACTTGATTAGTTATCTTGTCATTAGCTCTCATTGTCTCTTGAGATTCCATGCATCTACAATTCGTCTCATATAGGATTGAAGCGCTTCTTTGAACTTCTTAGCTCTTGATCTTGTTATTGGTCCCTCTGGCATTATTAGCTTATCTTTGACGCTATTTCGTTTACAAAGTCCTAAAGTCATGCTCACATCAACTTCACTCGCCAAACCCATCACTCTTTCACTCACTAATCCTTACCTAACTGAGAAAAGAACGACTTCCTACTTTTTGCTTTTTTTGTGGTATATTGGTACACTCGGATAAATTTTGTCCAAAGCTATTTGATCTAGGAAGGATTCCTAAAGACCAGTATCCGTATAGGGTGTGGCTGAGAGCAGCTAGTCGTCGTGTTTCTTCGATAGGAGAGCAGTGGCTACAAAACGATGTACCAATGGAGGCAATCAATGGTGGACTCGTGGGTGGGTCTGTCGAAGCTATAGATATGGAAGGTGAGGTTCATCAGGAGCAACGTTCGGATAACAGGGCGGAGACTCAAATGAGGGACTCCGACAGTGTGTAGGGGCTAGTGGTTGCAAATCATAAACGCCCCATAACTGTGGAAGGCAAGCCACCCGATGGGTTTAGTAGTGATGCACCAAAAAACTTGAATTTGACAGGTTCTGGTGTCAGGGCCCATCCAGGCCAATGAGTACTTTAAGTTGGAACTATCGTGGACTTAGGAACCCACGAACAGTGCAATGTTTGACAGATATGGTGTCTACAAAGAAACCCAATTTTGTCTTCTTAATGGAAACCATGGTGCCACTTGAGAAGGTACACTTTGTGCAGAAAAACTTGGCTTTGAAGGCATCTTTGTCGTCAACTCGGTGGGGCATAATGGTGGACTGGCTCTAATGTGGCGTGAAAGGGCTATGGCATCTCTCATTAGTTTCTCTCGATCTCATATTGATGCCAGGGTACAGATTACAGGGCTAGAGCCATGGCGCCTTACGTGCTTCTATGGCAATCCTAGTCGACCTTGGAAGCGAGAGTCATGGGATTTATTGGTATCTCTTCGCTCTAAGTCTTCTCTTCTTTGGTGTGTGTTAGGAGATTTTAACGACATCTTATGTCATAAAGAAAAAGAAAGTCGTGTGATGCATCCACAATGGTTAATCAGTGGATTTCATCAAGCTATCTCTGCCACTGCTTTAATGGATATAGGCATGGACGGTTGCCCATTTACTTGAGAAAGGGATATTAGATCTGTCAATTTTGTTTGGGAGCGCCTCGATAGGGTCCTTTGTTCCCGCTCTTTGAATCATATCTTTCATCATGCTCAAGTGTCGAACTTAGTCCATGATACTTTAGACCATTCTCTGCTGCTTTTATCCCTAGGAATCAAGGTCAAGCAATTCATGTTTAAGCATTTTATATTTGAGAATTGTTGGGTTCGAGAGACGGAGTGTAAACAAGTGGTACTAGAGGGCTGGCATATTAGTGCGGAATGCAACTTTGAGGAAAGGGTTCAGTTGTGCTGTAAGCACCTAGCACATTGGATTTCCACCTTTCAACATTTATTCAGATTAGTCTTAGCCTAGTTAAAACAAAGGATGAGTAAGGTAGCTGGTTCATTGCTCCCAAGTGATAGGGTGATTTTTGACAGTGCTAAAAGGGAGTATCACAAGGTGCTTTGAAAAACAAGAGCTATTATGGAAACAAAGGGCCAAGTAGTTCTGGCTGAGTGAGGGGGATAAAAACTCCAAATTCTTTCATGCCATGGCTTCAAAGAGGAGGAAAAAGAATGAACTTTTCAAGCTTCAAAATGATGCAGGAGCTTATCTTGACTAGGATTCGTGCCTGGGAGATTTTATCTTCCAATCCTTCGAGGACCTCTTTAAGACTCAAGGGGGGATTGCGATGAGATCATACGGTGCGTTCCTAATCGGTTAACGGATGAAGATAACTGCTTGTTATCTCAACCTTTCACTTAGGAGGAGGTTTGTACTGCCGTTTTTGGTATGCAACTAGACAAGTCACCTTGTCTAGATGGAGTAAATCCTTGCTTGTTCCAACAATTTTGGGATGTGGTAGGTCCTGCGATCACTTACGAGGCTTTGGACATCCCAAATTATGACAGGTCGGTTGGCTCTTTTAATTCGACCTTATTGGTTTTGATTCCTAAAAAGAAGAGGCCTAATAAATTTGTTGATCTTAGACCTATAGCACTTTGCAATGTTTTTTATAAGATTATGTCCAAAATGATGACGAATCGTTTGAAGTTGGTGTTGTTGCATGTGATTTCCACTTCACAAAGTGTTTTTGTACCTGGGAGACTGCTTTTTGATAATGCTATTATTGTCTTTGAGATTCTCCACTGGCTTAAGAGGAAGCGTCAAGGGAAGGAGGGTATGGTGGCCCTAAAACTAGACATGAGTAAGGTTTATGATCGTATAGAGTGGTCTTTTTGACACAGATGCTTCAGAAATTGGAATTTTGTGCTAACTGGGTTTATAGAGTTATTGATTGCGTCTCGACTGCCAACTTCAACTTTGTTGGTGGTGGACGGGAGTTTGGTCCGATTTATCCAGGCGGAGGCTTGCGATAGGGAGATCCTTTATCTCCTTACCTTTTTATCTTGTATGCAAAAGGGTTGTCAGCTTTGCTTAAAATAGATGAGATGGGAGGGCGGCTTCATGGGATTAAAATAGTCACTGGAGCTCGTTCGATTTCTCATTCATTTTTTACAGATGACAGTTTTTTGTTCTTCAGGGCCAATTAGGCAGAGGCATCGCAAGTGCATATGTGACTAAAACAGTATGAGCACGCTTCTGGCCAATTGATTAATTTCGACAAATCCAACCTTCACTTTAGCCCTAACACCACGGAGGCTATGAAAAGTGTGGTGACAAGATGTTTAGGCGTTAAACAATCGACACATCCAGGTAAGTATTTAGAGTTGCCTTCAATAATTGGGAGAAAAAAGAAAGAGGTTTTTAAGTATGTGGTGGATAGAGCTTGGAAGAGAATTCAGGGTTAGTGTGATACCACTTTGTCGAGAGCTGGTAAGGAAGTTCTGGTCAAACATATTTTACAGTCTATTCCTCTCTACATTATGAGTGTGTTTCTTCTCCTGGTAGATACGTGTAATTAGCTGGAAAGAATTATGAATTCGTATTGGTGGGCAAAGGAATGGGAGAAGGTCGAGTTCATTGGATGCGGTGAGCTAAGTTAAGTAGGAGGAGGGGTTGTGGGGGGTCGGTTTTAAGAGTATGTGAGATTTCAATATTGCTCTGCTAGGTAAGGTGGGGTGGAGGTTACTCACTAATAAGGAAGCTTTAATGTGTCAGGTATGGAGAGCTAAATATTTCTCCCATGGTAGCTTTCTAACTGCTACTTTAGGCAGTAATCCCGGTTATATTTGAAGGAGTGTGCTAGCAAGCCAGGAATTATTAAAAAGTGGTTGTAGATTCTGTGTGGGAGATGGTGCCTCAATTAACATTTTTACTGACCCCTGGCTATCTGATGATGACTTTCCTTATATTTATACTCTTAATAATAGTGATATGGACGATGTGTGTGTGTGCAGGACCTGCTTGTCCCTAATCCAAGCCGATGGAACCTTGATCTTATCCGAGAGGTTTTGTGCGAACGGGATGTGAAGCTCATAAAGAGTATCCCTTTAAGCAGTATGACGAGACCAAATTGGTGGAAATGGAGGTGAGAACGGCAAGGCCACTATTCTGTGAAATCCGCATATAAGATGCTCAAGGATTGTGCTTCGGTCACAGATGAAGGTGGGTGTCTTCTTTGGCGACTACTGTGAAAACTACAAATACCTCCTAAAGTGAAGCATTTCTTATGGCGTGCATTGTCCAATATCCTTCCAACCAAGCTTAATTACACAAGAAGAAAATAGTTGACGATGCCTTATGTCCCCTTTGTCAAGAAGCCCCTGAATCCATTGACCATGCTCTTTTGTGATGCACCAAGGTCGCTTTTTTTGGGACCGATTGGCTCTGGTAAGACCTGGCTATGGGTAACTCTCATGCGATGAATCATTGACACGGTTCTTACACTAGGAATGGATCAATAACAACCTGCCATTCTGTGCTTATGGTGTTTGTGAAACCGAAGAAACGCTGTCGTTTAGGGAAATCTTTAATAATAAAGTTTTGATTAATAAGTCTTCACTTCTTTAATAATAAAGTTTGATTAAATTTCTTTTATGTAATTTTGTTTAGAAATATAAACAATAGATATAGCTTGTTAAAATGTAACTCTTATTAATCTTCACTTCTTTAATAATAAAGTTTTGATTAAATTTCTTTTATGTAATTTTGTTTGGAAATATAAACAATAGATATACTTTTAATATATTCCTAAATTAGTTTTTGATTAAATAGTTTTCCTAGGATATATTTTATATCATAACTTAAAGCAAAATATAACTTAAATTGGTTGTAGATGTTCTTTGAAGTTGGTTTAGCGGACAAGAAGGTGCAGAAATGGTGGAATTTTACATCCATTGCTGATTTTCGTTTATAATTTGGTTCGTAGTGCTAGAATTATGCAGCACTGCAGAAACTTCTGCCTACCATAAAATACAACAAATCTGATTAAGATTTGACACCTTCCATATTTATGGTTAAGAAAATAAAACTATAGAAATACAACAATATCTGATTAAGATTTGACACCTTCCATATTTATGGTTAAGAAAATAAAACTATAGAAATACAACAATATAGATAATAACAAAAAAGAAAAAAGAGGAGCTATTGCTCTTTCTTGCTAAGGCTGCTATGTCAACGCAGCAGAATTCTTTGTTAAAATTCCATCTGTGGAGCTATAACACAAAAGCGTCTTCTCTCACGTCTGATCAGCGGTGCCATTTCTTCTCAGACAACGATATAAGCTAAAAACAAGATAAATCTGAGACCTATTAACAATCAAACTAAACAAATACGAATGAGAAAGTTCACTCAACACGAATGCTTTTGAGTGAAGAACGTGTAATCTGGAACAATGCTTTAAGCAACACCACATAAACAAGTCCATTCCAAAAGTAGTCTTGTGAGAAAGCAATAACAAAAGCAAGCATTATTAAAAGCAAAATTTTGGATTCGTTTTGCATTGATTATATTAGTAACTGCTGATTCTAGCCAAGACTTAGTCCATTATAACGAATTAGATGCCATTGGTTTCTACTACTCTGATACTCCTTAGCTACTTCTTTTTCTAAGATTACTCCTTAATTATATCTTTCATTCTTCTTGAATTCCATTTCCCTTCTGTTGTTCCATTTATTTTATGCAAGACACGAAAGGGATTTTAGTCCTTAAAGAGCAAAGGCAATCACTCCAAGAACTTCAGAGCCAAAAATGTTAACGACGAGAATTGCACAATTTAAGGTAGGGACGGTCTGTATCACTTAATCACCAACCTGACGGGGCTACTTGTGCCACTCTTCGACCATCTCTCGATGATTCGTTTAACAAGCTAGGCTTTTGTGCCACCATAATATCACTCGATTTCTCTTCCACTTTTCTTGCAAAACTGCTACTGTCAAGAGAAGATTCCACGTCAGGGCTGCTTGTACCCTCTTTCTTTCGTTTCCTTTGGAATGTATATTTGAGGAACTTATTATCAATTTGCTGCCTAGTCAGTGCTACGCTTGCATCTGCTTCTTTCAGATCTGAGTTTACTAGCAATACACTGTCTACCCCAATGGCTGGTTTACTCCCTGGACATTCTGAAATCTCTGTGCATACAACTTCCTTTCCACTCAATGCAAGCTCATTTGACAATAGCTTATCGTTGTTTCCTATATCCTGTCCTGTACAAGACCTAAAGAAATCTGAATTGCATGTAATGGCTTCCAAGTATCTTGACTGCAAAGTTGATTCATTTGTATTTGAAGAGGAAATTGACAGTAAAAGTGTTCCTTGATCCTTCCGACAATCTTTACCGGATAGAGTATTGTCAACCTGATAAGGAAATTCCTTAAACAGGAGAGCTTTGTGTTTCCTTTTCTTGCTTTTTCTTTTTCTGTTAAATCTAACAGCATGAAGTTGGAAGCAGGCATCATCTGCTGATACCAACTTGGCTTCGTCTGGCCTTGTATCACCATCAAACATGTTATTATTCATGGTACTGAATTTCTTGCATTTTTTACAGTCTGCTTCACCTTCTCCCTTACAGACTAGATTTCTTGCACCACCAGCTTGTCCACAAAGCGATGTATTTGAAGAGGAAATTGACAGTAAAAGTGTTCCTTGATCCTTCTGACAATCTTTACCGGATAGAGTATTGTCAACCTGATCAGGAAATTCCTTAAACAGGAGAGCTTTGCATTTCCTATTCTTTCTTCTTTTTCTTTTTCTGTTAAATCTAACAGCATGAAGTTGGAAGCAGGCATCATCTGCTGGTACCACCTTGGCTTCGTCTGGCCTTGTATGACCATCCAACATATTATTATTCATGGTACTGACTTTCTTGCATTTTTTACAGTCTTCTTCACCTTCTCCCTTACATACTAGATTTCTTGCACCACCAGCTTGTCCACAAAGCAAATCATCTCCATCCAGCTGGTTCCTTTCAAATGCACGAATCCTCTGAGTGCAACCGTTCCTGTACAGCTCAGGCTCTTCGCTTCTCATCATAATCGAAGCAAGGTCAGGGTTGTAATCAAAGCTATTGTCCTGGTGGAAACAATTATCACTGTGGCATAGGGTACTATCACATATTCCATCCAAAGTTGAATCCTTCGTCTCATGAGCTTTAGTTATGGTGCAGTGTGCAGCAGGCAGAGAAGAGCACAATATTTTCTCCTCTAGTTCTGTTTCATGAGTTGCACCACTTCCATCTGGAGTTTGTACACCCAAAGGTTGCATCTGATTCTGGGTCACCCTCTCCAGTTCATCCTGCAGTTGGTGCAGCTCTGCTCTAAGATCTTTTACTATATCTTCTGCTTCCCCAAGTTGTGCTTCCAGTTCTTCAATCTTTCTCTGTTTACTGAACACTGTCATTTCTGCTTCATTAACCTAGAGATACCATGCGCCAGTCAACCCAAACAATCTAGTGAGGGTAAGTTGTCTAGTTAAAGCAGTAACTAACTGTAAATTGAGCAAACAGTGGAAGTATCAAACAGAGGACCAAGTCTTGACCTAAGTGTGTTAGAAACTATATTCAATTTAATAGGTGTTGATCTTTGTCTGTGGATACTATGGTCAATAGCAGAAGTATTTAGAACAAGTGACAATATAAAAATTTTAAAGAACAAGATAAAAATGTGCCATGCAATAATCTTGGTCATCATGAAAGGAAAAAACTTTTCAAGTACATGCAGTGTTTCTTTTGAAAGTGCAGAACATATAAGTGGTGGCTTCAGCAAGTGATATCTTCCAAAGCATGCCTCTCAACTGTTTAAAAGTGAATGCGGTAACAATATTCATTGATGAGCAGTTAATATGCCTAAAGAACTCGAATTTGCATGATGTTATAAACAAGTTTAAACACCATTAAATTATTTTGGATATAATTGCATGCATTTCAGATTCATTATCAGGAGATTACTTGTACCAACTTAGAGAACATTTTTTCAATGCACAGTCTTTCAGGACTTAAAACTGACTGTGATGTTTATTCTGGCAGATGTAAGACTACATTCTTAGAGACATCCGAAGATTTATGACTAGCAACACTGATCCAACTACCATTCATCATAGAATAAGAAATTCTGTAGAAATATAAGCATAATAATAGTACAGTAACAGTAGTTTCCCTTAAATGCCGGTCAGTAAGCCATCCTCCACAATACATCAAAGGATAAAACTGAAGAACACTTCAATCCAATGTAAAAAGACCATTTTTACTCGTCTATTGGCAATGCCTGAAGAAAATCCTATAGTCCAATCAGAAGGCAGTGAACCAAGTACAATAACACCAGTAGAAACAGTGCAAAGGAAGGGGAAGTTAGAAATACAATTCAATAAATTGAAGACAAACTTCACATATCAAGCGTTGTTCAACAATGGGGAAACTCCACTCACTTCATACAAGAAGGAAAAAAACAACCAAATGAAATGCTTTAAAGACCAGAAAGACACTTCTGCCATAAAAGGAATTAACACGAAACACCCACAAGGAGAATCCTAGTAAGGAACACTAATAAGTAATAACAATCAAGACCAGTACTTTAACGCAAACTGAAACCGGACCTTTTAAAAAAAACCACTACCGTCAGAGATACAAACACGAGAATGAAGAGACCACTGTACCTTAGCATCTAGCATCTGTTTAAGCCTGAGCAGCATACGAAGTGCTTCGTCTTTTGCAGCAAAAAGCTCGCGCCGATACCTCTGCGCTTTCCTCTCCGACACCATTATTCTCGCCGCCGCCTCCTTCGCCGTGTTCAGCATTATATCGACGTACGCCTTCTTCAACGCCGTCAATTTCTGTTCCCACCAAAAAAACCAAAACAAAAGAAAATCAAACAAAATGAATATGTAGAACTAAACACACGAAATAATCGAAATCAACAGTCATGAAAGTAAGAAGCACTTTGAGAGAAAGGTGGTCGTGGGTGAAGAGATTGAAAGCGATGGGATAGGAAGGTAATTTTACCTCGGAATCGGCCATCGGGGCCGAGAATGCAGAAAAAAGTTTTTAGTTAGTTGCTGGCTAAGACCAAATAACGTTGTTAAGTGGAAACAGAGAAGCCGTTTCTCTCTTTTCCCTTTTGTTTCATTTCTCTCCCTCCCCGGACCTGTCTGTTAAAATGTATCTATTACAACACTGTCCTCCTAGTTCCTCTTAATTACGACTGCCACATCTTAATGCTCGGCTCGCGCCAACAACCGATTCGGGAACGCACACAGGAGAGTCACTACTGACGTGGCTGGGTTACAATGGGCCTTATAAAAGCCTCAACACGTGGCCGTACACATGTAGTCGTTTGATGGGAATCACGCTTTGGAAAGCGTGAATTGGCGGTGGAGATTGCGGTTCTGCGGTAAGAAGCGCACAGAGGATTGTGGCCCCCTTTTAGTTGAGGAGACGGTTGGGACTTGGGAGTGTTGCTTCTGGGAGAATCTACGTAGCAGTTGCCTAGTGCTCCTGCTCTGCTCTGCTCCATCTGTCAACCGAAGTTCAACTACGTTAAACGTGGTTCAAATCCACTGAGCCTTATTTTTAGTTCAATACAACATTATTTTATAATAAAAACTACCTCCTAATATGTGTAGAATCTACAAAACGACATCAACCGGGTTATTGGAAGGATTTGGTCCCATCAAACAATGATAATGCTGTTACCAATCTAATCGCGACCTCATCAAAATTCTAAAGCATATAGTTTGATGAAATTTTTGTATCTATCTTATATAAATGAGAATAAATAACACTCATTTCTTCTAAATTTTCTTAATTTTACAAAATAAGATTACATTTTAAAATTTTTATAAAAAAACTCTTATATTTTCCCCCCGCCCTAGTGAGTATATATTATGTACTCCCAATTTACTAAAAAAATCCTTAAAAGCAATCAAGGAAAGTTCTTTTGTGAAGCAATCAGCTAGTTGATGCTTGGAAGAAACAAGAAGTAAGATAATAACACCAATTTGCAGTTTTTCTAGAACCACATGACAGTCAATGTCAATATGTTTTGTGCGTTTGTGAAAAACTGAATTTTGCGCCAAGTATACTGCTGACTGATTATCACAAACTAGTGGTATTGGAACAACAGGAGCCATCTGTAGTTCATCAAGTAAGTAATGTAACCACTGCACTTCACATGTTGTAGTTGCTAACGCTCTGTATTTTGTTTCTGAAGAGTTGCGGCTGATTGTGTTTTATTTCTTGGTTTTCTAAGAAATTAAGGAAGAGTCAAGAAACACATAATAACCTGTAATAGATCACCTAGTATCTGGACAAGTTTCCCAATCCGAATCCAAGAAAGCTTTGAGCTTAGCTTCATTATCAGAACAGAAGAAAAGACCTTGTCATATAGTTCCCTTTAAATACCGTAGTACTTTGTGAGCAACAGTCAAGTGATCCATTGCAGGAGAATCAAGGAATTGTGCTAACTATTGAATAACAAACGTGATGTCTGATCTAGTTATAGTCAGATACTGAAGCTTGTCAATCAACTTTTTGAATTGCGTAACATTCTCCAATTTCTCACCTCCATCCTTCGAGAGCTTTGTCTCTGGTAAGATTGGCATAGATACTGGTTTTGATTCTAAAAACTATGTTTTAGCAAGTCTAGTGTGTACTTCTTCTAACAAATATTTATTCCTTGCTTTGATTTTGCTACTTCAAGTCCAAGAAAAAACTTGAGTTCTACAAGATCTTTAATTGTAAATGCATCATGTAGGTGCTGTTTACTGTTATGAATCGCTTCCATGTTATCACTAGCCACTATGACATCATCCAACTTCCAATTTTGATAAATAAAGTCTGATCTGATATAGCTTGTTTGAAACCGTATTGAAGTAAAGTTGAAGTCAACTTGGCATTCCATTGGCGACTAGCTTGTCTTAAGCCATAAAAAGATTTAACCAATCTGCAAACTTTGTTTCTGTTACCATCATAGCCCTTAGGAAGCTACATATATATTTCTTCATCAAGGTCTCCATGAAGAAATGCATTGTTGATGTAAATGCCACCCTTTGATTGCTGCTAATGTAAGGAGAAGTCTGACTGTTGTCATTTTGGCCACTAGACTAAAAGTATCCAAAAGATCTATGCCCTCTTGTTGTGTGTAGCCTTTAGCAACTAGCCTAGTCTTGTATCTTTCCATTGATCCATCTGCCTTTCTTACATCTAATTGCTTTCTTTCCTATTGGCAAATCAACTAGTTCCTAGCTGTTATTTTTCTATAAGGCCTCTATTTCTGCTTGCATTGCTTTTCTCCAATATTCATTTCTGATTGCTTGCTCATAAATCTGTGGTTCATTTTCTTGATCCACTACAACTGCAAATGCATAATGTTTAGGAGTTAGTTTATAATAAGAAAAAACATTAAAAAGTCGATGAGGACTTGTTCTTTGAATAGCCATGCATTTGTAGTCAGTTAGATATTGTGACTTTGACTTTGTTCTTGTGGTCCTTCTCAAGCTTTGATTCAGATGTTGTTGGATTTGAGTTTGTGCTTGAATTTGATTTTCAGGTTGACAATGAACAGATGAAGGAATGATTTCTAGTGTGGTTGAAACAAAATCTGATAAGGTGACATCCATTTTTGGTAATGATGAAATAGCAGGAATAGGTTGAATGTCATCAAATAAGGACTGAACTGATGATGAAGGCAAAATTAAGTGATCATTGCTTTGTTTATCAGAAATCTGCATATTAGTAGTTAATGTGGAAAAAGGAGATATATGTTCATAAAAGGAAACATCTCGAGAAGTAAAGATCTTTTGAGCTTTAAGATCAAAAAGTTTAATTCCTAGAGAGAAACCAAAGAAAACAAAATTAATGCTCCTGGAATCAAATTCATTTTTAATGTTAGAATGATTTGAAGCAAAAGTAAGGCAGCTAAAAACTCTCAAATTATTGAGATTTGGTGGTTTAGAGTATAATGCTTCAAAAGGTGATATGTTGTTAAGAACAAAAGTGGGCATTTTGTTGATCAAATAAATAGTATGCAACACACATTCACCCCAGAAATGGATAAGTAATTTTGCCTGGAATCTTAATGCCCTTGCTACATTCAAAATGTGCTGATGTTTTCTTTCTGCAATACTATTCTATTGAGGAGTCTTAATAAAAGATGTCTGATGAACTATGTCTTTTGATTCATAGAAAATTGGAACATTGAACTCTTGATCGTTATCACTTCTGATACACTTAACAACACTATTAAATTGAGTAAAAACATAAGAAATGAAGTTTTGCATAATTGTTCTTGCTTCATATTTATTTTTCATTAAAAATATCTAAGTAAATCTACTAAAATCATCTACAATAGTGAGAAAATACCTATGCCCTTTAAAAGCGGGAGCATAATTCTCTCACCAAATGTCAATGTGAATCAGATAAAAAATAGCATTGTTGACAGAAGTACTAATAGGAAATGGTAATCTTTTCTGTTTTGACATATGAAATATTTCACAAGGTTCAATATTAGAAGAAGAAGGAACTAGCAATTTTAATCGAGGAAAAGAAAGATGGCCTAGCCTAGTATGTCATAGTATTGAAGTTTCTTTATTACAAGTAACATAACTAACAACAGCAACATCTAAGATAGGTAAAATAGCATTGGACTTCAACTTGTATAATCCTTGGGAATGCTCAGCAACCCCAATCATCTTCCATAGCTGGATGCTCTGGATTATACAATGAGAAGATGAAACAATTATGCAACAAGAAAGATAATGAGCTAATTTACTAATGGATATACGATTGAAAGTAAATTCTGGCACGTGTAAAACATTCAAAAGTTTTAGAGAATTATTCAAATAAACAGTGCCAATATGAGACACTCGAACCCTGCATTTGTTAGGAAGATTCACATAAACATTGTAAACTAATTTATAACAGTGAAAAAATGCTAATGATCTATAGCACCAGTATCAACAATCCATTTACTGCAATGAGAATTATTGATAGTAGAAATATTTAAAGAAATGTGTGAATCTATCTCATAATTTGAAGAAATCAAACCTGAGGTCAACTTTGTTTGTATATGATTCGGCAAAGTCACTGCATTAACATGATGAGAGGTAGATGGAAGGCTTTGTAGCAGCTGTAGCAATTGATCATACTGATCCTTAGTGAATTGAAAGTTAGAAACCTGCTCCTCTGTAGTCTCAGAGTGATGATAATCAACAGATTGATTATTAGGATCATCAGTATCTATATTATTAGCATACACTTGATTTGAAGATTTCTTGGAGTTCTTCATATTGGTAGGATATTCATGCTTCTTATAGCATCTGTCAATAGTATGGCCCTCCTTTCCACAATGGATACAAATCGGTGTTGTTGAATTGATAAAGATCTTTCTTTGTGAAGAAAAATTAGCACCTTTAACAACCAAAGCACTGACATCACATCTTTCTTGTTGAATAACCAAAGAGAATGCCAATTCAAGGAAGGCAAAGGATCCATTAATAGTATTTGTGATTTCATAGTAGAATAATTTTCATTCAGCCTTTTAATCAAAACCATGACTTGATCATTCTCATGAAAGTCCCTAATGTTCTTGGAAAGGCCACATGAACATTGAGTATTACAAGAACAAGATAGGAGAGGATGCGAGATTTGCAATTCATCCCATAAGATTTTTAGTTTGGTGAAGTATTCATGTACAGAAAGACTACCTTGTTGACAGGTATAAATTTCAAGCTGAAGATCGCATATATGAAAAGAATTGCTTTGAGCAAATCTAGCTTTAAGATCATTCCAAATCTCATAAGTAGAATCCAACCAAATTATAGATTATGCAATAAAAGGTGAAACAGAATGAATAAGCCAAGATATTACCAAATTGTTGCATCTTTCCCAAGGAACAAACAAAGGATATGTGCGAAGTGGTTGCAGAATCGATCTATCTACAAAGCTAAGTTTGTTCTTAGATAGAAGTGATATTTTCATGGCTCTCTGCCATTGATGATAATTTAGTCCAATTAGAACCGAAGAAACAAGAACAAGAGTTGGATTCTCATTTACATGAAGATAATAAGCACTGGAAGGATTTTCTTCTGGTTTTGACATTGAACCAGAAGTATTATTAACTGTCCAGGCATTGAAATTAGCCATTGTAGCAAGTTTTAATTTAGAGAAAGAAGAAAAGAAAAACTGGAAAAGAAACTATAAAGTTTCTGCTTGTTTGCAAAGAAAATGCAAGAAAACACAAGAAAATTTGGAAATCTTAGAAAGACTCCAAAAACACTGAATAAACGAAAGTAATGAGCTTTGATACCATGATAGAAAACTGAATTGAAAAAGGTGAAAATCTATTTCATCTTTTCTAATTAAACATATTTATACAAAAAGTCAATGAATAACAAACATAACTAACCACAACTAACTATGACTAACTAACTTAATTGTCAACTTATTTTTATATAATTCTAACAAATAGTCATCTGTAATATTAAGTCCATGTAATATGATATTTTTCTAGACACTTGAAATTTCACATGGATATAAATAATCACATGAAAAATGATTTAGAATTAAAAAACTATTATTCATTTATTAAACAAACTCATTTATTTACTTTATCGATTTCTATAATCATATTAAAAATACAATAATATTTAGTATAAAAATTTTAATATATTATCTAAAAATTAATTATTAATTTAATACATAAAATTTTAATGAAAATATTTTTATTTTTGATAAATTTAATATAATTTAAAATATAATATATTTGGTATATTTTAAATATCATAAAAATTGGCCTTGAAAATAAAAAATATGATTTACAACAGAAATTTATAAGATTTTGTTTATTTATTTTAATAAAATATAATGAATTTAATACTTAGTTGATTAATTAATTAAACTATTTATCTATAACTCTAATTTATTATTTTAATTATTATCAATAATAAACGCTTGAATCAATAATCAAATATTTTTTGTATTTATTTCTAGAAAATGAAAAAAAAATCACAAAATAAATAAAAACACAATGCTAAGAAATAAATAAATAAATTTCTAATTTTTATTTAGAAATAAAATTGTAGTAATTTTCTTATATAAATGATTGATCACACTCATTTCTTCTAGGTATTATTAGTTTCACAAAAAATACTTTTGTATTTTAAATTTTTTTTAAGAACTCTTATATTTTGTAAAAGAGTTTGAAATGAGTCATTTGTAATGTTAGAAATAATGATATCTAAACACGTGACATAAACAATTACATTAAAAAAATGATTTAGAATTTAAAAAACTACACGAGTAACAATTTTTTAAATATACATATTTATTTACTTAATGTTTCTTAATAGAAAAACACAATGCTAAGAAACAAAATAATCAAGTTATCTTTTTATAAATAACTAATAATTAAGGTGACTGACTTTTACAATTACTAAATAAATTTATAAAAGTCTTATTATTTACTAATTTATATTATTTTTATCATCAGTTATATCAAATTTATAAGTAAATATTTAAAATGAAATATATAACTACTTCATTAATAGTTAATCACATGTTAATCAATTTAAAATCATAATAAATTAAGTCTTTTGTAAAATTTCTACTGTTATATAATAATACTAGTAAATGACATTATTAATATGTTATAATAATTTATTAGTATGTTATAACAATTTATAATTATGTAATAGTATTTATACGATTTATTATTTATACTTGTGCTTATTTATAAATACTGATTTATATATTTAAAAAAAGAATTTTTGAATAGATTGATAATTATAATAGTTGTTCAAAAATAATATTGAGTCCGAGAAGAGAAAAGATAATTAGTACCTGCGTTGAATCTATGATAAAAAATTAATTAACAATGAATTAAGTTCAATAGATGAAATAACACAAAAAGTTAGTCAGTATAACTATTGATATAATAAGAAAAATTATATCAATAACTATTTATTCGCAATAAAAGGCTAACTATAAATTTTAAGAAGTATAACAAATTAATCATCTTTTTTATTGATACCATTAGATAATAAATAAAAATTAAATAAAATATGATGAATAATTAAAATTACATATTTAATATATATTTTTAAAATTTTTGTGCTTTGCTAATTTCCAATTACTCTCCTAGAAGTGTTTGTCCTCAAAGAGTGTTAGAAGTGTAGAAATTATCACATCAATTAATGGCACAATTTAATAGAAGACTGATTTTTGACTATTAACATAATATAAGAACTTCTTATGATATTTTAAAAAGCATATAAAATTGACGAAAATAACTAGGAGGTTCATGTTTCGTTTTAATCTTATATATGAGCCTAAATTTTAATATTTTATCATAAATTTAATGAAATTTTATTTTGCAAGGCATATTTAATTTTTATAAAATTAATATTAAAATATATGTTAAATAAAATCGTTTAATGTTATATGACTATTTTTAATAAGCATAATACAAAAATTAAATATCATTTTAAACGTAATTTTGGTGAAATTAAGATTAAACGTACTCTATTTTGATCCATATTTATTGTGGTCGATGATGGACCTCTTTCCATAGTTATCTTGTTGAGACTTTTGGGAAATTGGATAGGTTAGAGAAGTCAGTAGGTTACTTGGGGAAATGGATCCTATGGAAATTTGCAGGAGTTTCATTCGAGATCGGACATGGATGCAGGAGGCTGGGAGGCATGATGACTGTTAAACTCAGACAAAATTTCTTATTCATACACGTTGATGAAATACAAGTATAAAAAGTTGATGTCCAATCTTTTAACAGAAAATACAGTCAATAGTAGTAAATACTTTCCTAATTTATCACTATACAACTATATACAACTCAATACTCCTCAAGTTGGCATATAAATGATGGAAGCTTGCTCTGTTAGATGATCGGAGCCGACTAAATGATAGAAGCCTATTAAACGATAAATCCTATTAAAACAATTTAAAATAGAATGTTTATGTTAAAACTGAAAGGAATCTCCAAAAAGTTGAAAAGATAAAGGAGCCTATTATAAAAGTAAATGAGCCTCTTGTAAAAAAGAAAACATAAACAATATACTGCGGAAATTTAAAAGTTAAAGAGAGAGAGGAATGATGCAATCAATTTATACTGATCCGACTTATAATCCAAACCTATGTCCAATCCTCAAGTATCTAACTTGAGTATTTTAATAAAATCTCAAGTAGTAATTTGACGAGTCTCTTCAAGCTCACGAGTACATATTTTTCAAGGTTCTCTAACCTTTCAAAATATTAGTATTTAGCTAACATTTACAAGCTCTTAACAAATGACAATGTAATTTGCTCGATGCGAGCTTCGATGATCTCTCTCAAAAAGAATTTTCACTTTTTAAAGCACAAGAGATTTGATAATAATAAGACTTTCAAGAGTATTGATGTTAATATAATTTCAGAGTCTAATATGTTTTTGCAAAAGCAGTAGCTCTTCTTTAAGTAGGCATTTCCTTCAACTTACTTCACTTACATCTTTAGTTCATTAGATGGATTTAAATCTGAGTAACTTCGATGTCATCTTTGCCAAAAATCTTCTAGTAATCATGAAGCTATGTACGACCTTCATAATTAGTAGGATCCTTTCGGATGAACCATTTCTAATAAGGTAAGTTCATAAAAAAAATTCCTACAAGAAAGGAAGTATATTTCTTATGATTGTATTTCCTTTTGAGAATTAACCCATTAACAACAAAATGAAATAAGTCCAATGATAAAATAAATAAAGTAAATTCATTAGGAAGGTTTTCTATAAGAAAGGAAACATTTCTCCTATGATTTTATTTTCATTTGAGAGTTAGACCATTAATTGTACAAGGAAATAAATTAAATTTGAATTTTGAAATATTATATGGTTATCATCAAAATCATTAATAATAAATCTTAAGCTAGCAATCTCTTCCTTTTTTAGGATGACAAACAATAATAGATATATTTTCAAAATTCAACTAATAATGAAGGGTTTCGAAAAAAAACCTGTAGAAGGAGCCTTTCCTTTCTCAATAAGGAGCCTATCGTTAACAAATCACAAATTAAAACTTTACATATTTAGTTAGTAACATATATCACAAATTCATTATGCTCACAAATCATACAAGTATATCATATATCTTTCAGCAAACTATATCGTCATCTTAATTCTCCCCCTTTGTCATTATCAAAAAGTAGACGGAAAAGAATGAATCAGGCAAAAATAGCAACAAAATTATCGAAGAGATATATAATATGTCGTGCTCAAAATCATGCAAGGCAAAAATACATCATTAACTCTTAACTCTCCCCCTTTGTCATTATAAAAAATATATCTACTCTCCCATTGCATTAAAGCTGAGAATTCTTCACAGGAGGATGGATTAGTAGCACTAAATATTATGTCATGAACATATATTTGTACTATAAGTAAATCATTCTTCTTTCTCTTAATAAATAAGGTTTTATCTACATTTTTTCTTTCGAAGTTATTCTCAAACAGAAAATTACTTAACTTTTCATACCATGCTCGAGGAGCCTTCTTTAGATCGTACAGGCTTTAGATAACTTCATTACGTAGTTTAGATGATCTTCGTTCTCAAAACCTTCCTGTTGATTATAACCTTGTGCTACAAGTCTAGTTTTGTTTCTTACCACCTTACTAGTTTCATCACAAAAATCTTCAAATTTTATGTTATCAAATTTTCCTCCATGATCACTCTAAATTGATTAAATGCACTACCCTTTTTCAATTTGAATTTTTCTACAAAACTCCATCTTTTCTTTCAGTGTAGTTGAAATGTGATGTTTTATATGTCTCGAACACCCACCATTAACTATCCATTGATTTTCTCTTGTCTCCATTTTGAAGCGTATCTGCGAAAACTATTATCTCATTTTAGGTACCCAAAATTTTTGAGTCCTTTTAGGTTAGTAGCTTGATCTTTCGGTCTCCAAACATACATTTAAGATAATTTTATCATTCTATAAAAGTTACAAGAATGACTAATATGATCATATCTACCACAATAGAAGCACAAAATAGATGAATGAGAGTTGCTATAATTTCTACCATGTATCAAGTTCCTGCTATTTTGACTATAACTACTGCTAAATTTAACAAAGAAATTCTTGTATGGCCTAATATTATTGTTTTCGTTGTAACTTATTACAACCTTATCAAAAACACATTTACCAATATCAAGTAGTGCATCAAGGATGTTCCTTCCATTAACAAACTGTGCAAGATCTTTTTCTAGAGATAAGATCTTCTTTGCACATTTCTCTTTCTCAAGTTCTAAGCCGACAACTTTTTCTTCTAGCTGTCTCACTTTATCATAATCATTCTTAAGCAAAGTATTTTTTCCAACTTAGCTAATCCTTTTTCCAGAACTTCCTTTTCAGAAACCTTTAACTTATAGTCATCCTCAAGAGACATATTTTTAGTTGCCAAACTCTTACTCATAGATTCTAATGATTTAATCTTACTCTTCAGAGGTGCATCATTGTTCTTGGACTTCTCAACTTCTTTTAAATACTTCACTGTCAACTTTTTATACTGGTTATACAATGATATGCATTTTTCAATTCATCAACTTCAATATCAGAGTTAGAATAATATACCTTATCATCTCCTAATTTATCCGTAAAACAGACGTTGCTGACTTCTTTAGGCTCTTCTTCTTCAAAGCTTTCAAAATCCTCATCTGACCAGGCTACTTTTAGTGTCATGCTTCTTTTGTAGGAGGATCCTTTATCTCGCCTAAGCTCGGTTTAATGGATCATCAAGTTTTCTTATAGCCAGTCGAGTGAAATAGTGTCTAGATCCTTTGCATTTTCTAGAGATGTCACCTTAGATCTCCATTCCTTTGGCAGAGATCTTAGAATCTTCATTACGAGCTCATCATTGGGGTATATTTTTCTCAAATTCTTTAAGGTCGTGATGATGTTATTGAACCGTCTAAAGAATTCATCTATGGTTTCTCCCTCTTTCATGCCAATAGTTTCATATTAATGCACTAAAAGGCTTATTCTATGTTTCTTTACCCTATTCGTTTCTTTAAAAGTGATCTGTAGTTTATCCCACATTTCCTTTGCTATATAGTAGTAGGATATCTTGTAATAGTCGGTTTCAAAAACTACTGAGGGTTAGAGTGTTAGAATATTAAGTCACCTGAGTCACTTCATTATAGAATTAATTTGGTGCAAGATAATTTTATGAATTCATTCACATCCATGGTATTAGCATACACACATGAATTACATTTTTTTTAAAAATGCAAAGATTTTATATGTACTCAATTGACATGTTCCAGGGTATGAAAGTTTCAAATTAATTGTGACATGATTGTGCATTTCTAATGTCTTGTATTTTGATTTACAAATAAAAGGAATAGATGGATTACAATTAGGAATTTGGAGTTTATTTGTCACAATTAGAAGATTGATGGATTAAAATGTACATTTAGACTAAGAAAATTTTCAACTAGCAAGACAAGTTGATATGTGAAAATTTAGGATGACTAAGCCTATAAAATAAGTGACAAATAACTTAGGAATTTAGTGACATTTGGCAACCAAGAAGGGGACATGTATCTTGCTTAAATACATAACAACTATCTTTAAATAAAGAACACTCATCTTAGACCATGTGACCTGTTGGGCCCGGGCCCCGGATTCCCGAATCCCGAGGCGGCCCCTCGGGTCGCGCCCGTGCCGAGCTCCTAAACCG
>JANVCQ010000006.1:34803763-34814408 GCA_025531925.1 Erythroxylum plowmanianum | reverse complement strand
GGAATTTTCTGGTAGAGCACCTTTATCGTGGGATACGTGTCGGAGCGACCCTCGGGCGTCCCGATATGTACCCTACGATGAAGGGGCGCTACATTAAACCATATGGAAGTGAGTGGTTTTGTGAGGATGTCGGTGATCTGATCTATGGTACTCACATATATGATCTTCAAACACCCAGCTTCGATCTTGTCCCTGATAAAATGTACATCCACCTCTATATGTTTGGTCCGTGAGTGAAAGATAAGATTTTGGGCTAGTGATCGAGCTCCGTTATTATCGCACCACATAGTTGGTTTGTGAGGAGGAGAGAACCTGGCTAAGAGATTAATGACGTGAACCAAAGGACTTTGGAGGATACTTGTGAGAGAGCTTGATATTTAGCTTTAGTGTTGGATCGAGCTACGGTGGGTTGCTTTTTGGGGATCCAAAAGACAAGGCTGCTTTCAAGGAAGACACAACCACTGGTGGTAGATTTCTAATTGTCTGGAGAGCTGGCCAAGTCAGAATCACTGTAGGCATGAAGGACTAGAGGTGTAGATGACAGTCAAAAAAGTAAGCCCAAAATTAAAAGTGCCTTTCAAGTAACGTAGAACACGTTTACAAGCAACTCAGTATGTGTTTAGTGGATTTGCTAGAAACTGACTTAATTTGTTGACAACAAAATTGATATCTAGTTTTGTGTTACACAGATACTGAAATGCACTAACAATACTCTGATAGAGAGTTGGATGCTCAAATGATGAACTGTTATGAAGAGATAATTTTGTTGTTGTGCTGATGGGAGTTGAGTAGTCTTGTATGAGGACAAATTTGCTTGGTAAAGAAGATCGTGGATATAATGACTTTGTGAAAGATATAACTCATTGTTATTTCAGTTGCCTCAAAACTAAAAAAGTGATTTATGCTTCCAATTGTTTTTAATGCAAACTGAGACTATAATTGATTTATGATTGTATGGATTGCTTGAGATGAGTTTCCTGTTATTAGGATGTCATCCACGTAGACTAGTAATATTGTAGTGACATCTTTCTTGTGAGAGTAAAATAGAGAAGTATTTGACCTTGAATTGATGAAGCCCCATTGGAATAATGCATGTTTAAGTTTATGGAACCAAGCCTTGGGAGCTTGTTTTAAACCATAGAGAACTTTAGTTAACTTGCAAACATGATGTGGCTTTGTTGAGCTTTCAAATCCTTGTAGCTAACGAATGTAGACTACTTCCGGTAGTTCACCATTCAAAAATGCAGTGTTAATGTCAACTTGTTGTAGATCCCAGTGATAGGAACAACAAGTGACATAATGAGTTTAATTGTTGAGGCTTTAATAACTGGACTAAAGGTCTCCGAAAAATCAACACTAAGGGCTTGATTGAACCCTTTGGCTACAAAATGAGTTTTATATTTAGAAATGGTCCCATCAGCATTGTATTTAGTTCAGAACACCCATTTGGTACCAAGAATATGCATAGTGGGTTTATAGGGAACAAGTGTCCAGTTATTGTTTTGTTGTAAAACATAAAGTTTAGCTTGTATAGCTTGAAATCATATAAGGTCGTTTAAGGCTTCTGAAACAGATGTAGGCTTAGTATGTGGGGTAGAGGCAAGAGTGGTGAACTAGATTTTAGGTTTAAAGATACCAATTTTAGAGTGAATTTGCATAGGACGAGTGTTCTGTGGCAATGATAAGATGGAATCATTGATTGTAATGTTAGATATGGTAGTATGGGCTCGTGAGTAGGTAGTTAGAGAGCTTACTTGTCAATTAACAAAGGATTCTAGCGATTGGTAGTGTTTTACTATTGAGGAGTGATCCAAGATTGCCTTTGGATAAAATGAGGCTGAAGATAGAGTGGATATAGGAAGACTTAGTGAAGTTGCATTTTTGTTTGAGTGCGAAGGAAAAAGTTGAGGAAATGGAAACTCTTTTTCATTGAATTCTTCATGGTGAGATATGAAAATCGTACCTTGATTGTTTAGGCATTTATAGCCTTTGTGCACTGAACTATATCCAAGAAAAACACATTTTATGGTGTGGAAATCAAATTTATGATGAGAATAGTATCTAAGATAAGGAAAACAACTATATCCAAAGGTTTTGAGGTAGAGATAATTTGGTGGTTTATCGTACAACTTTTCAAATGGTGAGATCTTGTTAAATCTTGGAGATGTAAGATTATTAATGAGAAATGTAGTTGTAGAAAAGGCTTCAAGCTAGTAGGTAAGAGGCATATGAGCATGGGATAAGAGAGCTAGGCCTATTTCAGTGATGTCTATGCTTTCTTTCAGAAATACCATTTTGTTGGTGAGTATAAGGACATCTCAAATGTGGTTGTATCCCATGTTGTGTAAGGTAAGGTAATAAGGCTTTAAATTCCCCTCCCATGTCAATGTGAAAGGCTTTGATTTTTTTGTTTAACTGAAGTTCAATATTTGTTTTGAATATAATGAAAACAGATAGTATGTCTAATTTTAGCTTTAGGGGATAAAACCATATAAACCTAATGCAAGCATCAACAAAAATGAGATAATAATTGTGTCCTTCTGTTGAGAGATATGGAGAGGGTCCTTAAATGTTAGAATAAATGATATCTAATGGATTTTCGGCTATGATGTCATATGTTTGAAATGGTAACTTATGCAATTCTCCTTGTTTACATGCATCACAAAAGGATAAGTTGTCTAGGTTTATGTTAAACTTCATTGAACTCATACTTTTTTTCAATATTTTGTTGAAAGGATGTCTTAGGTTGACATGCCAAATATTTGCATTCTTTTATGCTAAATTTACCTCACAATGACTTTTGTTTGAAGAAAGAAAATATGTGTAGTATGGAGAACTGAAAACATTAAAACTAAGAGCAGAATGTGATGGTTTGACTGGCCTGATTTGGTTAAAAGGATGTCTTAGGTTGACATGCCAAATATTTGCATTCTTTTATGCTAAATTTGCCTCAAAATGACTTTTGTTTGAAGAACGAAAATATGTGTAGTGTGGAGAACCGAAAACATTAGAACTAAGAGGAGAATGTGATGGTTTGACTGGCCTGATTTGGTTTTGTGGCTTGGTGGCTTCAAGACTATATAGGCCATCCCGAAGCACTCCTTTGAACAGAACCTTTCCTGTTGCCTTATCCTTCAACAAACAATTAATATCAGTAAACTCAACAGTAATCTTGTTATCTTTGGTGAGTTTAGATATGCTCAATAGGTTTTTGGTTATGTTTGGAATATGTAGAACTTGTTTCAATGCAAGACCTGTGTGTATGCCGTCTTGGAAGTGAATATGAGATGAACCCATATTGGCAATAGGAAGATAAGAACCATTTATATCAGTGAGTTGATCTTTTCCACCATATTCTAAACTAATTGAAAGGTTATTGAGACATGCTATTACATGATCTGCAACTCCACTATCTACAAACCATGTACTATCACTAAGTGTTTCAGAAGAGGGATTACCTTAATGGTTCAAGGCCAAATAAGATTGAAGATAGCCTTGTGGATTGTTTTGGAGTATTGTACTTCTTGTAGAGTTAAGGTTTTCATGGAGTATGTTAGATAAACCACAACAGTTTATGACCAAGACCATTGAGAGCACTTAATATTAGTTCATATTATGTGATGGCATGTCCTGCAACTTGAAGTGAGTCTCCTATAGTTTTAACTTTCTGCATGTATTCAGATATAGTGTGTGATCCCTTTTTAATTATTGAGAGTTGATGTTTGAGATGCAAGACTCTAACCATAGAGGTTTGAGCATAAAGATTTTCAAGGATTTTCCATACTTGGTGGGAGGAGTTGGAATTATTAACTTGATCAATCACTTCTTCTCCAATGGTTGAGAGCAACCAACATAGTAGTAGTTGATCTATTTTGCACCAAGTTTTATAGTATGTGTGATCAGTGACTTGATCTACATCTGCACTTAAAATTTGAGGAGGATGTGCAATGGTGATGAAGTGTTCAAGTTCAAGGGCTCTTATAGCTGCAAGTATTTGTGCTCTCCAGTTGATGAAATTCTACCTGTTAAGCTTAATGGGAAAGTTGAAGTTCAGGGTTTTTGCTAGAATGGGAAAATCAAGAGAATGAGTTAAAGGTTGTGCAACATTTCAGCTAGTAGCTGATGAGCCAGAGTTGGGATCCATAACGTAGGTCAGTGAAGCTCTAATATCATGTAAGAACTTATCAAAGGAATGGAATATGTATATGTTTTATTGTCTCACATATTGTTTGTATACACTTGATGTACATTTGAGAATTACAACAAAAAGAGGAATAATATTGTTATTTGTTACAAATGAGTATCAGCCAACTGTTGTGCATCCGTTGTAACAGAAGTGTCTAATAGCTGGCAATGGAAATGACTTGTGTACCTTTGATGTGTTCTTCATTTTACATTCCTCAAATAAAAGCTTGAGTCGAAACCAAATGGATGAAGATGAGAATGGAGAAGCTTATGATAAATGATGAGAACTTCTTCTTCTTCTTTAAATTTAACAATAAAGCTACTATGGCCAAAATTAAGGAACAAGGTCCTTAACATATCAACAAAAACTAATGTTACTTAAGCAACATAAACATGATACGCCCTTGAATAGAGTTAACATGAGGTTTGCTCCAATTTGGGTCTGTTTTTACAAAATTCCTCTTAAATATTAATCCATGATTGGAATAAATAATCTTTATAATGGATGAGAACACAATTGCTCTAAGTCGCATAGGATTTGTAAGAATTTATATTGAAGTAAATGTGAAGAAAGCAATAGTTAAAACTCCAAAACTTAAGAGATTGAATGAAGAATGAAGCTTGATAAAATCCAATATCTTTTTTAATTACCAATGGAAGTCTATCGAGAAAAGTGTTCAGCACTGAGGAATTGAAGTTGAACTCTTTGATCTTGCTATCAACTTTAATAAGAGCTCCATCTATGCCTTTGAGATCAGCTCTTAGATAACATAACTATTGTCAAGCATTTTAGGCCTTTCGTTAGAAAATCCTCCCGTTAATTACCTATGTTTTCTAATAAACACTAAAGATCAACTGTAGGGACTATCAACCTCTCTTGCACTCATGTTTTGAAAAAATTAGAAGCTAGAACATTAGGAATCTTTCTTATATAGGCAAGTTACAACATGCATATCCGTTGGAGCTCTCACGTCTTTCTCCTTAAAAGCATAATCAAATGTATTGAAAGAATGGTGAAAATTTTTCTCTGGACTGCTGAAACAAACAATTCCTCCAAAGTAAAATAATATGAAGTTTGCACTCCCAAAGAATAAGGTGATAGGATAAACACTATCAAAGCAATGAATAATATGCTCCTAACTAAGCGGATGTAGAAACTTTTGAGGGGCAAAGAATCTCTAAGAGTTAAATGAATATATACTCACTTCCTTCATGGTGAAAACTTTTGTAATTACAATCCTAAAGTTTTCGACCTTCCTCTGAATTCTGTGGCTAAGAAACTCCACAATTCCCTTGATTAAGTATATTATTGATAATGAGAGTAAAACTTCTAGTTTGACAGTTAACATGATCAAGGTTCCTTCTCCTTTGTGTGTACTAAACACAGTCTCCCTAAAAGTGCTTTAGTTGGGAAAGCAATTAAGAGAGAGGGTTAAGAGCTGCAATCTCAAGGATTCTCAACTTAATAGTTAACACGCTATCCTATAATCCCAATTCAAGTAAGGCAGATACCGTTATTTGAACTGCTCATCACTGGGATCTTTTACTAATAAATTGTGTTTAAGGATTCTAAGAAATATCAATTCCAATTTTACTTTAAGAAGGTTAATATGATAAAAAAGCAATCTCCCCAAATATATTATTTATCTTGTGGCTAGACATTAGATTTAAGGGCTTCTCAGCCAATGATTACTGCTGACTTTGCCATACGTTTAGGTCTTATGTGATAGGTAATGTATGGAGATTGAGGGGAAGAAAATTCTTGATTAAGAAAACAATGTTAAACATGGTTTTAAAGGAGATAAAACCATCTTTAGGGTTATGTTTAGTTGGTTTGTCTATACTCTTTAGCACGAGAGAAATTCTGAAACCTTTAAACAGACACAATAAGATATTCTTAACCTTATACACAACACCTAGAACTAAATCAGAGACATTAAATTTGATAACTGATCAACATTGATATGTGAAATGTTCTTTGATTTGTAGCCAGCTTCTTCTCGGATCATTTCCACTCGAATTCGACTAGCTAGTTCTTTGGAATTATAACTCTTTCTTTTATGGCTTAGGCCTTGAAACTTTTGGTGCCTTTGTTAGGGACTGTTAGGGACTTTTCCAGGATAAAATTAAATGGCACAGATTTAAAACATCATAATTAAAACAGAGGATCTATTCACGTAAAATAGACATTAAGGTAGAGTTTAAAAAAGCTCGACATGGGAGGATAGATCACAATAATTACCTCTATATTTTAAAAAAGAATAAAATATCATATACAAGTGATTTTCCACTAAAATTACATCTTTAAACTAAAAATTTTAGACCTGAAAGTTGAAGCCAATGCAATTTAAAACCACTCTTGCATTTCATCTTCCACTCCCACCAATGGAAATGCAAATAACCTTAAGGATACTGAATTGATTAATCAAATTAATGTTTTTGTATTACAAAACTTAAGTAAATATATAAAGAGTTACAATGGTTTGTTGTAACAAACTAAGTACTAGAATATCTATTAACTAGGAGTAACAAACTGAAGGATATACATTGAAGGTAACAAATTGAAAGATATACATTGACTATTTCCTATTTTGCCCCCAAAAGATGAAGTCTAGGGATGTGACATTCATCTTGCTATGAAAAAACTCAAACTTGTGCCGAGACAACTGTTTGGTCAAGGCATCTGTAATCTGATCAAGTGCCGAGATGTGAGAGACTGTCAGATTTTTTCATTGCACTTGTTCTCTGACAAAGTGATAGTCCAAGGTGAGGTGTTTCATTCGGGAATGGAAAGCCAGATTTGAGCATACATACATAGCTCCCAAGTTGTCACAATAAATCTTTGGCTCATCCTGTGAGTGAACATATAGTTTCGTAGTAGATTGCAAAGCCACATTACTTCTGCAGCAATGTTGGCAACTGCTTGATATTTTGCTTTTGTGGATAACCGAGCTACTGTACGTTGTCATTTCAAGCTCTATGAAATAGGATTGTCACTAAAGTAAATAACATATGCAGACATAGATGTTTTTGTGTCAGCATCAGCTCCCCAATTAGCATCACTAAATGCCTGAAGCCGAAAATGTTTCAGTCGATGCAGTTGAAGACCATAGTGATGTGTATGTTTGAGATATCGAAGAGTTTGCTTCAATTACTGAAAGTGAAGTTCAGTCGGCTTATGCATATACTGTGACAATTTGTTGACCGCAAAGTTGAGATCTGGTCTGGTCAAGGTTACATACTGTAGAGCTCCAAAGATGCTTCGATAAAGAGACCCATCTGTTGTGGCTGAACCATTATCAATTTTTAGTATGGCCGATGTACAAATAGGGGGGGGTGCATAAATAACAATCTCCCATGTTGAATTTGATGAGTAAATCATGAATGTAGCGTTGTTGAGAGAGGAATAGACCATCAACATTTGGCATGAGTTCAATGCTGAGAAAATGTAAAGGGAACCCCATGTCTTTCAATGAAAATGTACTGGAGATATTTGCAATGAATCTTTGAAGTTCCTTTATTGAGTTGTCAGTTAGTAATAAATCATCCACATAAACCAAGAAGTACATGATCACACCACTACATTTGTATATAAAAAGAGACAAATCACAAGTGCGACTGATAAAACCATACTGAAGTAGGAATGAGTGGAGTTCTTAGTACCAGGCTTATGAAGCTTGTTTGAGTCTGTATATGGCTTTGTGTAGTTTGCAAACATAATTCGAATGGTCCTAATTGAAAAAAACCCAGTGGTTGTTGCATATATATGATTTCACTGAGACGGCCTTGTAGGAATGTGTTATTGACATCCATTTGATGTAAGGCCCAAGAATTTGTCAAGGCCAGAGATAAAATGATTTTGATCGTCTGGTGTTTCGCTACAGGGGAAAAAGTCTCTTTGTAGTCGATCCCCGGGCACTAACTGTATCCTTTTGCAACAAGTTGGGACTTATATCAAGCCACCGATCCATCCGAATTCCTTTTCATGTGAAAAATCCACATACAACCAATCACATTTTAAGCTTCTATAGCAGGTACAAGTGTCCATATGCCATTGCATATCAAAGCATCATATTTTGAAAAAACGAAAGTGTGCCTATATGCTATTTTCAAGGCTTGGGTAATGGTACAAGGTTCCTTAATGTTTGGTAGAGTGTGTTTGGTACATTGAAGGTTTTAGGTTTATGAATGTTTTTTTTGGAACAAGTGACCATAGGATGAGTGTTGGTTGGTTGTTCTTGTGGTGGTGGTGGTGGTGATGTATGATCGGAAGTGACCATTAGTGATGGAGAATTATACAATTGGTTTGGGGGAGATGAATTTTCAATAAGCATAGATGATGCTGTAGGAGCAGGTGATGCCATAATTGGAATGAGTTAATGAGACATAAGTGGAGGGGATAAAGTTTCTGATGTGGGTGAGACAGACAAGTTTTTAAGTGACTCATAGGAATATTGATCTTCAACGAACACAACATGTATTAATACGTAGACTTTGTTTGTTGCCGAATCGAGACATAGATATGCAAACTGAGTAGGGGAGCATTCGACGAAGACACATGGAGTGGACCTTGTTTGTAATTTATTCATGGTGTAGGTTCGAAGCTAAGGAAAGCATAAACATCCAAAGGAATGTAAATGCTTATAGGTGGGTGATTGGTGAAACAATTTTTTGATCGAGGTTTTCATATGTAGTGTGGAAGTTGGTAAGAGGTTTATTAGGTAAATGGTCGTGAGAGTTGCATAAGATCATAATATTGGTGGAAGTTTGTTATGATAAAGAAAAGCTTTGGCAATTTCGATTATATGTCGATGAAGTCATTCTGACATGCCATTTTACTCTGAAGTGTGAGGTGGGGTTATAAGGTGAGAGATATTGTTGTTGACAAGGAAGGTTTTGAGTTTGATAAACTCGCCCCCATTATCATAATACAAGGTTTTTGATTGGTGCTTCAAAGTGTTTTTAACAATTGTTTTGAAGTTGACAAATGTGGACAAAACATTGAATTTGTTTTCCAACAAGTAAATCCACGTGTATTTTATGACATGATCAACAAAAATTATGTAGTAACGAAAACCATCAACTGAAAGCATTGGAGTAAGACCCCAAACATCAAAAAATATTATTTCTAAAGGTTTAGTGCTTTCCAAACGAAGACTTGAAAACGGAAGTCTATGACTTTTCGCACACTGACAAGAAACACAAGAATTTGATAGTACTGGACACAATGCTAACTTATGACTTGACTATAGAAAATTAAAAACTTTATTAGACGGGTGGCCAAATATGTGAGATAGGACAGGTGGATTAGGAAGACGAGCATGAAACACTGCTGGTTTGTTCATTGGGAGACATAGGTCATAGATGTCATTGTAGTATGAACCTATAAGGAGCACCAACTGTATCTGCCTTCACTTGAAAATAATCAGGAAAAAGTTCAATGGAAATTTTATTTCTTGTCCACAACCGTTTAACAGAAATAAGATTCTTGTTAATTTTGGGCACGTGTAAAATTTTGTCATAGATAATTGGCTTGGATTTAGTGGTAAGAGAGAAACTACCAGAATTTTTTTTGGTAAGTTCCTACAAATTATCATCTTCTCCATATGGTGAGTGAATGGACAGATTGCTCAAGTCATTTGTGAGGTGATGAGTTGTCCCGGAATCAAGAATCCACGGTCCTTGCAGAGATGGCCCTGATGTTCGGACATTATAGGCACCTGGAGTGTGGTTTGGGCATTGGATTGATTGCACAGTCCTAGTTTGATGCCTGGCAAGCCTCTCGTGTAGCAACCAATAGGTGTTGACAGTGTGATGAGGCTTGTTGTAGAATTGGCAAATGACTTCTTGCTGCTCAAACATTCCAAGCATGACAAAAGGGCTCAACAAGGCAACCTTAGATAATGGTGCTCTACTCGATGTCGAGCTATGGCTAGGGTGCCCATAGCGCTTATTAAAGCCTACACGTTGCTTGCTAGAGATGTGCACATACCTGGACAGCTTCTTCCAACTTGCCTACCGTTATAGAAAGCACTTAAAATTAACAAGTTTTTTGTGTAGGTCATCAAAGCAGATCAGAGTCTCTCTAGGACGAATCGCAACACTGACATCTTTGAAATCAACAGATAAACCATTCAAAGTATGGATTACCACCAACAGGAACCGGGTAAGGACTGAAAGCCTTCTCTCTTCCTTTAATGCTCTGCCTTCTCTCTTCCTCTCTTTTCCCACTTCTTTTTGCCTTTTACCTATCTACCCTCGGTACTTTGTTGACTGCCTCTTTCTCTGGCCTTTGAACTCTAGCCATTTTCGTCTTTTCCCGAGTCCCTTTTTGGACTCTTGCCGGTCACCCTAGGTATGGGTGATGTTGGACCCCGAACTTGGATTGGATGTCAGAACTATTAAATGAGGAATTAGTGATGTTAAATGTTTATTTGGGTAATGTGAATTGGAGAAATTT
>JANVCQ010000006.1:34788967-34799257 GCA_025531925.1 Erythroxylum plowmanianum | reverse complement strand
AAGCTCATAGTCATCTCATACAAAAATGAACTAGGAATTTTTATAATTTAATTAAACTATTTTAATTTGACATGTCATAAAAATGCCAAAAATAAAGAATATGTAAAACTAATTTACAGCTATCATTTGATACATGTAAAACAATATTTAATCTAAAATTATATAAAACTAATTTATATAATATTATTTTAAATATTATAAAAAATTATCTATAAAACATATTTATGAGATATTTTAAACTATATTATATGAAAACACATTCATAAATTTCACTCTTCACTTTCTTTGCTTATCACCGTATACAAAACCACAAAAAACATCTTTTGTTCTTCACCGTTTTGTTCACGCATAAAACAACTTTTAGAATACACTGAACTCTCATGCTTTTAAATATACAACAACCATTAAATTCATACTTAGCCAAAGATTCTCGGTATGAATGATAAATTTGTTTCAATGCATTTAATGCACACTCCTTATTTGTATCACCATACGGACACAACAATCAAGGAAGACAAACATTGCCTTCATACATGCTGTTTAAAACGTTCCTTTCTTGATTCGTACAACACTCATTAAATGCATTTATCATATCAAACAAAAATGTTGATGTATTTACTGTGCACAACTGTATGAACAACGTTAATGGAATTTATGCTGTTAACCATTGGTCAACAAGAAAGGAAAGCTTTCGGTCCGTAAAACCAATTATGAAATAAAACCAAAACCTGTTAAAACATTTTGTTGTTCATGCATTTAATGTACAGAGTCATCACCATACATACATGAAAGTCAAGGAGGACTTTTGTTCCTCGTTATGCACTTCCTTTCTATTGAACATATGAACAAGATTTAAAGCCTTTAATGGAGACTCTCATGCATTTAATGAACACTATCTTCATCATACAAACATGAAAATCAAGAAATCTTTTGTTCCTTATTTCCTTTAAGTTTGTAACCGTTGGTCTCTTTCATGTAAACAGGACAAAAAAGAGAGAGAATACTTTAAAGAAGAAGAAACAAAGCTTTTTGGATTCCGTGTCAAACCAAGTTCTCTTAAATGCATACTGTGTATAACTTGACAAAATCAAGGGTTTGATTGCGATGTTCATACCAGGAAACAACATAAAACAAAAATGTGTTGTTTCGGAAAAATCAATTTCAACGTAAAATTTGTTTGCAACGTTCATACCCGTAAGCAACGTAAAACGAAAATTTCTGGTTTCGTCAAAAATATCATTTCAATGTAAACTTACGAGAATATATGAATGAACATAACAGAGTATGCAAATCAATGGTAAATGTAAAACTTGGCTCTAATACCAATGTAGATTTATATTTAAGGACTTACCTTAATGCGGAAGTACTGGATCGATTTGCTTCGTTTCACGGTTGGCTACTATAGTCACTGATTA
Source organism: Erythroxylum plowmanianum (assembly GCA_025531925.1). Classification (NCBI taxonomy): domain Eukaryota; kingdom Viridiplantae; phylum Streptophyta; class Magnoliopsida; order Malpighiales; family Erythroxylaceae; genus Erythroxylum; species Erythroxylum plowmanianum. Next base: position 34,797,842 of record JANVCQ010000006.1, on the reverse strand, counting down.
ATTCACGTCCCAAACTCTAAGCTTTTGATGGTTTATTTTTCGTGAAAGAGAATGGAGAGAGTTTAAGAATATAGGAAGAGATTTTCTGAGATTGATTGTTAATGTAATCATCCTTTCCTCCTTTTATATGAGGACGATAACTGTCGGAAGTTACTTCTTATGTAACTTCCAACAAAAACATATAAGTGTCAGATGGTAATTTGGATAACCCCGGTTAATGCTTAGTAGTATATACTCTTTATGCTTTGAAGCATTCTTCTGCTTTTAAATCCAAAAACTCTTAACCCAAAAGTACATTGCATCAACGGATGAAAGCAAGGATTTAAGGAAAATAATAACAGGGATTGATAGCCTTCTGGTCAAAGGGAGTGAGTCATACGTGATTCATTTTCATCATTATCTAAGAAATCCAAGCCCTCTCATACCATATAGTCAAAAGGGATAATAACTGGTATAAGTTTTGAAACTTATTTTCATAAATTAGTGTTAAAATCTTAAATCATTACAATCAAATACTAAAAATTATTTACGTGAAACAAATAGTTCAACTTTACCTGCTATAGTATGTGCAATATATCACTGGTCCCATATGTGACTACCACATCGAACTGGGAATTAAATTAGTTTGTTTTGCTTTTACAAGTTTTAATACTGATTTCCAAAAATTCAACAAGCTTTAGCATTTATTATATGCTTGTCAGTTTCAAATTGTTAAAATGTAGGCATACACATGGAGAAAGCTTATCCTGAATCTAGAGACTTACTTGCAGGTATAAATTTATCGAATGCCATGGAAAAATTATGTATATATGATCAACTGAATCATTGACAAATCATAATGCCTTATGAAAAATATACAGAAGTCCATATCATAAGTTAAGTACTGTTCAATCATAATAACATTCCTAAAAAGAAAAATCATAAGCAAATTGTGAAGAAAAATAAGCATGCAATGGCATGTACTTTCATATCTGCATAAAACGCCTTACCTATGTTGTACAGTGACACTAATCATAGAGCAATAAACTAATAGGGCAAATACAACTGATGGAATAAACAGTTGAGGGAAGTAACGAAGGCATCTTGATGCCAACAGAAAACAGTCATCTGCTATGTGTGGTCTTGCAGTAAAATCCTGTAGGATCAATGGAAGTATAACCACGAATGGCAGAATGGCATAAAAATTTTGAAAAATATAAGATGAAGTACAACTTGCCAAAATGAAAACCTCAATACTGGTGAGCAGGCATGTTGTGTTCTTGAAGAGGACTTCTATTAAAATTTTCAGGTAGTCTTGACAAGCAGGATCCAAACCAAATATCTGCTCCAACGGCAATGACAAGACAGTTTTCAAAGGTTTGAAGAGCAAAAGACAGAGGGTGTTAGTAAAGTTGCTTACAACAAATCAGAAAGATTTACCTTTATCACCTCACTAGAAAGATAAAGAAAGCACGATTGGTGATGCTGCTGATATAGAACCTGAATCTCTTCTAGCATTGCTCCAATTGTGATTCCCATGAATCTTCCAAAGGTTCTGACCTAAACAAACAACAAATAGTTTCATATTCATCACATCAAATCACAATTCATAACATATTTAATACATCTTCAATCTCTAAACACTAAACTTTCAGAAAAGTATTAACAGTGTGATGAAAATCACTCATACTCTAACAATCATCACTCAGATTTAACAGAAATATAAGAAAATCGAAGAACAAAAGTGAGTGTGTGATGGTGTCTGAGGATGTTTCGAAGAGAGAAGGGGGACAATTCTCGATGTTTCTAATTAAGACATAAGTGGTTCAGCTACAGATGCACTAACATGTGGGGATAAAAGTCAAACATACATATCTGAAGTGTTAAAACTCAATACTCAGTCGTATTACACATGTCTCAAGCTTATCTCAAAGCACAGTCGATTACAACTCATGGTTTTAATACACTGTTATGTTTATCATGCTTAGAAGATATAAAATGCAGCTACACCAGTACAAAACGCAGACAGAAGGAGTAAGGACCTTTTAATGACTTATGTGGAAGGAACATGGAGAAAAGCTGACACAGATAAGCCACGTCTAAAGTCTTCATCTTCCTCAGCTATAAAAAGAAGCAGAGGCATCAGACAGAGAAATACACACATTCAAAAAACTTCAATTTTAAATTTACCTTGTATTCAGTATTTGAGAGTGTAAAAGAGAGGAGAGAAAATATTCAGAGAGTGCTAGAGTACACCTGTGAGTACTAGGAGAGTTTTGGGAAAAGCTCTTGCAAATGTAGAGGATACACTCATCTCTGTATTGGTTTTCTCTTCTCCTTCTTCTTCACATAGTGAAATTTTCACCACTGAAAGTGGGAACCTTGGATGTAGATAGTGATACACTATCGAACTAAGTAAAAATCCAGTCTCCTTTACTTTTCTGCAATCATATTATATCTGCCAAATAACAATCTTTATCAGTCTTATGTTTTGAAAGATCAACAGTAAAGCAAAGATATCCTAACAAAAGTGGTATAAAAGCATTCAAGACTTCCTGGGGCATTTCTTGGACTCTCTAAGCATCAAGAATCATCAAAGAACAGTCAGTAAGTAAAGTCTTTAAGAATCTTTATACTACAGTAATCATGGTAGGCAAGGAAATGGATGTTTTTATGGTAAAGAAGACTTTACCATCTGGAAACTCCAGATGCAAGCTCTTCTTGAATCATATGATTCTTATGGCGCTATAGATGATCAGTATGATTTAGAGATTGATCCTATAAAGAAGCTAAAGATGCAAAGACTTGCACATTGCAAGTTAATGCTTCACTTATCACCAACATTGATAAGAAAAGTGTAGAATTATAACACTGCACAAAAGCTTTGGATAAAACTTGATGAATTGTATGCTAAGAAGTGTCTTCCTAACAAGATGACACTTCTTCACAATCTTGCTAACTACAAGATGAACACTTCAGTCTCCTTAGATGATAACCTAGATTACTTCTTTAAGCTAGTTCAAGATTTAGAAGCTACAGATGAGAAAATCTCTGAGGAACATCAAGCTATAGTAATCCTAAAGGCATTACCTTCTGAATTTCATGCATTTAAGAAGGTAATTAAGCAAGCTAGTGGAGAATCACTTACTGTAACGAGGGTTTTAGATTTTCTAATGGAAGAAATAGTGGGAGTTAATCCTTTTAAGAAAGAGGTTGAAGTGATATTTGTAGAGAATAACCATGACAAGAAATCTCATAAGAAAAATAGCAAGAAAGGAAAGTGGCAGAAGGGAAGTGGGAAAGAAAAACACTCTAAGGAAGGTGGGGAAAAGAAGAAAAAGGGAAAAGGGAGAAAATGCTTGTACTGTGATAAGGAGGGATATTTTGCAAGGGACTGTAGGAAAAAGAAGAGGGATAAGGCAACTGAAAGTGGAGTTCTAAGAAATGTTGAAAAATTAGAAGATTCTAGTGGAGATGAAATTTTGGTTGTGACTGAGGATAGTGAGGACCTTAGTAGAGAGTGGATTTTTAATTCAGGGTGCACTATGTATGTCACTCCTCATAGGGACTGGTTCACTACATTTGAACCAGTCACTGCCAAGGTTAAAATTGCAGATTTTGGGCAACAAAAGATAAAGGGTATTGGAAGTGTCTCCATCAACATGTTTGATGGAAAGAAAAGGACTCTCATAAATGTCAGATTTGTGCCTGGAATAAGAAGAAACCTGATTTCTGAAAGCTTGTTTGATAAACAAGGCTTTCAGATTAGATCTAAGGATGGACTCAGAGAAATCCTAAGGGATGGAAGAGTTATCAATAGAAGAGTGGAAAGGGGTGGACTATACTATATCATAGGCTCAACCGAAATAAATTAAATCTCAAAAAATGGAAGCCATGAACCAACCAAGCAATGGTATACAAGGTTGGGGTCATGCAGGGAACAAAAGCTTGTTCCATCTCTCTAGGCAAGGTCTAATTCCTGAGCAGAACCTAAAGAAGTTAGAATTTTGTGAATCCTGTGTGCTATGAAAGCACCACAGGTCAGGATTTTAAAGGGGAGCTAAGAGAGCCACAGAGATCATAAAGTATGCTCACAGTGATCTCTGGGGGCTAGCTCGAGTCCCCACAACAGGAGGGAATTTGTATTTCATGTCCATAATTGATGATAAATCAAGGAAATGTTGGGTTTACCCTATGAAGAGAAAGGATGAAGCTTTGGAGATTTTCATAAGATGACATACTCTTATGGAAAATCAAACTGGGAGGAAATTGAAATGCCTAAGGACTGATAATGGATTGGAGTATTGAAATAAAGAATTTGAAGAATACTGCAGTAAGAATGGAATCCTAAGGCACAAAATAGTAAGAACTACTCCACAGCAGAATGGAGTAGCTGAAAGATTAAGTAGAACTCTCTTAGCAAAGACAATATACATGCTCCTCTCTTCGGGTTGCTTACATTCTCTATGGGGGGAACAATTAGGACAGCAACCTATTTAATTGATAGGCTTCCAATCTCTGCTAATGACTATAAGACTCTTCAGGAAATTTGGAGTGGTAAGAAACCAAAACCCACACACCTTAGGACTTTCGGATGTGCAAAGGGAAAATTAGAGCCTAGAGCAATTAAGGGTGGTTTTCCTAGGATGTCCAGAAGGTGTAAAGGGTTATAAAATCTTACTACTCCATAAGGGAGCCTATAAAACAATCATAAGCAGAGATGTCATCTTCAAGAAAGATGAATTCCCTCTGCTGAATAAGGATTCCAATTAAAATTCTAACCTCTAAAGGGAAATTTTGGAAAAGTTAAGGTCACTGAACCATTCAGCCCCATTCTATGTACCACCAGAACCTGAAGAAGATGGTGCTACACAATCAAAACATGTGGAGCCTACAGAAGGCACTACACGATATGAAGAAAGGAGAGAAGTGGCAGAAGGTGAGGGGGAAGGAGAAACTTCACACCCAGTTTCGGATGATACTCAGGAAAACCTACAAGACTACCAACTCACAAGGGATAGGCAACCAAGAATCATAATTCCTAATAGAAGGTATACAGAACTAGACTTGGTTGAATTTGCATGTTATATGGCTGAAAATGTAGAAAATAAGGCTCCAGAAACATATGATGAAGCCATGAGAAGCAAAGATGCAAAATAATGGAAAGAAGCTTGTGCGAAGGAATATTCTTCATTGATGAAGAATAAGACTTGGACTTTAGTCCCTAGACCATATAAAGCCAAATTAATTGAGAATAAATGGTTGTTCAAATTAAAGGAAGGAGTAACAGAAGCATAACCTAGAATTTACAAGGCTAGGCTTGTAGCTAAGGGTTTTAGGTAGAAGGGAGGAATAGACTACAAGGAGATATGTTCTCATATAGTCAAATTCATGACAGTTAGGTTTATACTAGTCCTAGCTACACTATATGACTGGGAAATCCATCAAATGGATGTTAAGGCATCTTTCCTATATGGAAAGCTAGAGGAGACAATTTATGTAAAGCAACTAGTTGGATTTGAGGACAAAAATAAGCTAGACTATATTTGCCTATTGCAAAAAACCCTATATGGGCTCAAACAAGCTCCTAGACAATGGAATAAGAAGTTCCATGAGGTTGTTGCTAGCATGAACTTCATCAGAAGCTCATATGATTACTGCCTATATTACAAAGATCTAGGAATGACTAAAGCAGTGTTTACATTAGTCTATGCAGATGATCTCATCATCACAAGGAAGGACTTGAATAAAATTTAAGAAGTTAAGACTGAACTGTGCTCTCATTTTGAAATGAAAGACCTAGGAGAAGCTCAGAAGCTTCTAGGAATGCAGATAATTAGACATAGGAGGGAAGGAAAATTGTGGCTTGTCCAAAGGAATTACAAAAGGAAAATCCTAGCTCAATTCAATATGGAACAAGCTTAACCTACTTCAGTACCCTTAGGATCACACTTACAGATGGTTTATGACAAGTATCCTAAGACAAAAGAAGAACAGAATGCTATGGCTCACTATCCCTATGATGTAGGTGTTGGACGTTTAATGTACCTTATGCTATGCATAAGGCCTGATCTAGCCTATGCTATAAGTATCCTAAGTAAGTTAATAGCCAATCCAGGTTTAGAACACTGGCAAGGACTCAAGAATGTTCTCAGATATATATCTGGAATAATGAACCATGGATTATGCTTCTCTAAAAGGGAGCTAATCAAATGCAATTACCTGTCTCTATATGGCTATGTGGATGCTGATTATGCAACAGATAAGGACTTAAGGAAGTCAATTTCAGCATATATATTTACACTATCAGCAAACACAATAAGTTGGAAATCACAACAACAATCAATGGTAAGTTTATCAACTACAAAGGCAAAGTATTATGCAATAACAGAAGGGGTAAAGGAACTAGCATGGCTATCATGAATATTTAAAGAAATTAACACAGAATCACAACACCAGTATTATATACGAATAGTCAAAGTGCATGGTACCTGAGTCGAGATCCAGTTGTCCATGAATGATCCAAGCACATAGATGTGCAATTGCATTTCGTTAGAGACCAAATCGCCAAGGGAACCTTCAATCTGGAGAAAATAAAAGGTGAGAAAAACCTATCTGACTTTGGAACTAAAATACTAACACAAAAGAAGTTTAATTTTTACAGGGAATACTTACAGATCATGGAAGCCCTTTGATTCCGAAGGCAGATTCAACATATCTCACAAAGGAGGTAAAGATTAGGGTTTTGGGTTTTTCAAATCTCTCTAGGGTTTTTAATCTGAGCAAAGATTGGTGGAGTATGAGTGTTCACTCATGCTCCAGCAATCATCACTCAGATTTAACATAAATACAATAAAATCAAAGAATAGAAGTGAGTGTGTTATGGTGTCTGAGGGTGATTCAAAGAGAGAAGGGGGGAGAATTCTCGATGTTTCTAATTTAGACATAAGTGGTTCAGCTATAGATGCACTAACACATAGGGACAAAAGTCAAACATACATGTCTGAAGTGTTAAAACTCAATACTCAATCGTATTATACATGTCTCAAGCTTATCTCAAAGCATAGTCGTTTACAGCTCATGGTTTTAATACACTGTTATGTTTAACATGCTTAGAAGATATAAAATGCAGCTACACCAGTACAAAATGTAGACAGAAGGAGTAAGGACCTTTTAATGACTCATGTGGAAGGCACATGGAGAAGAGCTGACACAGATAAGCCACATCTAAAGTCTTCATCTTCCTCAGCTATAAAAAGAAGCAGAAGCATCAGACAGAGAAATACTCACATTCAGAAAACTTCAATTTTCAATTTACCTTGTATTCAGTATTTGAGAGTGTAAAAGAGAGTAGAGAAAATATTTAGAGAGTGCTAGAGTACACTTGTGAGTACTAGGAGAGTTTTGGAAAAAGCTCTTGCAAGTGTAGAGGATACATTCATCTCTGTATTGGTTTTCTCTTCTCCTTCTTCACATAGTGAAATTTTCACTATTGAATGTGGAAACCTTGGATGTAAATAGTGATACACTATCGAACCAAGTAAAAATCCAGTCTCCTTTACTTTTTTGCAATCATATTATATCTGCAAAATAACAATCTTTATCAGTCTTATGTTTTGAAATAACAACAGTAAAGCAAAGATATCCCAACAAAGAGGAACTTCCAGACCTACTTAAAAGTCGAAGACTCTAAGTCAGCAGTTCAAATGAAAATTATACATGCAAAGATTATTCAAAGTCCAACAAAGAGCTTTTCACTAACTGAGAAAAAGCATCCATGATATGGATGGTTAAAAAACTTGACATTCCTGCTTTGGCTTTTAAACTTTTGAGAAAAGCCTAGTTAAGCTTAATCATCTCTCATTTACACATTCTGTAGTTACTCATCGATCAGTGTCAATGTTCAGTGACTCACTGCATATTTGCAAGCACAACAAAGAGACTCCATAGATCGCATGTCCCAAGCACGACTATGACAGAAAAACATTCATTAGACAAGAGAAAAACCCAGCTAAGTCATACAGGAATTTCATTTTTTGTCAGTCTCTATATACTCACAGGTCAAATACTGCCTTGAATATTGGCTAAAACCTTTGAATAGCATCTGCCACAGCTTCAGGGTGATTTACATACCTGAAATTGGTTTACTGCACCTTGATAATAATAGTAGATAGATAAAGATAAAAGATAATTCAGAAAGGGTAATAATCAGACCTAAAGATGTACGCTAATCGATCAATGTGAACTGTTAACTCACGAGCAGGTTTCTTCTGCAATGTTTCTGGACCTTGGTTGATCACTTCTTGCTTAAGCATGTTATAAAAGAGCCATGATCAAAATTTTTGGCCATATACTGAAGAAACATACTGGAAAGAGATCCAACCTCTAGAGAAGTAACAACTGGCAAGCATAATTTTTCCATGGCCTGCTTAGTCTGGTCAAGAGGAAGTTCAATCATGATCATACTGCAATACAAACGTACAACACATCCAAGTCAAATATTTCATGCAGAATTCAAATGATTTTGAAGCACTGATCGCAACAATTGTGAAACACCAAAGGTACCTTAAGGCTTCTACTACATGCAAAGAGTCCTCAGCAGAGACTTTAAAAGTACCTTCTCCATTCACAGCCTTATGATATATGGAGAAAATGGATTGAACTCAATCCATTGTTATTGGAAATACTCTTATGAGGGGTGTTTTACTCCGATTGTGCCCAAAAGTTATTGCAAATTACTCAAGCTTTCATCTTTTGTTATTGCTACAAAAGATAGAGGGTAGAGACAGATAGAGATAGTAAATTTGTCATCTCCATTCCCTGTAGCGCCCCCTCACCGCAGGGTACACACCGGGACGCCCGTGGGTCGTTCCGACGCATATCCCACAGTGAAGAA
>JANVCQ010000006.1:34754356-34773695 GCA_025531925.1 Erythroxylum plowmanianum | reverse complement strand
AAGTTTTTCAAAAGTTTTGATTACTTAGAACCTATCGGAATTCAGTAAAAGAATTTTATTTTTAACAAACGTTTTTTAAAAAAGAATTTCAAAAAAGGGGAATACACAATTCAACCCCCCTTCTCGTGCATTCTATATCGTTTTTATAAGTATTGTATTAACGTGTGATTCACTTCAGAAGTGTGGTATCAAAGCCCACGAGTATGTTTCATCACTAGGCCCATGATGTAGATCTGCCATGTAAGTGGGCTCCTCAGATCCAACAAGCAGTATCAGAGCTGTGTTTTCATTGAAGATATTTTTTGAAAAGAAGCACGTCACCGAGAAGAAAAAATTACAACGAATTTTTTGATGTGATCCATTCGAAAAGTTGACGTAAAATAGCAAAGTTGATGAATAGTACTTTTAAGTTGTTTTAATAAATTTACAAGGTGACGACACTGTGTAGCAATAGTAAATGGGTTTTGTGGCACTATTTACGATACTATTTATAAGTTACTATTTACAGGGTCCCGCGATACTACTCCAGTAGGATCTGATGATACTATTCCGGTGAGCATTATTCATAAGTTACTATTTACCAAGTCCTGCAGTACTATTCTACTAGGGTCCGACAATACTATTCCGATCAAGTGGTAAAAATTTAGAAGATATCTTTTTCTGTCAAATTTTGACTTCTTAGTTCCATCTTTGAGGTTGATTTTCTCAAATTTGACTTAATTGAGCTAATGGAGGTGAAGACGAGCAAAATGATCAATCTAAATGGTATTAACTATCATATATGGCGAACTAAGATAAAGGATGTCTGGATGATTACAAAGATGTATTTGTCGGTATTTTCGATAACTAAACTGAAGGAGATGTTTAACGAAGATTGGGAGTTTAAGCATAAACGAGCTTGTGGTTATATTCGACAGTTTGTCGATGATAATGTGTATAATCACATTTGTAACGAGACTCATGCAAGAACGTTGTGGAATAAGCTAGAGCAACTGTATGCTTCAAAGACTGGCAACAATAAATTATTTTATCTGAAAAAATTGATACAGGCTAAATACTAAGAGGGTACTTCTGTAGCTGATCATTTAAACAATATGGAAGGGATGGTTGATTAGTTATCAAAGATGGGCATAAAGATTGACGACGAGGCGATTGTTCTAATGGTGCTAGCTTCATTACCAGAGTCTTGGGAGAATTTGAAGGTGTCTTTGACAAATACTGCACCAAATGGTGTATTAAATATGGAGTCTGTTAAAAGTAGTATACTAAATGAAGAAATGAGACGTAAATCACAGCATGCAATCTCTTCATTACATTCATATGTTTTGCTTACAGAAAATAGAGGAAGGAGTCAATTTAGAGGTCCAAAGTCTAGAGACAAAAGCAGAGAAAAATCAAACATATATGCAAATGTGAAATGCCATTATTGCAAGAAGAAGGGTCACATCATAAAATTTTGCCGAAAGTTGAAGAAGGAAAAAGGCAAAGATGTGAAGAAAGACGAAAGCAGTGATGATAAACAAAGTAACATTATTGATGTATTCAACTTTGTTATTGATACAGAGATAGTCAGCTTGGTGTCACAAGAAACAAGTTGGATAGTTGACAGTGGAGCTACTGTTTATGTTACATCTCATAGACAATTTTTCTCATCCTACACACCTAGGAATTACGGCGTTGTTAAGATGGCAAATAGAAATCTGTCAAATATTGTTGTTACAGGAGATGTTTCTTTAGAGACAACGAATGGTTCATGACTGTTGTTGAAAGATGTCAGGTACATTCCTGATATGCGTCTGAATTTGATTTCTGTAAATAGGCTAGATGATGAAGGTTGCCGAAATACTTTTGGAAATGAAAAATGGAAACTTACTAAGGGCTCCTTAGTAGTGGCCAGAGGTCAGAAGCACTCAAGACTGTATATGATGCAGGCAAAGCTCTCCAATGGTGTTGTCAATATAGTGGAGAATGATAATATAGTTGATTTGTGGCATAAAATACTAGGCCACATTGGTGAGAAGGGGATGACTTAGCTTGTAAAAAGGAATATACTATCTGGACTAAATCAGATACATCAAAAGAAATGAGTAGATTGTCTAGCAGGGAAACAAAACAGGGTTTCTTTCTAGAGTTCTCCTCCATCCAGAATGAAAAATGTTCTAGATTTGATTCACTCAGATTTGTGCGGACTATTGCCAAAGTCACTCTGTAACGCACATTATTTTGTGACTTTTATTGATGATCATTCCAAGAAAACGTGGGCCTATACTTTGAAGACTAAAGATCAAGTGCTAAATGTGTTCAAACAATTTCATGCCTCAGTTGAGAGACAAACTGGGAAGAAGCTGAAGTGTATTCGGACAGACAATGGAAGAGAGTACATCAGATTATTTGATGCTTACTGTAAAGAGCATGGTATTCGACATCAAATGATACCACTAAAAACACCGCAATTGAATGACGTAGCTGAGCGGATGAACAGGACTTTGATGGAAAGGATCAGATGTCTACTTTCATATTCAAAGTTGCCTAAGGAATTTTGGGGTGAAGCTTTACTTGCAGCTGTGTATGTATTAAATTGTTCACCATGTGTTCCTCTCCAGTATGAAGTTCCAGAAAAGGTGTGGTCAGGAAATGATGTTTTCTATGATCATTTGCGGGTCTTTGGTTGCAAGGCCTTTGTCTATATTCCTAAAGATGAAAGGAAAAAGCTTGATGTCAAGACACGACAGTGTGTATTCATTGGCTATGGTCAAGATCAATTTGGCTATAGGTTTTATGATCCGGTGCAGAAAAGACTTATCAGGAGTCGTGATGCTATGTTTATTGAAGATCAAACTATTGAAGGTATCAATAAGGTGGAGAAGGAAGTTCTAAGCTCTGATGATGACTCAATAAGTTTCCGATTGAATCCTCCAATAGTGGTGCCGAGACAAGTTAGAGATGAAGTGCAGAATGATCAGCTAGAAGTTGATAATGCAGATGCCTCCAATGAAGTTAAACTAGAGGATGATGATGGTGTTCACATTTAACCACCAGCATTTGAAGATTCTCCAGTCCCATTACAAAGATCTAGTAGAAATAGATAACCATCTACTAGATATCTAGTTGATCAGTATGTAATGCTGACTGACGGGGGAGAACTAGAAAGCTTTAATGAAGCCGTGAATGATGAACACAAGAAGAAATGGAAAGAAGCCATGAATGATGAACACAAGAAGAAATGGAAAGAAGCCATGCAAGACGAGATTAAATTCTTGCATGAGAATAAAACATTCGAGTTGGTGAAGTTGTCAGAAGGCAAAAGAGCATTAAAGAATAAATGAGCGTTCAGAATCAAACATGAAGAAAACAACAACCATCCTCGATTCAAAGCAAGATTAATAGTCAAATGATTCAACCAAAAGAAGGACATTGACTTTGACGAGATATTTTCACCAGTGGTGAACATGACATCCATACGTACAGTGCTAGGACTAGCCGCAAGTTTTAATCTGGAGGTTGAACAAACAAATGTCAAAACTGCCTTCTTACATGGGGATTTGAAAGAAGAGATATATATGGAGCAACCAGAGGGTTTCGTAAAAAAAGGGAAAGAAAACTATGTTTGTAGATTAAAGAAGAGTCTATATGGTCTAAAACAGGTACCAAGACAGTAGTATAAGAAGTTCGAATATGTTATAGGGGAGCAAGGCTACAAGAAGACTACTTCAGATCACTGTGTATTTGTGAAGAAATTCTCGGATGATAATTTCATTATTTTATTGCTCTGTGTGGATGATATGTTGATTGTTAGTAAGAATATTTCTAGAATCAACAATCTGAAGAAATAGCTGGATAAGTCTTTTGCCATGAAAGACTTGAGATCAGCAAAGCAGATTCTTGGCATGCAGATTATCAGAGATAGAAACGTCAAGAAACTATGGTTGTCACAAGAGAAGTACATTGATAAAGTACTTCAAAGATTCAAACTGGGCAAAGCTAAATCGGTTAGTTGTCCTCTTGCTAATCACTTTAAATTGAGTTCCAAAGAGTGCCTTTCTACAGATGAAGAGAAGGAAGAAATGTCCAGAATTCCATATGCTTCAACAGTTGGAAGTTTGATGTATGCCATAGTTTGTGCACGGTCAAATACTGCTCACGCAGTTGGAGTTGTGAGTCGTTTCCTTTCAAATCTTGGAAAGGAACATTGGGCTACAGTCAAGTGGATTCTTAGGTATCTTCGAGGGTCATCCAAAATATGCTTATGCTTTAGAAGAGCAGAACTTGTGTTTGCTAGTTACCCAGTTGTAGAAATGGCTAGAGATGTTGACTCGAGAAAGTCTACATCAAGTTACTTGATTACTTTTGCAGGGGAAGCTGTGGCATGACAGTCAAAGTTACAGATGAGTGTTGCATTTTTTACAACTAAATCGGAGTTTATTGTAGCAACAGAAGTCTGTAAGGAGTTGCTATGGATGAAGAAGTTATTTAATGAACTTGGTATCAAGCAAGAATAATATCAGTTATTCTGTGACAGTCAGAGCGTTATTCACCTTGGTAAGAATGCCTCGTTTCACTCATGATCAAAACACATTGATGTGAGATATCACTGGATCAAAGATGTGATAGAGACAAAACAATTACGGTTAGAAAAGATCCATACTGATGAAAATGGATCAAACATATTAATCAAGATTTTATCAAAAGACAAGTTCGAGTATTATCGATCAGTAGCAGGTATGATAGAGCCCTCCATGTAATCGAGAGGGGGAGATTTGTTGCATATGGGTCCCACTCACATGGAGGGACACATATGGTTCAACAATTGTGGCTCAACAATTGCGGCACCAATTTCAATGCCGCATTAGTTGAAAGAAATGAAAAAAAAGATAGCTGCAAGCGGAGTGCCTATATAAGGCACTCCCTGCTTCATACCAAAACAGAAAAAAAAACAGAGAGAAAAACCAGAGCAAATGCTCTGAAGCTAGGAAAAATTTTCCTAAATGATTGATGAGTGGCAAAATAGTGAGGTTAGTATTTTTAGATTGGGAAACACCTTGTGAGTAATTATTTTGATTTGATCTCTGTATACCCACAATTTGTAATTGTGGAAGAATTATTATGAATTTTGTCTGTGGATGTAGTCCAAAGTTAAGGGTAAACTACATTAAAAATTTTGTGTCCATTTTGCTCATTTTATTTTTTCTTTCCACAAAATACACTCGCTGCGCCCAACAATATACGCTGAAATCAATCCTTTATTACTATCTCCAATACGATCTCACGCTACCATCTTCCTTGGTTTTCAACTGTCCATCTTCTTTAAAACTATCCCTCTTCAACCTCTGTGGCATAACTCACGGGACAGTGGTGGCCTACGACTACTGTGCTAGGACACTAGATAGAGAGGAAAAGAGAGAGTAAAATAAAAGATAGATCACACGGGGGGTTCTTTCTGAAAGTTACCCCAATGATCATTCTCTGATTCTAAATCTCTTCACAGTAGGCCCAACAAACAAATCTTTTCAAAATGTTAAACTTTGAATGTTGTTGTAGGTAGTTGATACTTTGACAGACAAAGATGACAGTCAATGCCACATCTTTGGTCAATGATGAGTGTTTTTTGGTGAGAAGCAAGGTGGTGTCCTCCAGAGTTTTGCAGAACATTGTTGTTTCTTTGGCAAGCGGTGGCTTTGCCTTTGTTGAGCGTAATTTTGTTAGTTTTAATTTTTTATACAAATTACTCACTGTTTTTGAAGTCTACGATACCAGCCTGTGCTAAACGAAATTGTTGGCACTGGTTGGTACCGAAATCCATAATTTCGTATCATTACCTTTCAGCTGCTATCAACCAGTGCATTACAAAACTCACTTCATTGCCTTCGACTTTAACATCTCTCTCTCCACAGTTTTAACTTAATCGTGACAATTTTTCTTTTATTTCATCCACTAAATAATGTCATCAGTAAATAACATAGTAAGATATGATAAAAAAAATGCTATTTATCTCCTCCTATTATGCTGGTTCTAATATTAACTCTTTTATATATCTCTAATAATTTTTATATAGGTCATAAAAACTGTCGTAATTTCTGAACATTTCCGTATGATTTTTTTGAGTATCTTGTCATGTGTAAATTTGACTATCTTTTTTCGTAATATTTCATTAATTTCTTAAGAAGACGAGCGTTAGAAAATTGGATTTGGAAGTCCCATTGTTATATCTCTAAATTAGTACTCGACTTATTATATGTTCTGAAGTAGAACATCCCTCTTTGTAGCAAATCCAACCTTAGCTAGGAGTTAAAGTGCCCTTTAAAACATAAGAAAAGCATTATTACCTTATGTTTGATATGCATGGAATTTCCAAGAAGTCGTGTTCCTTTAATACTAGCAAAATTACTACCTATTTCAAGCCCAGCCAATGGCAAAGATCACAGGTACGGCTCTCGGAGTCGAGATCCTTGTTTAATTTGTTTGTCCAATTAATAAAACATATTCGTTTGGTTGTTGTGCAAAAGTCACGGTTGTGACACTCACAGGTGTTACGTGTGAGTTTTTTTAATTGTTTGTCATTTGATTTTAATTATATTACTATTAGTTTAAAAAAATTAAAATTAAAATTAAAATTAATTATTCGACTATTTATTTTATAAAAATTAAAATTAAAGTGATAAAAAACAAATTTTGTGTACGATGTACCTGTGACAAAAATTGCTATTTTTATTTTTTGTTTTTTTTTAAAATTAAAATTAAAATGATAAAAACTAAAATTTTGTGACAGACAAAATTTTCCATTATTATTATTATTATTATTAAAATAAAAATTTTAAGATAAAAATTTGAATTTTAAAAATTGATTAATTTAAATTATAAAAATATTAAATTAAATTTAAAATAATTTATTTATTTATTATTATTATTATTATATTAGCTTGCATGCATATTAATACAGTATTAAACATCTTGTATATTTATGATAAAGTTTTTTCTACAGAAAATGCTTGTGAAATGTAAATAAATTATACAATATATTATCTATGTGGAATAATTTATTTTACTTTCAACAATTTGTTTAATTGATTAATTTACTAAATTGTTTAATTAATTTATAAATTATATATATTTTATACATAAACAGTTAATTTTACCAAATTTTTTAATAAACAGTTGATATTATCCGTCAAATCAGTTGATATAATGAGTTATCAACTAATCGTTAATATAATCAGTTATCAGCTAATGCAATCGGCTGATTGCCAAATATGTTCTATCAGCAGCTAGCTGATAGCTCATTATATTAGTTGATTTGATCATCTATTTATTAAAGATATTTAGTATTAACTGTTTATATCTAAAATGACTTATAAAGAACATGACTTCAAAAAAATTATAAAGATATGAGTGTTATATCTTAATATTTTTTTGAATATTTTCAAAAAAATTTAGATTTTATATATTTATCTATACAAAAACTAAGTTCATAAATCTAATTAAAAATGTAGAACATATAATAAATTAATTTTAGTAATTTTTCTATAATTTATAAATTAATTAAACAATGTTAATAAATTAATCAATTTTTAAAATTTAAATTTTTATCTTAAAAATTTTATTTAAAAAATTAAAATTAAAATAAAAACAACAATGATAAAATTTGTCACGGGAGTGACACACACGTGACACAAAATTATTTTTTTTATCATTTTAATTTTTAATAAAATTAATAGGAAAGTAAATAAAATTAAAATTAAAATTTACTTTAATTTTTAATTAAAATGATAAAAAATAAAAATAAAAAAGGTGTCACGCGACTTGTGTTATGCCTATTACACTTATAACACGACTGGGTGGCTTAAAATTTAAACGAAAATGACGACATTTTATTAACTTAACAGAGTTAGCTAGGTTATAAATCCCCTTTCTTTGTACCGCAAAGTAGGAAGATCACGGCCTTGACCTGTAGAAACAAAATCAAGTCAACAACTTTGTTAGAACCAAGTGGCCCATCCTAAGTAAAGCCCAGAAAGGCATAGTGTCTGGTTTGTTGGAAGAGGGTTGACAGACCGTTAATTCAGGTACATGACAGACCTCAATCCTCCGAGAAACATATGCTATTTACGGGCAAATAAATGCGACCATCCAAAATTTGAAACTCCAAATTCTTAACATAACCTGATAGTTTCTCTCCTCTCCTTCCCTCCCTCCCTCACTCCTCAAAACAGAAGAGAGAGATAGGCATAGAGGTCATGATCTTGGTCCAGTGCTTTACATTGCCCAGATCATGATCCTCTATCTCATCAGCGTTTAAGCCTTTTAGTTTTGTGAAAAGTTCATATCTTTCTGTACTATTTACCTACCTAAATTATAAGCAACAGAGATTAAGAACACCCATATACTCTTCTGCGTTTCTTTTTGATTCTGTGATTTCTTTTGTGGGAAAAAAGTTTTGATGGCGAAGAGGTCATTCAAAAGTTTCGTGGAACAAGAACTGGGAAAATTCCCACATTTTGTGATCTATGCCTTGCTTGAATGGGTGTTGATATTTGTGCTATTTATTGATGGGTTTCTTGCATTCTTCGCCAATGAATTTGCCAGGTTGTTTGACTTGAGAATCCCTTGTTTGCTTTGCACTAGGATCGATCACGTTCTGGTTCACAGAGATCCCGACTTCTACTACAATGATTCTATATGTGAAAATCACAAGAAGGGCGTTGCACGTCTGGCCTTTTGTCATACTCACAAGAAGCTATCAGATATACACCAATTGTGTGAAAGTTGTCTTCTTTCTTTTGTTACGGAGAAAGAAACTGACATTGAAACTTACAAGTCTCTCATTGGATTTCTGCACAAGGATATTGAGTTGCTTGTTGAAGATGACCAAGAGTTTCAATTGGCATTGCCTACTGGGAAGAAAAATGATGAGGTGGAGAGTTACCTTCACAGATGTTTCTGTTGTGGGAAACCACTGAAGGTGAAGTCCCATATGAGGGGAAATAATTCACACGTGTTTTCACAAGCTCCAACTCCTTCTCCACGAGCACCATTTGCAACTTTTAGGAATGAGGAGCATCGCAGTATGGACTTGCCTCACATAAGATGCACTCAATTTAAGTTCCCTGAACATGAGCTCCATGATGCCGAGGATGGTTCAAGTGCAATAAATGTTGGGAAACAATGTAAGTTTAGAACAAGATTTATCTTTCTTTAAATGAATCAAACTCCAGTTCTTTAGCTTTCTCATTTCATAATCTTCCGCTGTTAAGTGTATGCTTGTATGCATAAGAACATTCTTTCTTTTCCTTAATCATCTCGTTGAAGCAGAAATAAAACTGTATGACAGATAAAGAAGATTTCAAAGCTGCCAGTGTGAGATTGTTGACAGAAATTGAAGACGTGATTGGAGAAAGAAGTCCAAACTTTTCCAAGGCCAACAGCTTTTTTGGAATACCACTAACTGATTCAATCAATGACAGTCCTAGGTGGGCGCATAGAATTATAAGGAAATCACCACTTGAGAAAACAGACTTTGCTTCCGAGTCTGCAGATGGAAGCGTGTCAAATGAGGTCGATGGTGAGTCAATGAGACAAGTCCGTATGGACCGAAAGTCGCTGATGGCTTTATACATGGAATTGGATGAAGAAAGAAACGCTTCTGCTGTTGCAGCTAATAATGCTATGGCTATGATCACCAGGCTGCAAGCAGAGAAGGCAGCTGTTCAGATGGAAGCCTGGCAATATCAAAGATTTTTGGAGGAGCAGGCAGAGTATGACCAGGAAGCACTACAACAAGCACAATATTTGATTAGGAAAAGAGAGGAAGAAATAAAGGCTTTAGAGGCTGAACTTGATGCATATAGGTACAAATTTGGTGCCTTTAGTGAGGATGAGATAGATGAAGATTATCAAGAATTCAAGTCAAAATCGTACTCATCCTGTACTGAGATATCAAATTGCATTAGCCCAAAATATAGTTCCACTGAAGAGCAGAATAATGGGGAAAGCATGCTGAACGATGACCAATCTTTATCTTTTCATGAAGAAAAAAGTGAGAGACTAGAATACAAATTGCGCCATAGTTTTCAAGGAGCCAAATCCCGTCAGCTTGGTCGGTTGAAAAATCTGGACAAGAGAAATCAATGTTCACTAGATGATGGAGCTCCTTCCTCACAGTCTAGCACTGATAATTTTTATCCCATGGAGGGAGAGACGGGTAAACCTAAATAAATTATAATGCCATATGCATTCATCTGGAAATCTTCCTCATTCCTTTTAGGGTCATTTGTGTTCAAATATGGCAGACCAAGATGGAGATACGAGTTTAGTGGATGAGTTGCGTAATCTTCATTTCCGAGTGAAAGCAGTTGGAGCTGATGTTGAATTCCCAAAGCATGACAATAGTGCACTTCAGAATGGCAATGAGAGGGAAACTATTGACAGAGATATCTGATAATCTTCGGAGGCTTCATCATCTTATGATAATGCCCAATCATGATGCCTAATTTTTCATCTCACATTTCTCCATAGTAATTTCTTCATAACCTTAGAACCTTTTTTTTTTCCTCTAAGAAATTTGTTTACTTTTGGTAAAGATATGCTTTGCACTGATTTACAAAGACAGTGTCCTCTGCATCTGCTACGTATGAAATGCAGTAATCTACTGTTTGTGTATAACATGTTAAGATTTGGATCGATTATAATTACCTAAGAAACTAAGGCCATCAACCCTTGAATCATTCAATGCAATTCAGTATGTGGTGTTCTGAGAAGAAAGTAACATTCCTGTACACATGAATTTTGTAAGAGAGTACTTGAATGAGATCATAGTCTCAAAAAATTGAAGTCCATTCCTTTTCCTTTGGCAGTTTACCTTATTGTTAATAGGATGCGCGCATAAAGTGACTACATGCTGTGCGATATTGAAGTTCTGACTTAGAGCTCTTGGCTACCACTAGTTTTTTTCACCGTGGTAAGAAATTTTCTTTCTGATGGTGTGTTGATTGTTGAAGTTAATACTTGATTGAAATTTTGAATGTTATCCAACAATTTATTCTTCTGAGTTTTGACAATATCTTGACATGATATCTGAGCCATATGACTACGATGCTGAAGCTCAAGTTGAGCTGTTAAAAATCAAGTTTCAGTTTCAGTATCAGGGCAATAGGCTTATATGTGTACCCTTCTAGTCTGTCCGACTTTTGCACTACGGGCCTTGCTTTGTCTGAAAATCATCCAAGGAAACCACCCATTGGAGTTGACATACCAACCAAGTCTTAAATCTTGTTCAATAACTCCAATTTACGGCTTAAATAGTTGCTTTTGCTGCTTTTAGACTAAACTTTGTCAACCGCTTCTCATGTAGCTAAAGAAAGGTTTTCTTTTTTTCCTGATTGGGCCACAAATGAACAAGAATTCCATTACTGATCATTGCTTAACTGCTGCCCAAGAACACACTGTTGTGGTCTTTGGTAGGAGAGGAAGACATGAAGAAGGGATTTGATGCAAATAAATTTTAGATGTCTAAGGCTTACTCTTTGGACAATGCAAATGTTTTTCAGTCAAAAGGACTTCATTCACTTCTTTTTGTTGGTTCTTTTACCATGAAATACATGATTATTGCTGTATATCCTTAGGAAGACTCTGAACCCCGCAACCCCTAATGGGTTTTAATGTCTTACAATCTCTTTAGCAACCAGTTGAACTATCACTTGACGTGCACAAGAAGTACCGGGTTTCACTCTGTTCTTTTCATGGTCTGTTAACCTATCAAGTGGACATAACTGTTCTTTTCATCTTTTGTTAACCTTCTGGTTGAAGTTCCTATGCCACATGACAAATTTTTGTAGTTTCTTTTTTTTTTTTGGTTGCTTCAAAATTCTCACCACTACCATCTTTCCATGGTATAGGTCTCCAGGTGTTGGAGGAACACTTACAAACTGTACACATAAGCATAAAAGATGGATCAACAGAAGATTCAGATTGATGTTTGTCATAGCAGCAGGAACATTCAGTCATTCGTGTTATCAATTGAAGCCAGTCGAATCTTATGGAAACAAGTATTGATTAAGAGAGCAGGAGATATGTGCTTTGAAGCGTACTAAAAGTAGGCTAAACTTTGCATTTCAAGTTATACATGCATTATCCATTCAGAATAGTCATTAAGAAAGTGGAGAAGGATATGGGGAGCAGTATTCATGGCTGATAAAAGCATGTGTTTCAAGTGGGCTCTAGGTTTTCCGAGAAAATGGGTAGCTTGAAACATCTTTGTATCTCTAGCCAGAATTTTATAATGCAATTCTTCTTTTCATTTTCAACTAAAAATTCCTTTAGTTTGATTAGGCTCATGCGTAATTTCCTTCCTGCAATCAGAAGTAGCCACCAGCACATTTGTGCATAAACACAGTCCTTTCACTTCCCAGGCATTTCTTTGTGAAAATTATGCAGTGGCTCAAGATATTTGCTAACTGTAAATTACCCTCATACTATAATCCTGCAATCTTGATGGCTTTTAGCCTTTTACAATTGCGGGATTGACCTATTGACTGATTGTACATAATGTTGGTACATTCCAGTGTGAGCAGAATAATTAGACAATTGCAGAAGGATGAACTAAAATTGAAACATGAAATGTTAACAACTACTACTTTATCCAGGCCCAAGCTTGATCCGGGAAATGTCTAAGTTGGTTCGTTAGAATAAGGAGAAATATTCATGCACGAGACCTCATAATCTGATAACTCAATTTGTAAGTTGTGTCACTGTCAGTTAAATTTTTTCTTTGCCTTTTTGACCTATTTTGGAACAAACAAAAAATAAGAGTTCACTAAAGAAAGAGCTCTTCGATCTCTATTATATTCCTGCTCATTAACTTGTTTTTTAAAATAACAATTACAAGCATAATAAACTTTTATTATTTAAGTATATGTAGATCATTCTAAATTGACTCGTCTAATCTAGTATTATAAGTTGAACCGACTTAACTAATTTAATCATAATTATTTAAAATAGAACACAATTAATGAATTGACTAATTTTGTTTCTTCTTTTTTACATGTGTGAAAAGGTTCTGGAATTAATCAAAGGGAATCACTTTGGCTGAGTTATTCTCAATATGTTCTTAGACCAGTTGGATATTTTTTACTTTTCTCGTAAAGTTGGACAACATTTAATTGCATCTTTCAGTTTTTTAATAATTTATTGGTTAAGTTACGTAATTTGCTCAAGAAAAAGATAATAAAGTGGCCTAATAAATGATCTAAATCATTGGGTCAAAATTTTAGTGAAAAATGGATCTCAATCAGTGTGGATCGGACCCATATTGGGCTTGTAATGAGAAAGCCCGATATGAAAGTTATATATAAAAGTTAAGGTTTCATACAATTGCTTATATCATTCGTAAGCATAAGGATTCTTTAACCTGTTAAGAGAGCTTATCTTTTGAGAAAACTGTAGAAAGACATTAACTGCATCCTGATAAGTAGTTCTCATGAAGACAGCAGTTGATTCATGCTTGCTTCGGCTTCGGAAAGTTTGTTTGAAGTTATAGAACCAAAATTAGGTATTTTTCACATTTTTTTTGTTTATTGTCTTTTCATGTTCGATCTAAGATACGTAACTAAGGTATCATCATATGTTATACGTGATATCAACGCAGTGACGTGATCGAGTGGTTAAAAAATGAAGATTTTTTGGTTTTTTTCTATAAGGTTTTTGGAGAGTTAACTTCTATTTCTCGATTTTTTCTTGCTTTTTATTGCCTAAAAGTAGTATATATGTGTTTAGTCTTGAGAAATGGGGTGAAAATGAGCTTGGGAGTGCAAAAAATGAACCTAAAACTCACTGGAAATTGCCATTTTCTGACAAGGAAGTGCTCATTGTCGGGCACATGTGGTAAGCACGCCCGACTGGTGAATAGTAATGAACGCGGGGTGGTGGGTCTAGCACATGGTGCAACGGTGACCACACGCGTGTCGAGCGTATGCGACGTATGCTCCAGCATCAGTGGACGCGTCTACGCGCTGTCGCACATGTGTGACATGGACCAGACGTGTCTCCAACTCGATCAGCTCACGCGGGCTAATGAAACAGCCGACGTTTACGAAATTGCTACAGTAAATAATAAAAAACAAAAAATTTCAAATTTCTCGTTAAGGTGCCCCAGGATGTTTTGGATCAGTTTCTGGATTCGAAAAATTTATAAAATAATATTTTCCATTTTTATGGATTTATTACATTAGTAATAAATTAAAATTTAACTTTAGAAAAGGAATTAGGGCATTCTGAAACCGATTTCAAGTTAATTTTCATGATTCGAACATCACATGAGGGAGATACTTCAAGTTTTCGTGTCTCGAGTCTCATGTTTAATGTTCAGGATTGCATAATAATTACTTGAAAAAGAATTAAGACATTCTAAAGCCATTTTAGAGTGAATTTTTGTGCAATGAACTTGCCTTAAGTGAGATACACGAGGTTCAAATGTCTCAAAGCGGTTAGTTCAGTGTCCGATGATGCAGGATAGTCGTTCTATTGAAAATTTTCCTTTATAAAAGTCTCAAATAAAGTTTTCAGGGAATGTCTTCAGCAAGAGTATGTGGCAATGGGACTGTGCATTCAGGTTTTTTGCATTTATTGATGTTACATTGTCACATACCATATGCCCAGGAAGAGTGTGAGGATAACATAAAGATGTATTCCTTGTGTTTGTGAAGTTTTTGAGTGCTAATGAGGATGTAGTCACCACAGTAGCCTTTCGAGTTAGTATTTTGAATTGATATGCTTGCACATTAGGGGATGTCTCTAGTCTCATGTTTGGTTATTCTGCTCACAGGTGTTGGCCTTACATGAGATTTTGAGATGTGCATAAAGGCATTGGATAGAGAAAAGCTGTTGCTTGAATGATCTATTCGCCCACAGGTGGTAGTATCATAAGATTTAACGGTTTGTGCTCTGATCGCTTTTATGTAGAGGTTTAGTTGCATATATTATGTATTCAGCCCACAGGTGTTTCATAATATGTGTCACCATATTTTAAGTAAAGATACTGTTTAATGACTTTGAGTATCGTTGTTATCCTGATTTAATCATTTATTGCTATTTAATAACAGTCACCTTTTCAATCAATAATATTAGTGTTACCATTAAAACCCTAACTGGTTTCAACATAGAAGTGGACAGAGGATATATTGAATGCTATAGAGATAGCTGAGGTTGATATGAACATACGGACATACATGCCATCTCCACCTACATCCATGAGCTCGATAGCTCAAAAAACAACCTATAAAGCCCACTAAGATCAAAGGTAGAAAATCCAAATCTTCTCCACATGTTGACGTTAGTCAATCCAGTGCTTTTAAAGGTTCGCATGACATAAAGAATCTAATAGTATAACGCCTAGAAAGAAAGATTGTGACCATTAAGTAACTCCTTGTCTTATCAATTTATGAATGTAATTTGCGATAGTCACATTAGGTACTTGGTGATTAGATAGTGGAGCATCTGATCAAGGTGCTTCCACAATATAGGGGTCCATATCTAAGATAGAGTCAAAATAAAGGGACAGAGGAACTGATGCTTGACAACAACGAAGAAGTGGAAGCAATATCTATAGGAGATGTACGTACTGAACACTATTTTAAAGTTTATCTTGGTTTTTACACGACACATTTTATATGTGATCTTTGTATCAATTTTGGACAAAGATCGTTGACGTTTTGTATTTAATGTTTATGTTGTATAGTTGTTGTTTAATGCAAAACATAATGATACAAATTTCTTGTCATATGGTTTGTATAGAATGTGTTGTACCCCGAATTAGATATATGCTTCTTCTTATCTTCCTGAACAAGTCATGAATAGAAAATCCTGATGAATGGGAAGTCATTTATGGTGTGGCATAAAAGTTTAAGCCACATTTCTTGAGTTAGGGTTGAGAGATTGATCAAGGAAAGCATTATCTCAATTTTAGATTATGATGATCTGAGAACATGTGTTGACTGTTGTGGGAGTAAGTTGACAAATAAGGATACAAGGTTCAACTTATGCTTCTGACTTGTTAATTTTGATATATACAGGTATCGGTAGACCTTATACAGTTACATTCTGCAATTCTAAATGTATTTTGACATTTGTGATGATTATTCCCATTACAGTTATGTGTTCTTGCTTAAAGACTGAAGGTTGTGAACCAATTGAAAAAATCCATCTAGAGTGTCAGATCTGACTGTGGAGGAGAATATCCTAACAAATATGGTGTTTTAGGACTTAAAGAGGTCTGTTTGCTAGATATATTGAATTAGTTAGAATAGTGACTTAGTTCACTATGCTGGGTAGTCTTGAGCAAACTAGTGTGTTGTCGAAAGACATAGCTAATTCTAAGGAACTTGAAGAAGTTGACGCAAAACAAGGCTATTCTACTCGATTATCTAGAAGTTTAACAACTCAACCTTACACACATCTTGTATGAGGTTGCTATAGTGGGGTAATATAATCCTTATAAAAACAAATTGCATGCTCGTTAAATTCATTGCTATTTAATAGGATATCTCAACCATTTTAAGGTTATAGATTTTACTATAGAAAAGGAGGGACCAGAATAGTAAAATCACAACCAACTAAGTTTCTAGAATAAGATGTCTATTAAGATGGTGGGCCCTTTGACCCTTCAGATGATAGCAGCGTAGATACTACAATTATCATATACCCGCTACTCATACAATTGGATCTGGTGGATCTAGGTCTTTGTACTATGCTTGTATAAGAACAGGAGCCTATACTTGTACACATGGAGGTTCCTAGGGGTACAAGATCTAATGCAGCTGTGTAGATTTGCCAAGCTAAGACCACTTGCTATCGCATCTGATTACACAATCTATCAAGTGAACAGGACTATGTTATTAGACATGTTACGGATCCAGTTACTTTTACAAAAGTGATTTTTGGACCCAATTTGGGTTTATGGTGGGATGCAATGACTAATGAGATGCAAGCCATGAAGTATGGCAAGGTCTGGGATCTACTTGATTTGTAGTGGAACTACAAACCTGTCAGTTGTAAATAAGTTTAAGACTTAAAAGATTTCAGGATAAAGTTCAACAGTTTATAAGCTCGCTTAATTGCCTGATGGTTCACTCAGAGAGAAAGGTTGACTTTAATTTTACCTTTTCTCTCGTATCCTTGTAAGATACATTTTGAGTGATTAAGGTAATTGTAGCTCGTGATGATAAAAGTTACATCAGATGGCTATCAAAATCACTTTTTTTAATAAAGACCTTTATGAAGAGGTCTATATGGTATAACCTGAAAGATTTTAGGATCCAAATAGAATTGACATGGTTTGCGCATTATGCAGATCAATCTCCTGAAATTAATACCTTATAGTTGATGAGATTATCACCTCTTCCGGCTTCATGGAAAATAAAGTTAAAAAGATGCTAGTAATATGAGGTCAGGGGGAGCAAAGTTACCTTCCCATTACTATATGTGGATGATATATTTCTCACGTCAAATTACTTGACCATGTTGTATGAGGTTAAGCAACTTTTGGTCAAGAACTTTAACATCAAAGACCTTAGCATAACATCTTTTGTCCTAGTTATTCAGATTCACTGGGATAAATCTCAACACTTATCAGGCTTCTCATAGATGTATATATTAAGTATGTGCTATAAAGGTTTAATACAGTTGATTGTAAATATGTTATCACATCTATCTCTTATAGTGAGAGATAATCTTTGGCACAATATCCAAAGAATAAAGTAAAATGAGAGGTTATAAGGAATGTTCATGAAATTAGTATGGTTGATAGCCTGATGTATGCTCGACTATGTACTAGGTGGGAAATTGCATTTACTGTTTGACTATTTGGTCAATATCTGGTTAACCCAGGTGTAGACCATTGAAATGTAGTCAAGCAAGTATTGAGATAATTAAAGGGAATCAAGGATTATATGTTGACATATAGAAAAGTCAACAGACTAAATCTTATAACGAATTCAGATTCAAATTTAGCTATGCATCCAGATGATCAAAAGTCCACTTAAGGTTACATTTTTATGTTTGTAGATGGTACAATGTCGTGGAAGAGTGTCAAGTAGGCGCAGGTGATTTCCTCGACTATGCATGCAGAGTGCTATGAGGCTGCTTCACAGATGGTTTAACTTAGAAACTTAATTTCTATGTTGCCTGTGGTTGATTTAGTGGCTAGACCCATTTGGTTGTACTGTGATAATCTTGCTGTTGTGATGTTTAATAACAACATTGAATATCATAGGGTCTTAACATTTAAAGATCAATTATTTGACCATGAAGGAGTTGGTACGAAAAAGGTGACATTAAGGTTAGGAGCATTTAAGGACTGAGGAACTGTAAGCCGATCCTTTAACTAAAGGACTTCGCCCACTTATGTTTGAAAGATAAGTATACAATATGGGTGTTTTGAAGTCCTTAGATGTTGTTAGTTAGGGGATCATTAAGTTTGCTCCATGTACATTTATATATTTGATGTATTAGGGCAGTATGGTGGTTCATAAATCAAGATGAACATTGTTTATCCTTGGTTGGGTCGGTTGTGCTAGGCCCGGGTCCAACTCCAGGATGGCTTGTGAGCCGATTGACCCATTCCCAAGATGTTGAGTTAAACACGACAGTGGAATTAAACACGACAGGTATTTACTATATAAGTTCATTATCTCCTCACGATGCAGGTACGACTCTATAAACCCTAATAACCTTCATTATTAGCCAAAAAACCTACGACAGAAAACTAACTTAAGCATCGGAGGGGCAAGCCGGCGATCAACCCCGGTGTGCCTTTATTGTCTTTGCAGGTATCTCCTAGTCCAAGCTAATCGAGATCATGGATCCAAAAAACGGCGCCCAGCCTCAGCAAAATCAGACTGAACCAGTTGGCGCTCATTGTGGGGCTGGGCGTCAGGGCACCACGTCCAGAAGCATACAGATAAATCAGGCGGCAGCAACAAACCCAGATGTAGTCGCCGTCGCGGCACTCACACTGTGGGTTTGCAATTACCTACCGCCGTCCTTCCATCGACGCATCATGATCCCCAGATCCATCCTCCACCTATCACCCATAACCTCAACACAGACGAGTTACCCCCGCTAAACCCAAATAACCAAACGCAATCTTCGCATCCAAACGACCAACCACCACCCCAAAACCGAGATCAAGAAGAACAAAGCGTAGGCCTGGAGGATAACGCCGGGAACAATTCACACCCTCACATCCAACACCCCCTAAACACAAACTCTCCTATGCCACAACAAATCTCCCTTACCCAAAGACAAATAGAGGAAGCGACCGATCTATTGATTCGCCAAATCTTACAATCTCAGA
>JANVCQ010000006.1:34722949-34737628 GCA_025531925.1 Erythroxylum plowmanianum | reverse complement strand
CCCAATTTTCCTAACCATGTGTGCAAGCTATCTAAAGCTTTATATGGCCTCAAACAGGCTCCAAGAGCCTGGTATCACAAACTCAAGCATGCTCTCCTACAGTGGGGTTTTTGTATCTCTAAAAATGACACTTCTATGTTTTACCTTTATCAAAATGGTACAATTCTCATCCTCTTAGTATATGTGGATGACATTCTAATCACAGGCAACAATTCCTCAGACATTCGATCCATCATCACCAAGCTTAATTCACAATTTGGTCTCAAATCACTAGGAGATTTACATTATTTTTTGGGGTTTGAGGTTTACAGAAATTCCACTGGCCTATATCTATCACAACGTGGGTATATTACAGACTTACTTGCTCAGGCTAATATGGCTCTCTGCAAGCCCTGCTCCACTCCAGCCTCCACGGGTCTCAAGCTGTCTCACAATGATGGCCTTCCTTTTGAAGATCCCTCTCTGTATCGCAGCTTGGTTGGTGCTCTTCAGTATCTCTGTAACACCCGCCCTGACATCAGTTTTATCGTCAACAAGCTCAGTCAGTTTTTCTCCAACCCTCTCACCACTCACTGGACTGCTTTAAAAAGGGTATTACGTTACCTGAAGGGTTCCTCCGATCTAGGGTTACTGTTTCACTCCTTGTCGTCTCTAGATCTACAAGCATTCAGCGATTCCGACTAGGCTAGCTCTCTCGATGACCGCAAATCTACTAGCGGTGGTTGTGTTTTTCTTAAGCGAAATCTTGTCTTCTGGAGCTCCAAGAAGCAAACTGTCGTCGCTCGTTCGAGCACTGAGGCAGAATATCGAGCTCTCTCTCAGCTCTCCACTGAGATTCTTTGGTTATCGTCGCTTCTCTCCGAACTTGGCTTTCCCTCTTCTCAACCGGCTATTCTCTGGTGCGACAACAACGGCGCTCGCTCTCTCTCCCAGAACCCTGTCTTCCACGCTCACACCAAGCATATTGAGATTGACGTGCATTTTGTGCGCGATAAGATCGCCGATGGTCTTCTCGACGTCCGGTATGTGCCCTCTGCTGATCAAGTCGCCGATCTCCCCACCAAACCCCTCTCTGTGGCTCGATTTAGGGATTTCACTTTCAAACTCAACCTCGTACAAAATCTGAGGTTTCGTTTGAGTAGGGATGTTAAGGGTTCATCTTCGTTGGATAAGCCCTGTACGGAGTCTTGTAATGGGCCAGGTCCTTTAGCTCAAAGCACATCTGCCACCTCCACATCTCAGCTCACCACAATCTTCTCTGTACCTGTTACCAGTAGATCTTCTGCCTCTTAACCACCTTCCAGCTCCAGATAACAAATCGTTCCATGCTGTACATACCGTTGTAATGAATAGTCTAGAATCTCAAATATCTTTGTATATATATTGTTCTTACAGAGAACGCAAACACAATAATATACACACAGGAAAAATCATTACAATTTGTTCTCTCCTTTTGCTTTACCTTCTTCATTGTATTTACTTTCAATTAGCATCATTTTGGTCAATGGGGCTATTTATCCCAATCATCCAGAAATCACAAATTCCAGTAGATTAGGTAAATGAATTCACTTCAGAGGTTCGTGCCTACGAACTAACCAGTACATTGGATACAGTCGGACAATACACATGGATTAGAGGCATCTTCTACAATTAACGTGAGATTATAACATTAGTAGTACACACATTTCTGAACCATATGGGGAAGCCAGTAGCAATATTCCCTTGCAACAAACTGAAGAATTGAAGAACAACCTAGCTGGTTCAATAGGATGCTCGTTCAAAACTTCCCCCAACCTGCATGTGTAGCCATTCAGGTTGCGATCCATGGGCATATTCTCTCGCTGACTGAGGGTCAAACATCATTCCTGTGCCATCAAATGGTTGTGCACCAAGCTACAAAGAAAAGTAAAGACGTTAACTGTTGACACGCAGAGAAAATAAACTGATAATTTGGAATCCGGTAAAAGTTTGTAAATGTGTTTCTTCTGAAACAAGAAGGTCAAACTACCCATGATTCGAGCACTATAATTTTTTCAAACATAATGTTGTTTCTAATAGACTCGTTCATCTACTCAAGTTAAAAGGGCAAAAATCATAATCTAGCAAATCGATGTTCTCTACCTCTTGATCACCAAGCCACCATCTGAGAAGAAGGTATTCAACAGATAGACATTCAACAAAAGATCGTTAATATGCATGCTTGTCAGCCAAAAGGTAGCACACCTGGGCCACCTGCAGGGATTCTCAGACGTGCAGAATCCAGCGGCAGCATGGCCAATCAAGGGCTTATATAAGGGTTCAAATTATTTGATTAACTATTAAGGATTATCGACCCCTACTCAACCACTGAAAAAGCAGAAACAACAGATGGCTGGATGATTTATATTCAACCAAAAGTAGGCACAAATTGTAGGGTATATAATCAGTTACTTTTTTTACACTGAAGACTGGGAATAACACCATGTTCCATGAATAGAACACTTGACTTGCTAACTGATTGAAGCACAGGAACATGGATGCTTTTCTGTCTATTCGACATTACATGTCAATAATGCTTACAGAAACTTAACCCAATTGCCACCAACTAAATTTTTTGCAAATTTTTAAAAAGCATTTCTGGATATCAAGATGTGTGTGTATGTCAATTCCACCTTCTTTCAAGATCATGGAAAGAAAGGGAGTTTCAACACTTTGTTTTTGTATGCCAGATCCAAAACCCTCAAAAGTTCACATTAAGTACAATTCTAGATGGGTTTCAACTTCAAAATTACAAACTTTTTAAATATGTTTTGGCTTTAATGTGCACAATCTAATCCAAGTTCGTAGTTCACAAATGTTATGTTACAGGTAGGATTGTCTGCTATCCTTAAAGGCAGGGAGAAACTATCTTAGAAAATCAAGAATATCTATTATAAAAAAGGGGCATAAACCAAAACAGTTTTTGGTCCCAATTTTCACATCTATATGCCCAATGCTTCACTATCCACATCCTAGCAAAAGAAACATAGTTACTTCTCACACAATCAATTTTCTAGGGATACAATTTAAGTTATTGACCAAATGGAAAAAGGTATATCAGCTAAATAGCTAATGAATTGATTGCATCATCAAAAAATTCCTAATCCTCATCGTGGTTGGGATAATAATAAGGAATCAGAGATCAGATTACACTAATGAGAAGATGGGAATAAGTCATTATCATATAAATTAAGATTTTAATTTATTAGAATAAGAAGACTTACATCTTTTGAATGAAAGCCTTCTATTGTGGGGTTCATATTCATCCTTGAATTAACTGCTTCTAATTTCATAGACAAAAGCTGCAGAAACCCAATTTGAAACCACAGATTCAAGTCAGCTTCAATAGGATAGTATTGTCAGTAGCAACAAAGACAGTGTTGTTGCGGTACTACCTCAACCTGTTGCTGTAATGACTGGATGTAATTGATTATTTCGTCAAGGACGAGTGCTTTACCTATGACCTATTTCAAGGAAATAACAGACGTATCATTCAACAAAACTGCTTAGACACTATGAGAGAAATTATATTCAAGGATGTGCCACTAATTTTCTTCAAACAGTGACATAGCAGAGCAAACCAATAATTACATATTGAGTATACAACAAAAGAAAAGGCAATGGACTCATAGATCTTCCAAAACTAAATTCAACAGAACACAAGTATGATAAACCCAGAAGGGACTAGTTACCTTATTACACCCAGGGACTAAATCTTGGAGTATCTTCATCCTCTCACTTATTTTTTCTCTCCTAGCCTGCAAAAAGAAAGTTTTGAGAATGAATCAAATTCAATGCTTCAAACATGCCACTTGAAACAAATAACCAAATAGGGAGGAGTACTAAAAGTATATAGATATAAGATCCTGAAATTAGATTTTGATGAACTAAGGGATCAGTGAATAATAAGAAGTTCGACGGGGTTGAAGAGATTACTCTCTCTGCTAGACTGTGGCTATCAGTTGCTTGACCCCTTCTTGCTCTCACATGAATGTAATCTTGCTTTGGTGGTTCTGTCGGTTTATTGTTTTTGTCAGCAGATTTGTTGTTTGCAGCGGAACTTGCTTCTACTTCAGTTTTATTCTTTTCATTTTTCGATCCCAATACTTTCATCCGCTTGCCATTAGAATCATTCTGAGCACAGCACATGACTAATCATCAGAAAAGGATCAAGAGGAAAAGTAAGTTAAAAATGGCCTCTAACATTTTGATTTTGCCAAGCTGAAAACTTCATGCCGATAGTTAAAATCAGGCAGTGTATTTCCAACTACACAATAATCTGCAAACTGTGCAGATCAAACCTCGCAAGTGGAAGAAACTTCTCAAGTGCACAAAATTACCTGATGAAACGATTGGATAGATAACTAAAAGTGAAAAATTTTCTAAACTTCCAACACATTTAGTGCTCAGTGAAGAAAATTGGAATCAACAGTTTAACATGTTGAAGTTTCTAGTCACCTAAGAAAAATAAAGAACAAGTAAATCCAACACAACATAAAAGAAACAGCCGAAAATCTCAACTCTCTCTTCTTTCCTTCCATTCTCTCAACAGAAGCCCAAACTTCTCCTCTATTCCTCTACATTCTCAACAGAAAAAGGTTCACTTCATCTTAATTATCAAAACCAATTACCGAAAACAACAAAACAGAATAAAGAACCAACCAATTCGTTGCCACTACTAGTAGTGGAGACCATCTTAGACGATTCATCCTCCGAACTCAAATCTCTCCTCTTCCGCCCATTCCCACCGCCACTCTGCTCCGTCACCGTCGACTCCTCCGCTGACCCATCTCTCTCTCCACCAAACCCACTTCCCAAATTCCCCATCCGAAGCCCCAACCCACCACCAGCACCATCCCCATTAATAGCTCCAAAGGGCCAAATCTCCGACAAAGTGTACGAAGAAGGGTTGGCTGCAGCGAAGGAGACCTCGTTTATCAGTGGAGGATCCATAATTCCCGGAAATGGATCGGGGTCCAAGTCATTCAAAAGGGGTCAGCGCGACTCAGTGAGCTCGGGATCAGAACTGAGTGCGGGAGGACTTAGTGAGTGAGGAGTGAGACTTCAAAGGGGTTTAGTATTGAGTTAAAAAAGCTTGCTTGGGGTTATTTAATGGACTCAGAATTCAGTATAGAAAGAGACTTGCGTCCGCGAAGAGCAGAGTGAGTAGATAAAGTTGCGGGTTAGAACAGAGAGAGTTACCCTCATAATGAGACAACTCTTAAATTATAATTATGTTTCATAATTAAACATTATTTTTACGTTAAATTAAACTTTAAGTTCCCTTTCTATAATCTCATCTTTTTTACATAAACCAGACTTAACTACATGAATCTCAGGATTGAGTTCAAGAGTTTTTATCGGACAAACCAATGATATGTTTAAGATTAGATACAATCGCGAGGATGTAATATATAATCCTACTCGCTTCCCCCGACCGAAACGTGTAAGTATTGAGGGTCACATCACGCGAGTAGACGTGTTTCATGGAATCATGAGAAGGGTTATTTTCCAGAGGGGTTTTAATAGTAACTATGGGATCACGCGCCTTTGGAGCAGTACATTGTACAGTTTCTGCCGCGCCTTTTAACTAAATTTGATTAAGTTTTTACTAATTGGATTTATTGACTGGTCTAATTCAGAGCATCATATAATATATTGTAATTACAGTGACAAGGATTAATCTCTGAAGTCTTAACATCGTAAGAAACTAAGATAGATCAATGAAGACAACCATTTTGAAGTTTGAACGCGGGGGAGGTTTGGTGCTGGTGAGTACTTGTTGTCTATTACTTGCTTGAGGGTAACTGTTGAGGAGAAAACTTCAACACCATCAACGCCTAACCTTCAATCTCCGGCGTCACTACTCACCACCTAACTTGCCTACCAAAAAATGCATGCTTACTCAAGCAAGTGTAATAAATCTGAGGAAAGCTCCTTCTAGCCACGCCAAAGAAGGGTGAAAGGTGATTCCAATGAATTAAACGTCACCAACGCATGTGCCCAAAATGATCTTTGCTAGTGCAAGTTGGTGACTGTTACCTGTTGCTGTGTTTGATGACTGTTGTCGTGAGAGCGACTATCTCCTCCTCCTTGTATCTATTAGCAGCTCCAAACCACGTGCTAGATAATATTTTGTTTTGTTATTGGAAAACGTAATTGTATGTGAAGTAAGAATTCGTAATTGCGTGTCACCGTCGATTTTTGCACGTCTTATCTCAACGTTTAGCTCATGCAGAGACACATAGGATATAGGAATGTATGTCATGTCATCTCAAAGTTTTTCATACATTACGTCAACGGATGGTGTAATTAGGCGGTGGAGAATAAACATGGTGTAATCGTCTTGAATGGCTATGCATAACAGGCTGTATCAGTAATTGAGTCGAGCCCAACATTTAGGCTTTGATGTAGTTTCCTATAAATCTGGACCTGGGCTGAATTTAAGACGTAAAATTTCAAGCGAGTGTGAAAAGAAGGAAAGAAACCGAACTTCTTTTGGTAAACTACAATGCATAGAAACTCCCAAATCCTTTACGTACGTACTAAGATTTAAACTCTAGCAAACGGGAAGCTCCCCAAATCGAAGGAACCAATTAGATGATTGAAGCAACCCAACTATTAGTTAGGTGATTGAAGCATCGAAGGAATCACGGACATTATTTGGCTAGATGATTCATTTCGGTGAGATAATTTTCAATTGCATAATTAAAGTTTAGGCATTATTCGACTTTAGTAAAATTTGAAGTTGAAGTAGGCTCTTTTTCTTTCATCAGTCAGTCTTATTGGAGGTTAAAGCAATATCATCATAAATAGTATAACATTGGTGGCATTTTTGTGTTGTTATTTTTGCTTATAAGGAGACAAGAAAGTGTGTTCGTTTCACTTGTAGGAAGGAAAAATTGTGGTTCTTAAAAAAATTATAAGCTTGTCAATAAATTATCTTGGTTGATATGTAATAGAACAAAAACATATTCATCACCAACTATTTTTTTTATCTTCTTTTAAGCCAAAGTGCTTTGTTATAAATAAAATAACCAATAATTAGCTAACCAATTGCTAGTTGTTCTGTAAATATTGTAATTAATATTAGTCACATGTTGTAATCTCTTATTATGTATGTACTAATTGCATATATCCTATTACATTCATCACATTTTTGTCGCCTTTATATAATTTATGCTATGTATATTATAATGGTTAGTTGGTGTCACAAAATCACATATGTTTGATATTTTGTTAGTAAATAGGTATCTAGTAAAAATAATGGATGATGAATCTTCCAAATCAATAAGGAGTCATAGTCAAAAGCAATATGATGATCATATTTTTTATCAATATGGAAGTTAAAACTCTTTGATGACTTCTTGAACTAATGACATTATGGAAGAAGATTTTACGGATGTCCCAATTATAATGTAGGCAAATTATTAATAATAAAGTTATTTTTATTTGATAATGAATACTTTCTATTACCATATGCTTGTAAGAAGAGGAATGTAAACTTTTTATATGGGTGGATGAAGACTTCAATAAAAGGGCAATATCTATTACATATGAATTTAATGAACACTTCAATAAAAGGGCAATATCTATTACATATGAATTTAATGCTAAGAAGGTTGAGGAAAAGATGTTAAAAGATGAGGTTGGCATGTAAAGTAATGGTAAATACAAGGGGGAGATGCATGATCTATATAGTGAATTAGCAGAAGTTAAAGTGATGTTGAAATGTACGATTTTTATAACATAGGTTGCTACCCAATATGTGTTGTAATATTTGTAGATATATTTATAATTCTTTTTTTTTAATTTAAATTATTTAAACTTCATCAACTTTAATTTTTGACATGGAAATTTTCTGTGAATGTTTTATTATATTTAAATGAACTGTAATATGCATGTAGACAATTATATTATTATCTTACATGCTAAAGTTTAAAGTTGTTCTTAGAATCACAAGTACCTGTTGATCTTGTATTCAGTATTGATGTCATGTTATAACCAATTGTAAGTGAATAAATATGTGTAAATACTTAAAGATTTTAGTAGCTTCAAAAGGTAAAAACATATAATATTTGAAATTTCAAAAGCAAATGCATCTACATTCTTAAGAAAACCAAAGATACTTCTAGGAAATAAGGTCTATATTATATAATTGTCTCAAAAAACTATAGCATGACATAATTAAGTGTTGATCAAGTTTCAATTGAGTTAAAGTCCAAATGTGATTACCTTCCCCTCTTTGCATTCCTCTTAGTATATAAGGTAGATAAAGTAGTGACGTCACTCTCACCATTCCATAGCAATCCTCTTAGTTGAAATTCAATTTTGGTATGAGAGTTAGATTCGATAATTAAGGATCTTAGTAAGCTACATCACCTCATTACATAGACATTTTCCCTTATTAGGTATATTAAGGCTTATATAATTTAAAAAGTTGCATGAACTTAATATCATATATTTATCAACTTATATGGTACTTAATTAAGCTACTTGATTCATTAAAGTGTAATATATAACCATTAATCCTTTCGCCTTTGCCTCTACCTCTACTCCCACCCCTCCTTCTCACTCTACCTCTTCCTATTCCTCTAAACATGGCTACTGATCTTTATGTTAGAGAAGTGCTCTAAAGGCAATCACCTTTAGTACTTATTATACAAATCATTTTATGAATAATAAAATTTTTTTCATTATTTCGAGGTTCATACATTTATGGATTTGATGTTAATCTTAAATTGATTTATTGAAGTCCTTGATACAAAATATAACATGGAGGAAATCATGATGAGATTATGATAATGAGATTCCTATCATGTGTAATTATGTTAGTATCTAAATTTTCCCTAGTTATAGGAATAATGAGATAGGATATCATTAATCCGGATAGACTAACACATGTTATACTCCTTGATTAGATCAAGCAGTAGATCTCATAAGCTGTAGACATGAGTTGTTTAGAGTTAACATGTGGATGCTTACTAAGGGTAGTAAGTACATTATATTAACCTATTGTGAGATAATCATATGGATATTCTATTCCAGTGTCAATGATAGTCTCGTCATAGAAATGGTGTAAGTATCTTTTAACTTGAGGTGCTCAAGGATATCTCGGATACTGATCCTGTGCTTTGACTCCATTCATTGGTGCCTTTTAGGGGTTACTCATAGGGTGTTGACTGGGTACAACTTGAGGTATTCAGAAGTAATTAAGTAGCCAATAAAGGATTCACCACTCCTGATAGAAGGAAATGATACTTACAACCTCTTGTCGGGGTCATTACTAGGGAGTCTCTAGCCAGAGCAAATATGTGTCATGAAGAGAGTCTTTAATGATACATAGAGTAATGAGATCCTCATGACAAGATTTAATATCACTTGGACTAGATGTGACGTAGTCAGTCTAGTAGGAGTTGACAGTCTAGTAGGAGTTGACACTTTGACCATACTCTGAACCAAGTGGGGTATAGATGGTAAAAAGGTGAATTGCATGTTAACATTGCATATGAAAGGGTTCGTAGTCAAATCACTGACTTTTCGATCAATTGTAAACTTATGAGTACCGTTTTGTACCGGGTCGAAAAACAAAACAGTACTCTTAACATCGTTACTGGCCGTAAATACTGATCAGTACTCAAAATATCAGGACATATCAGTTGGTACCGTGTCTTTCAAAAATATGGAGGATTAAATTGCAATTTTGAAAACTTTAACCCTAAAAACTCACCTCCTGACTCTGCGCCTTTCACTCTCGACTCTTGAATCTTACCTCTCACTCACTCTCGTTGTCTCACGCTCTCAACCTCTCACTCTCGCCGTCTCACCATTTCGCTATCTCGCGCTCTCCCTATCCCTGTCCCGTCTCTTTCTCACTCTCTCCTCCTTTCCTCATCCTCCTCAGACCTCGGCTCTTCCTTTGGCGTCAATTGAAGACACCACCGTCTTCGTCTTCAACCTTCCTCCATGGGGACCCGAAAACACCACCACCTACGATACCACACCATGTTGTCACCGTCGCAGCTCAGGCACACTGCACCATCCGTCACCAACCCGAACCAACAGCCCAAAGACCCAATCCTCGTGATTTGTTTTTGGGTATGTCTTTTTCTATTTTCAAATTTTTTCGGCTTTGCATTTTTATTGTGTTGGATGTTGGATTTGTGAATGTTGGATGATGGATTTGGGAATTGACTTGTTGAATGCTCACGGTATTGGAGTTGCGTTATCTAAATTGGTTGGATTTTAGATTTTGGAATTGAATTGTTGAAGTTGAATGCTCACGGTGTTGTTTTAAGTTTTGTCATTTGTGATCTAAAAATTGGAAATGGAATTATATGATAGAATTGTTGAATGCTCACGGTATTGGAGTTATGTGTATATGAATAGG
The DNA here is from genome assembly GCA_025531925.1 of Erythroxylum plowmanianum. NCBI lineage: Eukaryota > Viridiplantae > Streptophyta > Magnoliopsida > Malpighiales > Erythroxylaceae > Erythroxylum > Erythroxylum plowmanianum. The sequence goes on along the minus strand of JANVCQ010000006.1, from coordinate 34,727,220 downwards.
TTGGATTTTGGATTCTGGAATTGAATTGTTGAAGTTGAATGCTCACGGTATTATTTTGGGTTTTGTCATTTGTGATCTGAAAATTGGGAATGGAATTATACAATAGACTATTTATGATATGAAAATTGGAAATGGAATTATATCAGTTGTTGTTCTGTTTGGTTTAAAAATTGAAATTCCTTAATTTTATGTTATAATTATTAATAGTTATCTTGTTCGGAGTTAAATGCAACTGATATATGTTAAACTACAGACAACCTATCTTCAACTTCTTTGAAGAAATTTAAATGAGTGTGTATTTAGAAAAGCTAATTGGTTGTCCTATCTCACCATTCAAATGTTGTAATATAACCTTGCACTTTAATAGATATGTTTATTCATTTTAATTATGTTGAGTGCATTTTTTAAGTTCTAAAATATTAATAAAATATAATCCATATTAACTATTAAGTGTTCAACGTTAAACCAAGTCGATGAAACTTAATGTAACGTAAGACTAATTTGTGAATGCTCTTGTTTATCCTCAATTAGATTACGTGATAATAATAAAATTTTAAATACTAAAATTCATAATTTTAATTAAAGTTTAGAAATATATGTTCAAAATTTTTAATATATAAAAATATATAAAATCAAATCACATAAATGAATTATTATTTTTTTGTTTATTTGTTATTTTATTAAAATATATCATTTACATACATAATTTTTTTGTTATATTAATAAGTATAAAGACTCTTAACTCTTAAGGAAACTATTTAAACACTTTTTTTTCCCTTTTTAATCATTAGTTATAATGATAAATCATGCCCAAATTTTTTGTTTTCATATTTGATATATTGTAAAAGAAAAATTATACACGCCCAAATATTTTGTTGGAAATGAAATTGGAAATTATTGATAACTGTTAGAAATAGAATTAGAAATTGTTTGAAATTGTTGGAAATGGAAAGAGAATTATGAATTTTTTGTGATTGTTGGAAATAGAAATTGTTGGAAATGAAAATGGAATTATGAATGTTTTGTGATTGTTGGAATTGGAAATTGTTAGTTATTGTCAGAAATGGAAATGAAATTATGAATGTTTGTGATTGTTGGAATTGAAAATTGTTGAAAATTGTTAGAAATGGAAATAGAATTATAAATGTTTTGTAATTGTTGGAAATAGAAATCGTTAGAAATGAAAATTGTTGATGTATTTTTGTGATTATTGGAAATTGTTAGAAATGGAAATAGAATTATGAATGTTTTGTGATTGTTAGAAATGGAAATTATTTGAAATTATTGAAAATGGAAATGAAATTATGAATGTTTTTTTATTGTTGGAAATGGCAATGGAATTATAAATATTTTGTGATTGTTGGAAATGAAAATTGTTATAAATTGTTGGAAATGAAAATAGAATTATGAATGTTTTGTAATTGTTGGAATTGGAAATTATTGAAAATTGTTGAAAATGGAAATGGAATTATGAATATTTTGTGATTATTGGAATTAGAAATTGTTGAAATTGGAAATTGAATTATGAATATTTGTGATTGTTGGAATTAGAAATTGTTGGAAATAGAAATGAAATTATAAATATTTTGTGATTTTTGGAATTGAAAATTGTTAGAAATGGAAATGAAATTATGAATGTTTTGAGATTATTGGAATTGGAAATTGTTAAAAATTGTTGAAAATAGAAATTGTTGATATATGTTTTGTGTTATTATATATGTTGAATATTTTGAATTGTTAGCTTTTGACTTATATAGTGAATTGTGTTTCATGAAGTTGAATTGTGTGTAATGTAATCATACATAATGAGTTATATTATATAAGATGGATATACATATTGTGTATTGAAATTATGTTTTATTTATTTTTATGTGTACAGATAAATGGAAGAAAGTTCAAGTACTCCTGATCAACCCACTTTAGAAAGATACAATGATCCAGCTCGGGCTTATGTTGCATTAGTTCCCGGTATGAAGAACTATACTATTTGTTTATTTTGTAACAAGCATTTGAAAGGTGGAGAAATCACCTGATTTAAAAAACATTTAGCTGGGGTTAAAGAATATGTGGAACCATGGAACCCTATAAAAAAGTAAGTCATAATGTGAAATGGCAGATGAAAACATTGCTTGATGAATATCAATATGAAATAAATAGAAGGGAAAGGTTGAATTTTGAAATTGATAGTGGAAGTTTGTTTTATAGCTTTCATGGTGATTTTGGAAATGTTGAAAGTAGAAATGGTAGTGGTAGTGGTAGTAGTAGTACTGATAATGTTCCATCTCAAACTCAAGAAAAATCTGACGTGAGAAAGAGAAGAAGGCAGGTGACTAGTTTCTTTGCGCCACGAATAACTCCTGGAGCCTAGCCTTTAATTTGTAATGCAACGCAATCAAGAGATGCGGCTCACAATGTCGATAAGGCAGTAGCTAGATGATGGTATGATACAGGTTTGTCATTCAATACTTCTTAATCTTATTATTTTCAACTTTTGATGGATGCAATAGCCTCTTATGGTCTAGGATACAAAGGTCCTTCAATTGATGACTTAAGAGGTAAACTTTTAAGTTGTGTTGTTTCTAAAATTAGAAATTATTTGGCTGAAAGAAGAGTGAATTGGGGTACTTATGGATGTTCAATCATATGTGATGGTTGGACAAATAGGAGACAAGAGCCTATTATAAATTTTTTGATTTATTCTTCAAATGGATCTATATTTTTGAAATCTATTGATGCAGCTGGCCTTAATAGAAATACTGACACTTTGTTTGCGATATTTGATAAAGTTGTGAATGAAATAAGGTCAGAAAATATTTTCAGTTTATTACTGACAATGATTATGCTTATAAAATAGCAGGAAAAAGGTTACAGAATACGTATAATTCATTTTTTTAGACTCCTTGTATTGCATATTGCATTGACCTAATGCTGGAGAATATAAGGGATCCTAAGTATTTTTCTGTTATTGATGAGACTATGCAGAAAAATAAAAAGGTTACAAAGTTCATTTACAATCTTGCATGGGTATTGAATTTGATGAGAAAAGAATTTACCAATAGTAGGAATTCGTGTCGTCCTACTGTGACAAGATTTGCCACAAATTTCTTATCACTTCAGTCTCTTTTTTCTATAAAGAAAGAGTTAAGACAAATGGTTACAAGTGATAAGTAGATTGCATCTCAACATGCTAAGTCTAGGGATATTAGATCAAGGTCATTCTTAAAGGATTAGAAAGAGGACTTCAATATCTACATCTTTCATGAAGACTTTAAAGTGAGATTTTGTCATCTAAAGGGTTAGAATTGGACCAGACGATAAGGTCAGACGAAACCAGACGAAGGGTCAGATGAATTGGGAAAATTGTCATAACTTTCCCTAGAGATATCAGATTAAGGTGTTCTTTAGTTAGTTTGAAATAGGACTTCAAGATCCACAACTTAAATGAAGACCTTGAAGAAAATTCTATCATCTATAGGGTCAAAAATGGGACCAGGCGAAAGGATCAAATGAACCCAGATAAAGGGCTAGATGAATTGAAAAAATAGTCATAACTTTCTCTAGAGAACTCATATTGAGGTGTTCTTTAAATGATTTGAAAGAGAACTTCAAGATCTACAACTTTTATGAAGATCTTAAAGAAAAATTCGATCTTCTATAGGGTCAAAAATGTGACTAGTCGATAGGATTAAATGAATAGTGCACGAGACGATACGTCGTCACCAGACGATACGTCCTCATCAGATGATTCATCCTCACTAGATGATATGTCCTTACTAGACAAAGAGTCCTCACTAGATGATACATCCTCACCAGATGACACGTCATCACTAGACAATACGTCATATATTCTTGAGTATCTCCACTTATAAGGACCATAACTTTTGACTCCAATATCCAAAAATTCCATATTATAGACTGTTGGAAAGCTAGAAAGCTAAGCTACAACTTTCTAGAAGACATCTTTGTCTAATTAAACCTAGATTAATCCAAATTTTCCCCTGAACTCATAATACGAATTTTTCCCTATAGAAGACTTGAAATTTTACATTTTGCAAACTTGGAATGTCCTGAGCTTAACCATTCAGCTACCAAACTGACTTCATTAAACTCTCAAATCTCAACTAATTTGTCTCATCACCTTTAACTACATTTGATCAGTCATAATTCCTATCTTCCTTCCCGTAACATCTCATTTATGCGTACATATATATATATCAACGATTTATGCTCCAAAATCATCAACTCAAGATGATAACTTCTTCACGTATATC
>JANVCQ010000006.1:34695460-34712806 GCA_025531925.1 Erythroxylum plowmanianum | reverse complement strand
GAGAGGGGACCGATCGGTCTTCGGGTCGAGTGGATTGATATGGATTGAGTCCGGGCCCAGCACGGCCGACCCGACCACATAGAATGCTTACTTTTTGTTCAGTCAACCATTAGCATTATCCCCCTTAGCTGACTGCCAATGCCAATGTCTGAAAATTGAAAAGAAAAACCTTAGGCAATGGCAGTGGCTTAGGTCACGCATCGCCTCATCAGAATCCAAATTATTGGAAAATGAAGAAGAGGAAAACAAGCATACGCATAAGATAAAATGAAGTAACTATTGAAGGGCATTTCTATACGTTGGTATTACTTCTAAGTATTCAACTAAATATACAACAAAATGATGAGAAGAAATGAGAAACTTTAACAAGGTTTCGAATTCTATCCAACAATCTGTCCCATTCCTCAGTTCAAGAAAACTTTAGCCAACGTAGACGTTAGGCCACAGGAGCGGAGGAAATTTTCGTTACCTCATGTGCAAAAACTAATGTACAACGTGCAAAAGGGCATAACTTTATAGTTTCCCCTAGCTATCCATACTAGAAATGCATCCATTTCCAAATCATTTACTACAATCATTCAATCAGCTCTTTGTACTGTAGTTTTAAACAAGAGGATGTACAACTTTTGATCCATTGAGAAATATAGAAATCCCCCAACTGAATGTGTCACAAAAGACCCAAAACTTGTCCCCACTATGCAGTGCCATGCCGGACCATACACGCCGTCAAACTCCTGCAGAAGATAAGAAGAATAACATGTAAGAATCCACGGCACTCCAGGCAAGCCTATCAATTATCAAGGATAAACTAAGAAACCCAAATAACAAAACCACCAAAAGAAACTTGGTCGATCAATAAAATATAATATCCAAATTAAAGATTGAACCTTTTTGAGAGTGAGTGCAAGGGCCTTGGAGGTGAACTTCTCAAGACTATCGTGAGTCTTCCTTGCACAATCAACAGCGTGGATCTGCATAAATGCGGGCATGTCAACTGACACCACTTTGGCACCACAATTTGCGAGAAAATCCGCCAACTCTACATGTGAGCCACCAAAGGAATTCCTTCTGCCACCAACACCTAAAGAAACTGTCTTCCTCTTAATATCAAGCCCTTCAAGTAGATCCAGGGCTTCCTTACTGTTCTTCCCCAAAGAAAAAATTTCCTTCTTTTTCTTTTCATTAACCAGATATTGCTGAAGTTTCTTCTTCTCCGCCAACTCTCTAGAAGATGATTTCTTGACATTCTCTTTACACCCTTCTTTTGCAGTTGTCACTCTTCTCTCTTGCTCAACTTTTGATTCAATTGGTTTGTGCTGCCGATGCTTCGGTTTAACCCCCAAGTACCTAGAACCATCAAAGTCAGCTGAAACAGTCATGGCTTTAGTTTGCAAGTAGATGTCAACACTTGCTGGGGGTTGGCTTTTGGTGGGTTTATGGGGACCTGTACCGGTCTTATCCGATGCTTTGGGTCTGGATAATTGGTTGGACAAGGATTTAGAGGGTAAAAAAGGATCTGGGATTGTGGTCGTTGGAAGGATAGAGGTGTGGTCTTTGAGAGTGGGATCCGTGGATGATGGGAACAGGAGACTTGGGTCTGGCTCTGGGGATGCTAAAATACGCCTATGAGTGGTGCGGTGTGCCATGCTATTTGCTTGTTGGTTGTGGGGGTGGATCATGGGCGTGTTGATTCGAAGAGACGAGGGAATGAGAGAGAGGCTGCTTGTAAATGGTGGTATGGGTTTGGGGGGTTTTATTGGACAGGGACATGTGTGGTTAAACATATCGTTGTCCTCTTCTACCATGTGCCGTCTGCCGTGAAGGGGGATATTAGTGCTTGTTTGACCGTTGACTTCATTTATTTGGAGTGAATACATGAAGAATGTAGTCACTGTTGAAGAAGAAAATGAGAAATTCGTATGTTACGAGGGAAGACGCCTTGCGTTCTTTAGACTCTACCCTTGAAACGTCCCTTTTTCTTCTCCCTTCAATAATGCGAGTTTATCTGAGAAAGCTCCCCTCATCAGGTTCTAATGAGATATCCTGCAACTTTTCTTCAGTTCAGATTAAAATATGATAAAGGAACAACTCCTAGCGGACCACAAATCATAAGGCATTAACACAATTATGATTGTTTGTCCATTAGCCTATGTTTTGGCCCAGCCTGACCTTATCGTTCTGCACAAGCACTTAATATGCAATCTTCTGCCTCGACATTGAAAGACGGAGAAACTCAACGGCGCCGTTAAGTACCTTGGCTTATTTTCAGTCGTAGAGTTTGCTTCTTGGTACGCCATTGTTGGAAGTTAAACCATTAACACTTGAAACAGAGTGTGAGTGTGTGTTCTGTGCACTGTGTTTTGTTTTTTATGTTTGTTTTTGTCTTTAAATTTATTACAAAAATCTAGTTATTTAAATTTTTGTTCCCTGTTTTTAATTATAGTTTTTTCCAACCCACAAAAGTAGTTTTCTCCTTGCTTATATGTTTTTATAATCTGATTTATTATTATTTAAATATATATTATTTAATTATTAATAAAAACTATAAATAATTTAATTTAAGATTATATATTTAATAAATTAAAATTAAATATCAACAAAAATTATGAATAATTTCATTTCATTTCATTTTTATAACTAAATTATATGTAATTAAATTTTAATAATTTTTAATAAATACAATTAAATTTAAAATATATAAATATTCAAATAAAATTTGATTTAATAATTAAAATATTTTTTAAATAAATAACATTTTAATTTTTAAAATTATTTATTTTATTAAAATAATGCCATTTAATTAATAATTTGTTAATAAATATGACAGGTTAAATAAATTTATTTAATTAAAAATAATTTATTTTTAATTTTTATCTAATATTTTGTTATTATTAGTGATAAAAACATAATTATATTAATATTAACGATCAAAAAAGTTTTTATTTTTATTTAATAAAAAATAAAATGAAAATTGAAACTTATAATAAAAAAATAGAAATTGATCGTAAGTTTTCCTAATCTCGGTTGTGTTTTGTTTTCCTAGTTTGTATTCGTTTTCTCTTCGTTCTTTTGCTTTTTCGAGTTACCTCACTATTGAGATCTGATTAAAAATCCCCTGTTTTTCTGACCTTTTCTTCCATAGAATTGTACTTAAGTTAGAGAAATGGGCCATCTGTAACTTTAGTGCAGCAAATGCTTCACTTTTCTGCAAGATTTCTTTACTTTGAGGCTTTTAAGTCCAATTACCAATCCATTGGGCCTGTATTTACGCGTTTTGGAAAATTTGTATATCTTAAACTCGTTCAAACCCTCCAAATTGATGCAAATTATGTACATCGCGAGTTTACTTGACATTCACGTGAAGAGTAATATTGTAAATTCCTGACTAGAAAGAAATCCATTAATCACATATTTTGAACAATCTAGCAAATGAATTAATAATTTTAAATCAAGTTAAGAATCTAGATCAAATTGATTAATAATGAAATTCAACATAATCCTTATTTTTTGCTCTCTAAAACAGTCTTTCTACTAATTAGAAATAAGGCTGAATATTATTAGATCTCTTCAAATTTTACGTTTCAACAAAATTTTTATTGAATATTGTTATTATTATTACTATTGCTATTGATGCTACTTATTTTAATATTTTCTACTTTCTATGCAAAGAATCTGGAAAAATTTGTCCAGGTAGGGCATACAAATCTTTTAATATATTTTTTAGATTGTTGAGTGTCGGTATTTCAATCTTAATTTTCTTTTGTGGGTGACCCTCCCGTTGCTCATTAATTAGGTAATCTGCCAAATGAGAATTTCCAATTGCACCACTGGGGACGCAATGCAGCATTAATCAAATCTGCCAAATGAGAATTTCCAATTGCACGACTGGGGACGCAATGCAACATTAATCAGTCGCAACTGCATTATCTGTTGGGGCCTCTTCTGAAATGAGACAACCACCAACGATTTCTAAGGATTGAAAAGTCAAATGTCTTGATAATTGATTAGACATGCCCACAGCCAAAGTTTTGGGAGTTAACACGACCATTGTACATGTTTCCTATACCAAAACAATTATAGCAATGCCATGTAGCATCACGGTCCAAATTGGCATACAACTCCACAGGAAGGATGACCAGGAAAATTATTGTTTGGTTTTAGTGAATGACTAATTTAATGTAAGATCAATCTTCATCTCATTTGTCAACATTGATTGCTTCAGTGTGAAGGTCTATCAAAATGCTAAGACTTGTTGTTGTTGAGTCTGAATTTTTGTTCATAAGATATGGTTACTTGAAACCATGTAACTACTTGATTAATCGGTTGATTCAATCATTCACAGTGAATCACAGGACTTCCACACAAACCCAGAATATATAATGGACAGAAGAATCTATTCTCCAAGTTGTTCCCTTGGCTAAAGTGACTTGGAAAACATAAAATTTCCAATCCAAATATCAGTTATTTTAATCAAAGAATTATTCCCTCAACAATCCGATGCCACCCCACCCCACTGAAGGCTTTCCGAGGCATCTCTGACACAGGAATAAAAACACAGGTTCTTTCTACAGCTAACACTTTATAGTTGGTATTGCTGTGTTTACTGGGACTGTACCCCACGTGGTTCAACACTTAAACAGCTATGGCCAGTTGGTCCTCAGATATAAGAAATGTTCACTTTATAGGCCGCTCGAGAGGCGACGGGTTCGTCCTTGTAAAAAAGAGTTCTCTATGGCGGCTTGGCCCCATCGAATGATCGGCAACAGATCTTTTGTTCCCTACTCATCCATCCATTCATTCCAATAAATTGAATTTTCTACTGCTCCCGAATCAACGGCCACTTCTATGAACCATTCATTCCAATAAAATTGAATTTTCTACTGCTCCCGAATCAACGGCCAGTTCTATTTTCATATATTCTGCCATATTAAAAGGGCTAAGTAACAGCTCAGCTAAACTAAATCCGAGTGTTTGACGGGGCCACTGTGTTAGCGGCTTTGGTGCTTTCTTTTTTCTGTTTTAATTACTATTTTCCTTTTCGTTTTTGCCATATTATTTCTCTCTTATTATTATTAAAAATTTTATATATTATTATAGCATATAAATTCCAGTTCAGGATTTCAGCTTTCAAGATAAATCTCATAGTGAACCTTTCTTTTTGCCTTTTTTAATGAAGAAAATCATAATTAATATATTTTGAAACGGGCTTCTATATATATGTAATAATTTGCTAATTATATATTTTTAAATATATAAATTTTTATCTAAAAAATATTTTAACTCAAATTAGTGAATGATGTTATATATTCTTTTGAAAATAAGTATTTATAATTATTTTTTTATAAATAAAGCTTTTAGATTAAATAAACATTCGACTTAAATGATCATTTGAAATATTAAACTCACATAACTCAAATTTTAAGAATTGTAAAATATTGAAACGACACGTTAATCAGTGAGACTAGGCCTTAAAAGGTGGGATACACGTTTTTCGTTTTCTTTTTTTACTTTTATCATTGATAAACAAGTTGAGTTTTGTTTAGGCTATCAGGTAGACTTGCGGAGACATCTGCAACAGCACCATGTATTTTATCACCGGTGAATCATAATCCTCTATGATGCTTTTAGGTTGAAGCCATTCAAGTTCAAAATCTGAATGTCCCTTCAATGAACCAAAGTATATTAAAGTGATAGGCACGCAGGAGCGGGGCATTACTTTGGTGGGAAATGCACTAACCACCTCCACTTTGGGTTTTATTTACTGGCTTATTGCTAGTTAAGTCTAGTCAAGCTTGATTAAGACAATTACGTTGTTTAAAAGGCTAGGTGGACTTAGACAAGTTTCGCTCGAAAGGTTTGACTTAGATTTGGAGCTAAAGTCATGCACATCAGTCCCTATTAAAACAAGGTACGAAGTTACCTAACCGTATCTTTCAACTCTCAGGTAAACATCCGTTTAAATAATGACTAGGAATTTTCTGTATAGTTAGCAGTTTAATTATAATTTAATACTTCCCTAACTGGTGTAATTAAAGCTTGCCTGGATTGCAAGTTAAACAATAAGAGAATCAAGAACAATGTATGTTTTTGTTTCTTTTACGACAATGCAGTGTCACCAGTGTCGACAAAATCTTTAATGTATATTGGTTCAATTTCCTCACTTAAGACTCTCCTCTAACAAGGAGGTCTTGAGTTCGAGTCACGCTAAAGGAGGGAAAATAGGCATGCTTCTATTGATGATCCTCTAGCTCCCTGGGCACAGCTCCTTGATCGGATCAATTACGGACGTCTCGCTTCCAGCGGCAGTGAGGGAGTTGGAGCTACTCGGGAACCTGGGGGCTGATGGGAACCTGATGCTGAGTAGGGGAGAGCCAGTGATCAATCATTAAGCTGAACAATCAATTATGTGAAGACTCCTTGTGCGCAGAAGTGTACAGGCTACGTAGGAACCTGAGGGATCTTGGAGTTCCAGATTTACCTCCTTTAGACTCTTGGGGTGGGGTTCTAGGGGATTATGATTAGTCTGACTAAGCCAAAATATCTAATGTAAAAAAAAAAAGAAAAAAAAGAAGAAGAAGAAGTTCCACTGCATAACATCATTGTCTTTAGACCACCGAATTGAGGTTGTGACTCAAACAGAAAAACATTACGTCAATAATGGTAAATGACCAAGTTCGATGTCACCCCCCAACATTTAAAATTTGTGGGATCGAGTCCTCTCGTTCCCTTTGTTGGATTTTATATACGGTTGCGCTTCCTGTTTTCATGTCCATTTGTTTCTTTAACGGGTCAAAAATGGTTTAACATAAAAAAGCAACATAGAAAGATGACAGTAGCACCTCAGTCTCAGTTTGACACGCGTGCTGGGTGTGGTGGTAGTCTTCCAAGTGTCAAAACAGATGTCTTTCCTTCTTTCTATAACTCGTTTTGGAAATCAATTTATTCCTATCATGGTAATTTTCCATGAAAATCCCTTTTCTTAACTTAACTTCTTTTTTTTTCTCTAATATAATTTATAATTTGAAAGTAATATAAACTTTCAATTGTTAGCCTGTTCCCAGTTTTTGTAGAGGAATTGCTTTTCAATCTCCAACCGTGGATGTTCGATTTTTATTTATAATAAATTGTATTTAAAGCTAAAAGTTAACGTAGTTAATGTATAAAATTTTGTACTTTACAGAAGTTAATGTTATTTATTGCAACCCAAAGGAAGTATCCGTTGCCAACTTTCCTTTTCTCAAGAAGACTTGTGATTAAGACACCTATTCATGTCTGAGCAGTCTGTCCTTTTCGTTATTTACTCTCCATTTTGTTGATTCCATTCCATGGAGTAATGATTCTCACATTTGAACGCAGGATAATGCTCCTGTAACTTTCTCTCTCTTTCCCGGAAAGAAGAAGAAGCAAACTTTGATCTAGTAAAACAAAGAAAAGAAAAAAAGGGGAAATTGGACCGACCTGTTCACAAATCAATATCTGCCCTTTAAAACCGTTACTTTCCCCTCCACGTCCTTGCCTCTCTCGACGCGTTTCTCTTCTCTTCCAATGTGTTGATGACCTAATTCTCTTCTTCATCTTCTTCCAGTAGTTTCTTTTATTTCTCTTTCTCTCGTCTTCTTGGTTCTGGATTCCAATTAGTTCGTTTTCTTCTGGGATTTCCCGAGATGAAGAGAAGAAAATCCGAGACCAAATTGGATAGATTCGATATGTTCCTGTCTTTAACCAGGCAAAGATCGATTCAAATCCTGATTGGTGTTGGATTGTTGTATCTGCTTCTCGTAACTCTAGAAATCCCATTTGTGTTCAATACTGGTTTGGGTTCTGTGTCTCAAGAACCGTTAACTCGTACTTTCAAACTTCAAAGCGAAGAGAATTTGCAGGACAAGGACGCTCCCTCTCGACCCTTTCTATGGGTTTCGCAGAACTCGGCCGAGCCAACTCAGTCGTTGCTCTACACCTCTGAAAATATTGTGCAGTCCAATACAATCTTGTCAGGTTTGGATTTTGACCCCACTATAAAAGATGGATCCTTGGAGCTTCATAAGAATGCAAAAATTGCTTGGGAGGTTGGGAGAAAGCTCTGGGAAGAGATTGAAGCAGGTTTGGTGCAGGTTGTCGACGTGAAGAAGCCTGATAACCAATCAGAAAATTGTCCACATTCGATTTCTTTATCTGGGGCTGAGTTCCTTAGCCGAGGGAATGTTATGGAGTTACCGTGTGGCCTAACTTTGGGGTCACATATAACTGTGGTGGGAAAGCCGAGAGCTGCTCATCCGGAGAATGATCCAAAGATATCATTGATTAAAGACGGTGATTCTGTGATGGTGTCGCAGTTTATGATGGAGTTGCAGGGTTTGAAGACTGTGGAAGGTGAAGACCCTCCAAGAATTTTACATTTCAATCCAAGATTGAAAGGGGATTGGAGTGAAAAGCCGGTAATTGAGCAGAATACATGTTATAGAATGCAGTGGGGAACAGCTTTGAGGTGTGAGGGATGGAAGTCCAAGGCTCACGAAGAGACCGGTGAGTTCAGTTTCTTTTCCCCCTTTAAAATTTGTTTGATAGACGATCTTCTAATTGTTGTTGAAAACCTGCATAAAAGAATATCTTTTCTCTAGCCTTGGCGTTCTTGATAGTTATTGGGTATCTGGGGGTGTATTAGTAGTCATGGATTTGCACTGCATAGCGGCATAGTCGATACCGAAGATTTATTACTTCTCTTTGCTCCCTTGTGCTCACAAAACTCCAGTCAATGTGAACTGATGTCTTACTTTAATGTTATTATATGTGGATTCAGCATTATACTTGGAAAGAGTTAGAAATTACAGGTAGTGTTATGTTTATCGATTTTTAGTTTCACATGTACCATTTTTGCGGACCTAGGAAAGGTAGACCTGGATAAATGTTGCGGTGTTCTGGTTTTGCTGATGTGTGATTCAAAGATTTGGTTGGACTGCTAGTAAGTGTTGGATGCAAGTTGGTGATCTTACATCTTAATTTTTTGTCTGTAAATTATGGTTCAATTTGCCTAGCTTGCTTTCTAGTTCCGGGGAAAAGGGAACTTATTTCTTCATCTAAATGTTCCAAGTGCATGTGTGTGTGGTTTAGTTTGTTTAAATTGATCCAAAAGTCAACAACACAAGAACACGCTCGATTTTTTTTAGTGAAATTGACTTTACCATTTTTAGTTGTTTGTATAACAAATTGCTAATTCTTATATTGGGCACAGTTGACAATCATGTAAAATGTGAAAAATGGATCCGTGATGATGACAACCGCTCTGAGGAGTCAAAGGCAACATGGTGGTTAAATAGGCTTATCGGCCGAGCAAAAAAGGTCTCTTTTGACTGGCCGTTCCCATTTACAGAGGAGAAGTTGTTTGTTCTAACTCTTAGTGCCGGTTTGGAGGGTTATCATGTTAATGTTGATGGGAGGCATGTCACTTCTTTTCCATATCGCACTGTAAGTGAATACCTATACCACATTAATGTCAATGTCAATGTGGATGATTCTTAATATTCTTTGGTACTGGTGGCAGGGATTCACACTTGAGGATGCCACTGGACTTACTGTGACAGGAGATGTCGATATCCACTCTTTATTTGCCGCTTCATTGCCTACAACACATCCTAGTTTTGCGCCTCAGAGGCATCTAGAGATGTCTAACAGATGGAAAGCACCACCACTTCCCAAGAGATCTGTGGAACTTTTCATTGGGGTTCTTTCTGCGGGTAACCATTTTGCTGAGCGAATGGCTGTGAGGAAGTCTTGGATGCAGCATAGTTTGATTAAAACTTCAAACGTGGTAGCCCGCTTCTTTGTGGCACTGGTATGTGATGACTATTGACAGCTACACCTTTAATGGTTATTCTTCAATGTGATGAGCTTGAATTGTATGACATGACATGCTTCTTGTAATTGATGTTTGAGCAGCATCCTCGAAAAGAAGTGAATGTAGAGTTAAAGAAGGAGGCGGAATTTTTTGGGGATATTGTTATAGTTCCTTACATGGACAACTATGATCTTGTGGTGTTAAAAACGGTTGCTATCTGTGAATATGGGGTGAGTGATGAAAAATATCATGCAAGCATGCAGAAAATTAATATTATCCTTGATTCATCTGTTTATAATTTACATTGTACTGGCTTTGTTGTTCACAGGTCCGCACAGTGCGTGCAAAGTACATTATGAAGGGTGATGATGACACATTTGTAAGAGTAGATGCAGTTCTTAGTGAAGCAAGAAAAGTCGGAAGGGACAGAAGCTTGTACATTGGGAACATCAATTACTACTTCAAGGTTTTGCGACATGGTAAATGGGCAGTTACACATGAGGTAGGATATATGTGTCTATGCCTTTAGTAATTTAAATAGCTTCTTTGTGGACTTAGTTCGAGTATTTGCCCCTGAATTTTAATGTTAGGCTCTGAAAATGAATGGCTATATTGCCCTGTAGTAGTTGTGCAGCATCTGCAATGCTCCCTACCCCATACTTCCTCTGTATAATTGCCACCCAACTGAGTCTTTCTTTTGTGGGGTGAAACAGCAATATATTTTACAATCCTTTGTTGGTTGAGTCTGTTCTTAGTAAAGTATCATGCATGGCTCCTTTATCTCCCCTTTCTGGCGATTGCTTGGTAACTTTTCGTTTTTCATGGATGAATATGAGGCAAAGAGAACTACTAATTGTTCTGTAGGATGGATTTGGTTTTAGAATAGAAGCCAGTCGGCTATAGTACTGTATCTGCTGTTTGTTTGACATTTTGTTGATTCATCTATATCATAAGCTCCTTGATTTTGGTGCGCAGTATGTTATATTGATGGTTTCTTATCGTTACTTCTATGATTTCAGGAGTGGCCAGAAGAAGTTTATCCTCCCTATGCAAATGGACCAGGCTACATTTTATCATCTGACATTGCTTGCTTTGTTGTGTCTGAGTTCGAGAGACACAAACTAAGAGTAAGTTGTTTGCAATCATTTCCATTATTTGATTCCACTACGATGAAGAATTCTGAAAATGGACCCACATATCCTGACTCCCAACTTCTAACGATTAAAGGCTATACGAAGTTCTCAACTCCTCCCTCTATGTGATCTATGTTACTTCTCTTTCTCTTTCATATCTCTCATTGGAAGGATTTTGCCTCTTTTGCAGTTGTTCAAGATGGAAGATGTGAGTATGGGAATGTGGGTGGAACTGTTTAACAGTTCAAAACCTGTGGAGTATGTACATAGCTTGAAATTCTGCCAGTTTGGATGCGTTGAGGATTATTATACGGCGCATTACCAATCTCCAAGGCAGATGACATGTCTTTGGGAGAAATTGCAAAGCTCGGGAAGGCCGCAATGCTGCAACATGAGATAACAATCTATCAACAAAGTATCAGTGGATGGGATGACGATCAGTAGTTTGTTGATCCGATGAATACTGGGAAGGTATGGTACTTGATTGTGATTGGTCTCCAGCAATTAGAACAGAGGAATAGAAGTTTTGTAGTGTCATAGCTTCATCGTGTTGTATATTTGGCTA
The DNA here is from genome assembly GCA_025531925.1 of Erythroxylum plowmanianum. NCBI lineage: Eukaryota > Viridiplantae > Streptophyta > Magnoliopsida > Malpighiales > Erythroxylaceae > Erythroxylum > Erythroxylum plowmanianum. The sequence continues at coordinate 34,701,276 of JANVCQ010000006.1, read as the reverse complement.
GTTATATATACACAGAAGCTCCTTCAAATTCATTCATTTTTAGTGCTTTTAAGCCTTTCCTCTCCTCCTCCTCTAGGTAGGTACTGTTGCTAACAAGTCATGGCTTTTGAAACCGGAACCATTCTAGAATTCATGGTTCTAGACTGGTTCCAAGATAAGAAGACTTGGCCTTAATTCTAGACTGGTTTCTAAGGTAAGAAGGCTTGGCCTAATGCTTCAATGCTGAAGATATCAGAAGTCTTTACCTGTGCGGCGGATATACTTAGGCATCTGATTACCGTTAGAAAGCAACTTGAGAAACTTGCAATAATGGTACCAACTATGGGAAATTTGAGAATGCTAGTTGCAACTGAGATTAGTTTCTTTTGGAGATTAACTTTTCTCTGCTCCATGAAACTCAAATTCATATTTACAAACTACCTACAGAACTTGCCAGTGGACTTTCTAGTTCAGGTTTTTAAGGCTAGTAGTTTCGGTTTATTTGGTTATATTTAATAGTACGATGAAATTTTCGTAATTTTCAGAAAGATCATTCCACTCCACGACGGACTTACTTTGAACGGAAGGCTATTACGTTGGCATGAAGGCAATCGGGCTTGAGCAGCTGGAACTAGGCTCAGGCCTAATCACGCTTTAATTAGACATAATTATGCTAGTCAAGCCCGAATAGGCTTAAAAGTTCAGCTCTTTTAGAGAAATATTAAATAATTTAAAGCCCATTTAAACTAGGTTAAGCTTAAAAGCATAACTTTTTAGAAAAATATCAAATGTTTCCAAGCCCAATTAGGATATGTTAAGCATAAAAATTTTATTTTGTGATTGAGGCAAAGACCTAAATGTTTTATTTATACTCCTCCTTGTCTTTTTTACTGTCAATTTGGGAATTGAGAAGTGAGAACCAAAAATAAAGAGGAAGAAAGTAATTTTATAAATAGAGCATCTGAGGCATTGTTTCAATCATAAATCTCCTAAAGGATTAAACTTTTGGGCTTAACTTTGTCCAATTGGACTTTAAAATCAATGTCTTAGAATTTCTTCATTATTAAAAGATATAAATTTATTTAAAAATAAAAAACATTATGTTTAATATAATTACACTTTAGGCTTTGTGCTAGGCTTGTTGTAGAGCTCGAGCTCGAGCTCAAGCCCAAGCCCCACCTGAATCTTAAAAATGTTTATAATTAAACCTCAAGTTCAGTTCAAAGCTCGCCCAACCCGGGCCAAGTGTATTAACTTTAGATTGGATCGAGTCAGATCATATTGGACTTAAGCTATTTTAGCATCCTTAGATGGTATCATTGCTTGAATCTTTAGAAGCTTAAGTGGTTTTAAGCCATCAATGGCTTCACTTGTGGGTTTCCAAAGCTAAAATGAGGAAGATGCCTCCATCCTTAATTATATGCTTTTAAACAAAGATCATAACTTCCTCAAGAAAGTATTAAAAATCCACCTGTTGCATTGGCTTATTCAATAGACTTCTCTTAAAGCATTGGCCACATATTTGTTGGATGTCCCATCTTTGAACAAATCCTACAAACTTTCACTATTTGCATATTACTCATAACTATTATATAAATAAGGGAGGTTGGCTTTAAATTTTATTAGTCAAGGATAGAAATATTTATCTTGATGACATGATTAGGTATTAAGTCAAGCTTAATGCTATATTGTTATGAATTAACTGTCATATTAGCAATCAAGTTCTTATTGGCTCTAGAGTCTTATCCACTGAGGCTTCTAAGCTAGCAACATCAATCATATTTTTATCGATGGGTAGAAGTCCCTCAGAGAAATATTGAATAAGTAGTTTCTCACTAATTTGATGATGGTACCAATTAGCATATAATTTCTTGAAGCATATCCAATATTCATATACATATTCTCCATTATGCTACCTTGCACCACAAATTTTCTTTTAAATGGTTATTGCCCTTGGAGCTATAAAGTACCTCTTTAGGAATAACCTCATTATCTCATTCTAGTGACAATATTTCTAAAGACTAAGTAATAAAGTCAAATCCTTTGTTGCATCTTGCTATGAGAATAAAAAAAGCTTAAACTTTTATTTGTTCCTTTATCACCCTCCTAGGCTTCATACTTATATGCCACATGGAACTCTTACTGGTGCTTATGCAAATATTCACCTGTCAGACCATAAAAAGATTACAAAATATTTATTAGTTTATATTTTAATTCGAAAGTGATATTGGTCTCTAAGGTAGGAAAGTGATCCATATGGATTGTTGTTTTAAATAAATAGCATTAAGCTTCTTTAAAGTCCTATATTTACCCATGGTTTCTTCCATTTTAGATTATAAATCTCTATCAAATAAGATTTAATGAGCTTAATTATCCTTTTGTGTCTTTGTTTAGCTTCTTTCCTTAACCTATACAAATTTCTTCCTATCTATGGATTAAATTAACTTGATTAATAGATCTAATAACATTTATACATAGTTAAGTAAGCAAAAGGATACATTGGATCAATTGTTCTTTTTAGGAACAATTCATTAAGATATAGTTTTTTTTTTATATTAGAGGGATTAGGCAATTAATATCTAATCTAGTTGATATATTAGATAAAATAATAAACTAGTATGCATGTTAACAAAATGACATAATCATAAAGATAAAGATAGAAGAACATTCAATACTAAGTATATAAATCAAACTATACAAATAAATCGAATCTTATAGTTTAATACATCTTAAGGTATTTATTTCCTTTGGCCAAGTATAGAAGTTTTTCCTCGTAAGACATTGGATGAAAAAAAAGAAAGAAGAAAAAGTAAAGATGACTACTCCTCTAAACTCTAGAAAAAAGTTAATATTAAAAACTAACTAAAATTTATGGGTTTTGGATCTTTAAAAAGCGGATGCATTTTAGATCAAAAATAGATGTGTTCTGAGACATAACCGTGTCCTAGACTATAGATCATTTTGCTTATATTTGGGAATAGAAATAGGCATGTATTTGTTAAACTCTAGGAATTAACATGAATTTAAAAACATATATGTCTAAGGTCATGCATCTTTTATAATTTTTATACTATCAAACGAGTCAATACATGGTCATGTCTCAGACCATTAATCTTTTTTAGATCTTTTCTCTACTACACGACCCCCCATAACTCATGTAATAGGTTATTTCTTCATCTAAACTCTTTAATGTTGAACATGCCCTTGTTATTTTAATCCTAATCTTGGGCTTGATAGCAAAACATATAAGTTTTAGATCTCTTTCTTAGGCATCTATATAATTGCAAACCATCTCAATCAGATCTTGGATAAGAAAGTTATGCTCAAATTATGATGAAGTTTTGAATTTGTCTAAGTTTTCCAAATAACTTTCTTTTGCACTTAAGACCTCTATTTGCATCCTCAATCAAAATATAAGTATAATGAGTACATTTAGGCCTAAATTAGGTGTAAGTCATTTTGCATTATTATTAAGTTTGTTGTATGTTATGGAGCTACTTTACAGGCAGTTTGGTTGAGAAATTTCATTTATGAATTGTCTGTCACTAAAATTGGGAGAACGATTAAAAAATATTTAATGATTATGAGGATGTTTTGACGTATCAACAAGGCTACCACCAACCAATGTATATGATCAAATAATTTTGTTGGATGAGGGGAATGAAGCAATCAACTTGAAACATTAGAATATGTGAGAGTGCATAAAGAGACAATTCAAGAACTGAAAGAGGAGATGTTGCTATAAGAGATCATTCAATAAAGTATAAGATCTTTTTCCTCTCTTATTATTTTGGTGAAAACAAAGATGGATATTAAAGGTTTTGTAAAATATAAACCTTTCAACAAACATACAATTTAATGACATGTACACATTTCCCATTCTTTTAATTAAAGAGTTGTTAGATGAGTCATATATAGGTAGACACTTTTCAAAACTTAATCTTGGAGTAAGTTACCATCAAATTCAAATGCATATAGATAATATACATAAAATTGCATTCAAAACCTATAAAGGCCATTATGGATTCGTCATTATGCCATCTGATATTAGAAATGCTCCAACTATATTCCAAAGTCTAGTAACTTCCATTTTATGTATTTACTTGTGAAATCTGACTTTGGTATATAATTCTACATTTAAACTGCTTACGACTGTGTGCCAACCAAAACCTTATAATTTAATATAAAAAGACGTTAACGGAGGTAGGGACGGATTTAGAAATTTTTTAGAGTAAGGACAAATTTTTATTTTTAATGGGGGACAAATTTTAACGGAGATAAATTTTTTTTGATTGGAGGCAAACTTTTATTTTATTTTATAGAAAAATTAACATAATAATATTTTTATATAATTTTTTTTGAAAAAGTTGGGGTGCCCCCACTTGCCCCCAATGTGCATCCGTCCTTGAACGGAGGCAAACAAGGGGAGCAAACTTTAGGAGGTAATTACAGATATGGAGATCATTCTCAGGGGGCGATTTTGCTCTAGAGAAGCAAAAAATATGAGGAATTTATCGAAAGATCCATCAGAATACAAGATCAAAGCTTTACATCAAAAGAATATTCAACATAAGACAATCAAGGAGATTTAAAATTATAAACCCATTGTTTTCAATTCGTTTTTATTTTTGTGTATGATTGATTTTGTGTTTGATAATATGCAGCTAAACATCTTATTAATATTTAGGTTAGATGAACCTTACATTAATGATTTGATATGATTTGATTCTTTTATTAAGCAATTGGTTTGATTACGTGTTTTTATTTATGTTTTAATAAACCCAGAAATATTAGATCATAATATGATTTTATACATAAAGATTGATAAATCCTATTGATGAATAGATCTATCATAATTGGAAGGAGTTGATTGCAACCTTAGAGATAGGATGACATAAATCTTTTAGATTGGGTCAAACCTGATAGAGGGATTCATAAATGGTAAAGCAATTCTATAAAAAAATAAAAATTAGAACATGTTAAGCCTTGAAGGCAACTCAAAATGGCTTTCAATACATCATGATAGTGCAACAAACAATTATAATATAACTGATGCACTGTAATGAGAACCTCCCATGCGTTGCTTGCCTCAACTATCAACTACCATTACTTAATCTATAAACAACTAGGACCATTGGCTGAGTCTATACAATAGGACTTAGTAGATACCATGACCAATAACTTGCATATGAGTCATATTAACATACCAACAGTAGCCGTGAGCCACATCTCAAACATTCCAATATCTATATAGATAGGATCCTTGTTGAAGCTTCCATTTGTGAACAAAAATTTGGAGCCATACATGGTTGAACAAGTGGTTATAAAAATGCTCTTGGGAGGTGGCTTTATCTTAAAATGTACATAGATTTCTCTCATCCCAAATAGCAATGACCATCGAAGAGAGTGTTATCAAAAAACACTTAGAAGCAGTGCTATTTCGGTAAGGTAGCTATAGTGTGTGCATACATTCTTTGCTGTCAATCATCCCATTTGGCAAGCATCGACTGTAAATATCTCTCCATATGTTGATAATGTAATAGCATTTGAAGAATAAATGTTCATTGGTTTCTTTCGCTTGTCTGCATAAATAATACCGATTAGTAAGTTGGGTGTATTTGGCTATTTTGTCAACTATTTTTAGTCTTCCTGTAGCACTCCCTTACCGTAGGGTACCCACCGGGATGCCCGGAGGTCATTCCTGTAGGAAAATCCCGGGAGAACATCACATGTTCAGGCAGCGGAAAAACAAAAATTTTATTACCGGGACCTTCCCGAAAGCCAGGATCCAGGTGTCGGTATGAAAATTCAAACCTAAATAGCCAATAGAGACTATC
>JANVCQ010000006.1:34677336-34687788 GCA_025531925.1 Erythroxylum plowmanianum | reverse complement strand
AAAGAAAAAGATTTCACAATTCAACCCCCCCTTCTTGTGTATTTGATTATCATTTACTAACGTGTGATTCACTTCAAGATACACACCTATGTAATAGACTATGTAAGTTCGTGATGGGCTACAGGCTAGTCTCTTGGCTTCTAAAGAGTCTATGACTTACACGTCAGCTAAATGGTCATGTAGTAAATCATATAAGTCCGTTACAACCCTTTATATTACCCTATTTCTTTCATTGTCTTCATTCCCTCTTCTCTCTTTACTCCCTCACTGTCTCCCCCTTAATCTCCAACCCTATTTTCAACATTTTTCATGCAAATTTATGACATGTAAGTATCTACCTTATCTATTTCACTTGTTTATGCATGAATAATTGGGTATTTTGCAATCTTTAGGGATTTTCAACCCCAAATATGTTGGGATTAGGATTTTGTGAAAATTTTCTTGATTTTGTGGTTAATTATGGTTTAATAGTTAAATTTTATCTTTATGCATATAATTTATTGATTCGATTTGATGAATTACATACGATTTGGATGAAATTTCACTTAGAATTGCAAATTTATGCGATTTTGCTCACTAATTGTAAAACTGTGAGGATTTTGCATTAAATTATAACTAATTAGTTGATTTTATGGTTAACTAAAGTTGTGTTCTTGTTTAATTTCATTTTAATTTTGGTTTTTAATAAATTCAATGCTTAATTTTACTACTTTTTCATAATTGTTAGATTATGATTGTTAATTGCAATTTTAGGGTTAATTTTGTAATTAAATAATTAGATTAGTTTTATTTGTTAATTGCAATATTTTTAATTTCAATTATGTGATTAATTAGGTTATTAGTTAATTTTCCAATTATTTTGTTTTTTGTTATTTATTTATTTATTCATTTGCATTAAATTTTATACTGTGTGTTTAATTTTCATTTTTCTAGTTTGTTTTCACGTTTAACAATTTAGTGAGCAATAACGAGGAGAAGGGTCTTCTAGAGATAGTTCGCCCATAACATGAGCCTACCAATATAACTCAGCCCTAGATGTTATTCAAAAATCTAAAAAGCTTGAGATAAGGTAAGTCCTGTAGTCTTTTTGTATTTGCTAAATAGAAATTGAGGGGGCAAGTGATAGTTTGGTGTGCATTACATGTATATATTGTGAATGGAATTAAATGTAATTATTATTTTTTATTATAGTATCTCATATTGACTAAACATGAAAATATTAAAGGGTTTATAAATGATAAGGGTCAACTAATTAAATAACTAGTTCTAATTATTTTGGCAATGATTGATCCAAGCTCAATTCTTGTTAATGGGCTCTACATTCTACCCATATTAAAAATTGTAATAATTTTCAGCTGTACTCCAATTTTTGGAATTTCTCTATGTCAGATAGTGTTCCCAATTATCTCCAGTGGAGAATAGATCGCAGCCATTCAAGAGAAGCCCAATATCAGTAGCAGCAGCAGTTTTACGCATAATAACGCAATTAACAGATGATAAGAAACTACTGAAAGGTGAGAAAGCATATAAGCATTACAATTATCTTTCTGTGGGAAAATACTAGCAACTCCTGGTTTCAGATATTTCAATTGTAACTCAAGTCAAAAAAGGTACAATCAAGAACTCCAACAAGGATATCTACCTACATTTGTCATAGCTCTCAGATAATTCTAAACTGGTTCGCCAGTGACGAAGATACTAAGAGTCTGAATCCATAAGGATATTAGGAGTTGCTGGTTACACTTAAGATAACATCATTCGTGATGGAGTGATGATATTCTTTATCGGGACCTTGAACTGTCTAGTAAGTTTTTATATGTACTTTTTCTCATATACAGGGAAAAGGGTTTCCTTTAAATCTACTTACTTAAAACTCAATCCATATCACCTCTATTCTTGCTTAAAAAAGTCTAGCGTTTTCATTCTAAAAGCAAGCATTTAATGCTTCTCAAAACCCAAAATGTCAAGCCTTTTGGTTCCAAAAGCAAACATTTAATGCTTATGAAACCCTTTTCATCTTTTAGATAATGTCTAGGTTAAAAAAACAAAGCATTTAATGCTCTCAAAAGCCAAGCATTTAATGCTTCTCAAAAGCATCATAGGTTGCTTCTCCAAATCTCCATACTTTATCAGTTCTCGGCGAAGCCAAGGATGCAAAGGGTCAAGCAGGTTTTCTCAGGAACCATGCATTTCACACCACTCCATTGATATATTTTACTTCGATGATGATGTAGGAGTTGTGAGGCCTTCCCCATCGTTAACTTCTTCTGAAATTCCGAGAAGGATGTCCAGAGATTTATGGCCACAAGCTTTTATCTTTGGTTGGCAACTGGGTGTGTGCTGATATACATCTCTTATGGACTTTGATTATGGAGGAAAGACGTTTCACAGTTAGTGTACAGCTCAAGTAATGCAACTTCGTGTTTCTTCTTAATGCCCTTTTGATGGCTTGCCAATCTACTTACTTACTTAAGTATTTTTGAATTATGAGAAGAAAATTTTTAAATTGAAAATTATAGTTATATGCATCAATTATATGAAGCATAAAAATTGATTTGCGCAAGCATGTATATATATGAAGCTTAAAATTTTAAAAATTTCCACTTATATTTTACCCATAAATGTGAGGACAATAGGTTACAACTTCTTTTACTAGTAATTGTGCAAAACTGGAGGCATAGGGGAATGCAATATAGGTCCCCTTTTGCCCTATATTTTCAATTAACTTATCATATCAATAGTTTCAGATAAGAGAAGGTTTTTAGCATTAGAATTTGGCACCTTTTATCGGTGACCTATATATCATATTATATAAGGGATCATAATCCTTTACAGAAAGGCTTTTTCTTTACAATCACATCAAACTTCTCGATTAGAAGGAAAGAAGAGGTGTTGTTAGAGTATGTTCTTTGTGGTAGGGAAATGAATTTCATTTTGCAAAAGATTAATTGGATCAAAATTTCATTTCTATCTTCATTTTTGTTATGTTCTGCCTTCTTTGTAAAACATGTTTATGTTCTTTTTTCCATTTTTTTATTTTCATCTAACTGCTAGAACTATTACTTTCTATTTAGTTTTTCATCTTGCTTCTACGGCTGTTAGTATAATAATGCTTTATAAAAGGTTCCTTCTTTGCAAAAAAGATCAGAAGTTTTGGTTTAGAACAAAGGAATATGTGCTCTTGTGGTAAAGTGAATTTCATTTGGTAGAAGATTCATTTTAAGTGATGATGTTAGAAATATAGCTTGTATAAGTATTCTGAAGATATCAGGTTGTTATATATGTTCTTGCTTTGGTATAACTACTGAAACTGCCTCAGAAGACAATGGATCGTGAGCAATCAACATAGTATTTTGTCTATGGTTTCAAGGAGAAACCAGTGTGGTATGAAGAGTGAAGTTATGAAGTCCACTGGTAGAAATTCTTTTTTTAATCTTAAAGAAAATCAGACTCCACTATTGAAGGAAAATGCATCAGGTTGTCAAATAGAAAGTACAGCTGCTACTGGTGTTTTAAGAGGTACAATGACAATCTTTATGCAAATTTAATAGATTTATATATGATGTGGTCTTTCCATTAGTTCTGTTTTACTTAAAGCATGTCCATTTTTGCTCACATTCAACTATTGTGTTATTGTTGTTGTTAGGAGTTCATGGAAATATTATCAGAAACTGTTGTTTCAGAAACTGTTGTTTACCACCTTCCTCTTCAATTCTTACAAATCAGTACTTTTTGGAAAGAAGAATATCATTTGTTCAAACTCATTTACAATATAATGGTGTTACATCAATTTCTTAAGCAAATGGAAACCAAGCATCAAGTTCAGTCAAGAGCAGTTTAACAAATTTTGGATTCAAGCAGAGGCATCCATTTACAGATCTTTCAAACTGTGTTAAGAACCTTTTCAAAGATTTTAATTCATTAGCTGTTCTAGGTTTGTCAATGTTAGATTGTATATAAAAATGTTATATTTTGTTGTAAATTATTCAATTTCATATATTTTCTTTTATGTTTAGAGGAAGTTGGTTGCTCAAACAAACAACTCAAATCAAGGGAAAATTTGGAAGTGAATAGCCTTCCTCATATTCAATTTGTTGCAAGTTCACCATGTTTAATCTCCAAAAGAACTCAAAATGCAAATCTATTAGCAATGAAGCTAGGAAGACATGTTATTAGAAGTATGGGCAAATGTAGTGCTATAACTTGTAATTGCACAATTCATGACAAAATTGAGGCTTCAAACATTGCATGTGAAATTGGATTGCTAGATCTCAATGTTCCACTGGAAGATTATACAAATAATGAAGCTAATGACATTACTGATCTTGTGTCAGAAGATTCACAATCTAAATTGAATGGTGCATCTATTCAACAAGGTACACCTAACATATGTAATGTTTCTATTTATATAATTTTGTTAAGACATTGTATTAATTTTTGTTTCTCCAATGTACTTATAGGGTATTGCATAATTGAATTCATTTATTATTATTGCAGTTGAAAGTGATGATGCAAACTATGCAACTGAGATTAATGAAGACAATAGTATTGAAGAAAACACTTACTTTGCACATAAAGGTTTAATATCTCAGAGGTTGTTTAACATCTTTTGCATAACTTGTGTTTGCCTTAGTTAATATTAGATTCATTTTTCTTTTACAGAATATATTGATCTTGGTGATCCTTATTGTGTCTGCACGTACTGTAGAGCTCAAATGTGGTACTGTGAGAGGATTCAGAAATCTAAGCATACTGCCTATCCTAGATTTCGTCTTCGATGTGTTCAAGGAAAGATTCAACTACCACATTTCAAGAAACCTCCAGTGTATATAAGGAAGTTAGTATTCAGTAAACATTTGGCAATATCCAAACATTTTATGAAATATATCAGGATTTATAATATGATGTTCAATTTCACTTCTATGGGAGGAAAGGTTGACAAGTCACTTAATGATGGAAATAGTCCTTATTGTTTTGTAATGTGTGGCCAGAATTATCATCATATTGGTAGCTTACTTCCAGTTGAAGGCCAACCACCAAAATTTTCCCAAATGTATATCTTTGATACAGAACATGAAATTGATAATCGAATGACTGTTATAAGGTACGTCTTAAATTCAAGTCATGTCTTGATCGTAGTATTGTGATGAATTTGAAGGAGATGCTTGATAGTTATAATATATTGACTCAGGCTTTTAGAATGGCAAGAGATAGATTTCAAACATCCGATAGCAAGGATTTGAAGCTAAGACTAATCCACAAAAGAACAAGGGATGGCAGAACTTATAACTTGCCTACAACATCACAGGTAGCAGCATTAGTGGTTGGTGATGTGGATACTTCAAATATTGGGAAGGATATTATTGTTCAAACACAATGTGAGCTATTACAAAGAGTACAAGATTTGTATCCATCTTATCTTCCTATGCAATACCCTTTGTTATTTCCTTATTGTGTAGAAGGATATAGAGTAGATATCTCTCATAGTGATGCATCATTGTCAAGTACTAAAAAGAGGACTAAAGTCACATTACGGGAGTATTTAGCCTTTAGAATGCAAGATAGAGACCATGAAAAATCTCTTCTATTACATGATGGGAGATTGTTCCAACAATTTGTTGTTGATGGATACACAATGATGGAAAATCAAAAAATCAATTATGTTAAAACTGATCAAGAGGATCTTAGAGCTGATCTTTATAACACTATTTCAAAAGCATTATTACAAGGGCATACATCAAGTGTGTTTGTTGGTAAACATATAATTTTGCCGTCAACTTTTATTGGAGGGTCGAGATATATGATATAAAATTATTAAGATGCAATGGCCATCTGTAAATGGGCTGGCTATCCTGACATCTTTATCACTTTCACTTGTAATCTGACATGGCCTGAATTGCCACGTCAATTAAAGGATTTGAATTTGAAAGCACAAGATAGACCAGATCTAATAGTTTGTGTTTTTAAGATGAAGTTAAATTGTTTGATGAAAGAGCTAATGCAAGGCAAAATTTTTGGGACAGTTAAAGCTAATAATTTTTCTATCCATTTTTTTTCAATCTGTATCATGAGTTTCTATTGCTTTGACCTGTTAAAGTAGTTTTTTTTCCTTTTAACGTCATATTGTGAAGCATTTGTAATTGTTTGACTTGCAATTGTTGCTTCATGCAATTGTTCTATTCTGTTAATGACTATTTGAGTACACATTTCTTGGTTCATATATTCCTTATGTATTTCTTACAACCATATTTTACTATTCATTTAAGGTTCATCCTTTATTAAAGATCCCCTTAAATGTTAATTGAACAAACCAGAGGTACACTATTCTAACAGGAGAAGAGGAGCGGGTCCGTCTTTCGGAGTCTTGGAAGGTTTGGAGGTACACTATTCTTCTTTTTATTTTTCTTCTTTATGTCTATGCTTCTAGTAGGAGATGACGCCAGAGGAAGGCTTTGCTCTTAAAGAGTGACAGCAGTGAGATTTTGTCAACTTTTTAGTTATAACTTTGTGTTGGACTATACAATATTAGATCTACGTGGTTTTAATCGTTAGTACTGGAATTTAGATCTATGTGGTTTTACTCGTTAATACTAGTGAGTTTTGAGCAACGATGTGTAAGGGGTGAGGGGACACGGCGAGGAGGCTCTGGAGGGCAGCCGAGGAACTTAGGCTTAAGGTTCCTTGTAAAACTGAGCTTGGGTTTGTTGGATCTGTGCTGAAGAAGTGTACTGGACTTGTTAAGCTTTGTCTAAGGATGGAAAGGTCAGGGTTTCTTCTTGACGGCACTCTATCTTGTCAGATCTATGGGCTTATGGAGTTTAAGTATCTGTTTCCATAAACATTTTGATTTTCCTATATTTTTGTGCTGCGGGTGGAGATCTCGTCGTTGCGATAAGCCAGGATGTAAAACGTTGAAGAAGGCGATGGAGTTTGATTTGCAATTGTAGAGTGAGGAGTGTGTGATGTCGTATGGGTCTAAAGAGATTCATAAGTTGCCGTGGAAAGGGCTAGGTGTGGGTGTCCTGTTACTAAGCTTGAGGGTTGGGGTCCGAAACGAGGTCGCCGTCATAAAAGGTATGCCTTTTTCTTTTCTTTTTTAGTTAATAAGTCATCTGGATGAGAAAGGCGGTGGCCGCCGAAGTTGTTGCAGAGCACGGGGTCAGCACAGATACGGAAGAACAATCAAAAGTATTGTGAGCAAATAATTATTGTCGTGTTGTCATGGAACAAGTAAGTTTTCTTTTCTCTCTCTACTTACTATCTCTAGATTATCCATTACTTCTGTGTTTTCCTCTGTGTCTCTATCTTGTGCTTTTTGGGTCTAGTTGTGAGATTTCCTTATCTAGGTTTCGGGATTCCAGACTCTTTGGATATGTATGCGTCTATTTATGGTGTTAATAGTATCTAGTGTCTATGCTAATCATAGGGAGTTTCGTTCTCTGATCTATTAATTGTTGTTGGAGGTTTGAGCTTGTGTTTATTAGTTTAGCATCAATTTCTGTACGTGAATCTCCCTCTACATCCATGTTCTTCCTTTGGCTTCGGTTATGCAAAATGGGGATTGTTTTCGTAGATGGAAGTGTTAGTGGCAGTTGCCTTCCTTTCGTAGACAACAGTTCATTGTCGTTATAGCTAGAGAGAGAGAGAGGGAGAGGGAGAGGGCTTTGTGTGTTTTGGAAGCAAGGCATTTGTTACCCCTCTCCAGAAAGACAGTTTCTGACATTGGAAATTTGCTAAATCTACGCTCAGGGATACCACCAACATTGCGTCATCCACTCCTTCCCCAGCGTGTTTCAATACGGATTGGACTTCTCACCTCAGTCTTTTCTACTTACCGTTTAGTTGGCAAATTATATTATTTTTTTCATAGTTTTTTTTATTGTTATTTTATTATTTCTTAATTTTTTTATTATTTTTAGTTTCGTATATTTTTAATATTATTATTATTTTTCTTATTATTATTATTTATTATTATTATTATTATTATTAAGTTTTAACTTGAATCGGACTTTTTTTTGCCTTTCCACATATTTATTTCATGCTAGTTTGCCTTTTCTCTCTCAAACTTACATCATTTTTATATTTTCTCATTTGCATACGGGTCTATCAGAAACAGTCTCTCTACTATGTAGGAGTAAGGTTACGTACTATCAGATCTCCCCAGGCCCCGCTTCATTGCGGGACTTCAGACTGGGTGATGATGATGATTATTATTATTTTAAAGTTGCTTCATCAAAATATCTTTTCAAGTACATCCTAACAGTTAACTTATTTTTTATATATTGTATAATATATTATTTGATAATTTTTTCATCCTTACGTCAGTTGTCTACACAATTAAGTTCCAGAAATGTGGCTTACCTCATTCTCACATCCTTCTGTTCTTAAATGATAAAGAGAAGTACCATAATCTTGAAGAACTTGACAAGATTATCTATGTTGAGATTCCAGATCTTGTAACTGACACAACTTTATATAATATTGTTTCTAAACATATGATGCATGAACCTTGTGGAAGTCTAAATCCTAAATGTCCATGCATGAATGAAGGTAAATATGGAAAGTATTATCCTAAATCTTTTGCAAGAATCACTTCTTTTGATGATGAAGGATTTCCTATTTATAGGAGAAGAGATGATGGTAAGTTGACACACAAAAAAAGGGGTTGACTTTGATAATCAATTTGTTGTTCCTTACAACTAGGAATTACTTCTGAAATATGCATCCCATATAAATGTTGAGTACTGCAATCAAAGTTCATCAATTAAATATCTTTTCAAGTATTTGAGCAAGGGAAATGATCGAGTTACTGCTGCCTTATATGACCAGAATCAAACTTTAAGCAATAATGAAATTGATGAACCTAAAATGTTCTTAGATTTTCAATTTATTTCTTCTCATGAAACACGCTCTAGAATATTGGATTTTGAAATTCATTATAGACAACCATCTGTTGAGAGACTTTATTTTCACCTTCCTAATCAACAGCAAGTATACTTTACAGAAGGGCAAACACTTGAATCAGTTGCTAAGAAGCCAAGAAACAAACAGAGCACATTTATTGCTTGGATGGAGGCTAACAAGAAATTCCTAGAAGGTAAATAGCTTACCTATGCAGAGTATCCCTCCAAGTTTGTTTACCAAAGTGAGAATAAAAAATGGAAGAAAAGAGTCAAAGAACTGAAAATTGGTAGAATGATTCATGTTTCACCAAGTGCTATTGAACTTTTCTATCTCAGACTTCTATTTAGTCAGGTGAAAGGCTCAGAGAGCTATAAAGATATAAGAACTGTTAATGGAATAATTTATCCAACTTTTAGGGAAGCATGTTATCAACTTGGGTTACTAAATGATGATAGAGAATATATTGATGCTATTAATGAAGCATATTTATAGGGTACTACTCATTATTTGAGATCTTTATTCATTACAATGCTTTTGTCTAATTCTATTTCACGGTCGGAATATGTATGGAACAAGACATGGAGACTTCTAGCAGAAGATATTGTTTATTTTCAACAAAAAAAATATGGATGCAATGGTGAGCAACACAATCTTGGAAATCTTTCCAAACTACTGTATTTTTATTTGTTCAAGCATTAGATTATATTTCTCTTTATACTCTTTCATTTTGTGTCATTCATACCATGAATTATTTTATATCAGATATTTATTTTCCTTCCAATATTCCTCATTTTTATTTTTATACGTTAGATTATACTTACTATACTTTTTGCCAAATAATGATTAGTATTGTTATATATTCAGGGTTGCTTGAAACATTTAATGTAATTTTTTTGGTGAAAACCATTTTAATATTAACAGTTGTAATTTTTTGTTACAAATTTAAGACTTACAGATTCTCAATTGCAAAATTTTGCTTTAGCTGAGATTGACAATCTCTTAAAAGCAAATGGTAAAAGCTTGCAAGATTTTCCTCCAATGCCTATTCCTCAAGGCCATGTTGATCTTGATTTTCAAAATAAACTTATTGCAGATCAGTTAAACTTTAATAGGCAACTACTTTTAGAATAGCTAAGTACTCTCTTAAGCATAATGACTGTAGAACAAAGAGTTGTCTATGATACAATTATGGAATCTGTAATTCAAAACATGGGAGGTACTTTTTTTTGTATGGCTATGGTGGTACAGGAAAAACTTTCATATGGAATGCTCTCACTTGTGCGTTAAGATCAGAAGGTCATATTGTTCTCACTGTAGCATCCAATGGTATCGCATCAACCTTACTTCCTACTGGACGCACTACTCATTCTAGGTTAGCTATTCCTATTCAATTGACTGATGAATCAACATGTAATATCAAATAAGGAAGTTTCAATCTAGAGTTGTTGCAAAAAAACTAAATTGATAATTTGGGATGAAGCTCCTATGGTTAAGAGGCAATGCTTTGAGTCTCTAGACCGCACACTTCGTGATATTCTCATATTTGAC
>JANVCQ010000006.1:34660285-34677236 GCA_025531925.1 Erythroxylum plowmanianum | reverse complement strand
TATTTTTCCAGGAATGTTATCTGAGTGATTCTGCTACTGATCTTTCAGTAGGACCACTGGTCTTGATAAATCCTAACAAAGATGTGAGTATTAACACCACTTTTACACATTCCAATTTTTTTCTTTTCTATCAAAAAAATTTCGGTATGCTTTATTTTATAATGGTATTATTGTAGCAAATTACCTATGTTGGAGCCTTGGCTACAATAAATACTTAGCAAACTATATGATTGATTTCCTACCAAGTTTAATTATCTAATTTTTCTTCTTTTCATTGACACTATATTAAAAAATTCAAATATATATTATCTCATTGTAAAACCATTCATTGTTAAATTAATTAGATGCAAAGTAGGCATTTCGTAATCAATTATTGAGTTTTGCTTTGCAGAATTCCATTCTGGATGAATCACTAAGTAACATTCTTATTGATATTGCACCTCTGTCATCATTATCTACTGTGAACAAATAAGTATGTACATACCATTAATATTATGTATAATATGGATCACACATGAATGATTATTCTTATTTATTTAAATTTATGCTAGGATTCTATTCAATCAAATGCACCATAACTTGTTTCTACATCTGAAATTGTAAGACAATCTCTTGCTTTACAAAATTGAATTTCTTGTTTGTTGAAAAAACAATAACATAGTAACCTACAGAAAGTGCCAACGTATCTGCTTCTCTTATAAGATACTTTTCATTCTGCAGGATTTAAATCAAATTGAATCACTCAGCTACTTTTCAGAAAACATTCTTGATGGGTGTATTTCTCTATCTATAGTTGATAACAAAGTATGTACATCTATTTCTTCAATATATTCATGTATTGTGTATTTCACTTATAGAGTTTATTTTATCACAGGATGATAGAGCTGCAATTTGTCACATTGAAATAGATATTACTTCCTCAGCTCAAATCATACCCCAGATTTTCAAAATGAAGAGACCAATATCAAAAACTTCTGAGGGTGATATGTATTTCTGTGATTTAATATCACCACAAATGTTTTCAACTAAGTTGACTACTAAAATCAAAAGGGAAAAATTAACTTAACTATGAAATGTTCAAGAATCACCAATTTTTTGTCAGCTACTTTTTGTTTAGTAAACTATCTATCTGTTTTGAGACCTGCAAGTATTTTGTACTTGAATAGTAAACTATCTATCTATCTTTTGTACTTGCATAAACATGACTCTTATGTTTTGAGACTTATTTTATTTGTAAGATTTCTATTTTATTATAACCTTATTTTATGACATGCAATATGTAGATTTTGTATTTGTCTTTTAATTCTGTAGTTAAAATTCATTATTTACTTTATAATAACCCGGGCTTTGCACAGGGTTGAGAACTAATTTGTTGTCCTAATTCGTAATCAGCAGCCGCGATGACTATCATAATTTATTCATAGTGGTTCATGCTGCTTTTTTTTAATTATTTTTTTAGTATCCATGTGGGATAATTTGGTGGTGGACCCCTGCGCAGTAACTGAGCTGCTACTTGGCTTAAGCTCTGAAAGCATTCTATAGTCCGTAAAGCAAAGCATTTGGTTCGGTTGTGATCGGTTACAATTGAGAAATGCCTCTGGTAATCCAGGGAAAGTTCATTATAAGTCAACAATTGCTTGTATATTAGTTATGGCCGTCTCTTATATTGGATTGATGACCTTTTGTTGTGCTTTGTGGGTGTGGATTCATAGGGCATTGACTCTAATCATGAAAGCTGAGCATTATGAGCACTAGGTAGGATGTTTTAATCTGTACGTGTGGCGTCTAGTCCTATTCAACTTCAGAGCCTGAAAAGGATACTCCAGGAAGAAAGGGGCCCAGTATTGAAGTGGAGCTCATTTGCACTTTCTAGGAAATTTTATATGAATTTTTTTAGAATGACCAGCACATTAGAATTTGACAATTGCTTTAGGTTTCAAAAAGTACGCGTGAAGTGTTTGATTGACTTATTCATGGACAGGACTAGACGAGTATCAGCTTGTTGACGGATGTGATTGACAATATAAGGCCCAAAAGAAAAGTGTACGGACATCATATTTGGACTTATGCCTTTCTTCTCCTTCTTCTTCTTCCCAATTTCAATTTCAATTTCAATTTCATGCAATTCAATGTCTACTGGCCTTTGTTGTTATGAAAGAACAAATTACCAAGCCAAACAAGAGGCAAGATTGAGATAATCAAAAAGCGTGACTGACATGACTGAGCACTTTTGTCAGTTTCCGAACTGAAGGAAATGAACAAGTCAGATCACACTTGTTTGCCGACCTTTAGTATCTTTCAAAATCAGTTCCAAAAGTTGTGTGATATTTATCTATTTCCTTAAGACCACCTCATTCTATGTCTTGGTATTCACACTATTAGCAGCTTAAGTATGATTATAGTTTTAAAAAAACACAGAAACTTAAAGTATGATTACAGCTAAACATACAAATCACATCAAAATTGACTAAGATCATCAAACCAATACGTCAGTATCATTCTCCAGCTCGTTGCATTAGAACTCGAGAAATTCCTCTTGAGTGCACTCTTAGTCGTAGAACATTATATGATGCGCAATATTGTGCCTAATGATGTTTGACACTTAAAAGCTAGAGACTTGAGATGCTGTGATTACATATATTTTTGTACCTTAATTTCTTATGCCGTTAATATGATCCACAATATTGTGACTAATGCTTTAGCATATGTTTTGGACCCCATTAGATGGAACCTTCAACTTATGGAATATCCTGGTGGAGGCTTAAACCTAATAATGTCACTAGTAAAATTGCTTTATTCTATGAAGAGAAATGGATATGTGAATACCATTGATGGTCAGTGTTGGCAACCACGATCGTATTTCTAATTGTGTACCTAAACTCTGACACTTGCTCATACTCTTCAGGCCTCTTCACTCACTTTATATGAAAGGAAATGCAAAACTCATGAAGACCTTACGTTTGACCATGATTAGAAGAGAGAGAATCACAAGACCAATAACATTTTCCTGCATATTATAAGCCCAAGACAAGAAAAGGGTGCAACAGAACAACTGCCACAATCACTCATAGATAGTCATAGAGCCAGAAAAGAAAGAAAAATGATGCTAATTCCTCAAACAACGACGGAGATGTGGGCGACAATGGGGTCGACCATTGCCAGTTTTATGTTTTTCTGGGCTGTTTTCCAACATTATTGCCCATACCAGGTTCGCAGGCGCTTTGAGAGGTATACGCAGAGATTCATGAGCCTTTGCTATCCGTACATCAAAATATCAATCCATGAGTACACAGGAGATCGACTCAAACGAAGTGAAGCTTTCGCTGCTGTGGAGGCTTACCTAAGTGTCAACTCGTCAAAGTTTGCTAAAAGGCTCAAAGCAGAGATGGGAAAAGATAGCAGCAAGCTGGTTTTTAGCATGGACGAGTACGAGAGAGTGACAGACGAGTTTGAAGGCGTTAAAATTTGGTGGGTTTCGAGCAAAGTTGCGACCACCGGGCAGTCTATGTATCCTCAGCCGGATAGGAGATATTACAGGCTCACTTTTCATAAACGTCACAGAGAGATCGTTACAGAGATTTACTTGAAGCATGTGATTAGGGAAGGGAAGGAGATTAACGTCAGGAGTAGACAAAGAAAGCTTTACACCAACAGCCCCGGACAGAAGTGGTCAAGTTTCATGCAGGCGATGTGGAGCCACGTATCTTTTGAACATCCTGCCACTTTTGATTCCATGGCCTTGGATCCTGAGAAAAGGAAGGAAATTGTTGAAGATCTTGTAACTTTCAGCAAAAGCAAGGATTTTTATGCCAGGATTGGCAAGACTTGGAAGAGGGGCTATCTTCTTTATGGCCCTCCTGGAACTGGCAAGTCTACTATGATTGCTGCAATGGCCAACTTGTTGAACTATGATGTCTATGATCTTGAGCTCACTGCAGTGAAGGACAACACTGATTTGAGGAAGCTTTTGATCGAAACAACTGGGAAATCTATCATTGTTATCGAGGATATAGACTGCTCGCTTGATCTTACAGGCCAAAGAAGGATATCTTCTGAGGATGAGAAATTGGAGAAAGAAGCTGCTCGTAACGAACCGAAAGAGGACACAACCAGCAAGGTGACGCTTTCGGGCTTGTTGAATTTTATTGACGGTTTATGGTCTGCCTGCGGAGGGGAGAGGATTATAGTGTTCACTACCAATTATGTGGAGAAGCTTGATCCTGCCCTGATTAGGAGGGGAAGGATGGACAAGCATATTGAACTGTCTTACTGCAGTTTTGAGGCATTCAAAGTGTTGGCCAAGAATTACTTGGGACTCGAAGAACATGCTATGTTTGATGCAATTCGAGGGCTTATCAGGGAGGCCAAGATCACACCTGCAGATGTCGCAGAGAACCTTATGCCCAAGTCCCCATTGGATGATGCAGAAAAATGTCTCTCGACTTTGATTCAAGCACTTGAGTTAACAAAAGAAACAGCAATTGCTAAGGAGAAGGACGTGGCAGCAGAGAAAGAGAAAGCTGATGAAGAACTATCCGGGAAACAAGCAGAGAAGGAAGGAATTGACCATGAGGCAACTGAGGCTACTGTCCCAGAAAGAAACTGCCCTGTCGGAAAACATGCAGCGAAGGAAGGAGTTGGTAGAGAGACAGCTCAGGCCACCGACAGAAAAGATCCATGCCTGCAGCAAGAGAATGGGAACACTAAAAAGCCACAGTGGAACATCTGAATTCCACCATGTGAAACGTAGAAACTTGCCCTTTCCTTGTTTTTTTGTGTCCAGAGTCAGAGTCAGAGTCAGAGCGGCTATTATCACTTAGGAGACCCAACCTGCACACTTCCTTTTGGTGCCACCCAAAGCTTGAGGTCGAAAATCACTCGATACCTGTTTGATGCCACCCGATAAGCTAGAATATGAAAACCATTCAATGCTTTATAATATTAACAACAGAACTGAAATGAAGTTGGAAGTTTACATTCTCATTTTGGTGATGATAATGCATTAGAATGTATTGCATAAAAAATTATACAGTAAAGTAAGGTTTTAAGGGGAGTTGATCCATTATCATCCATCAGAAGTTAATAATCAATTTTTTTAAAAAGTCAACCGCAAAAACTTTCAGTACTGAAAAGATTAAACTACAGACTTGCACATATAGAAACCAAATTTTTTGGGTTACAATCGGTTTTGTCGTACACTAATTGGATATAATAAAGAACTTCCATGGAATTCTCATTCACCCACTTTAGGTTTCTATAAATGTAGACATACTAAAAAATGACTACCTAATCTACAGAACTCTCAGCACCGGGTTGCTCCCTGCCGCAAATCCCAGATGAATCGCATCAAGGTTGCTTAACTTACACCATGGAAGAACTAGATCATAATTTCCTCCATGCACATATTGCAAAATTTATAACCTTTTTAATATCATACATTTTCTCCAAAGGAAAACTAGAAACAGTGCTTTCCAATAGAGAGATCAGCTCAAAAATCATCTCTGTCTTCATCTTTTATTGTTGTGTTTGAACCGTCATCAAAACCAGAACCTGGGGCAACTTCATTAAGGTCAAGGAATCGTCTTTTTCTCACACCTTCACCTTCATCTTGGTCTGGGCTATTGGACTTTTCATCTGGCTGATTTTGTTCTCTATCAGCTGCCTCATTATAGCCAACAGCAGGTGGATCGACTTTCATATCTTGTTCATCACCAATGCCATCAGAATCTTTACTTCCAGTTGAATACTCTACATTCTCACTTGCATCGGAGTGCTCGTCTGACACAATTGACTTTTCGGGTTTCATTGACTCTGCTTCTGATTCAGAAAGGTCATACTGCCGGTAATTTACTCGGTTCCTAGTGGCCCTTTTACTGCGTCTTAGACCAGATTGGATCTCATCAACAGATCGTAATTTTGTTTCTCTCCTAGTACGGCCTGATAATTTATTGAACTTTCGTGGCTGATCACTCTCCTCACTGATGCTTAAGGAATCCTCTTCTTCTTCTTCCTCATCCTCATCTTCCCCATTTTCTTCATCCCACTGGTACTCGTCATCCCCTTCAGAGCTACTAGACAGCTTCCTTCTTTGTTTACGTTTCCTCAAATATTCATCATCATATACAGCCTCTCCAACTATATCATCATCACTATCAAAATCAGCCTCATTATCTGAAACTGCTTCAACAAACTCTTTTGCTGAGTATCGTTGTGGCCTCTGTCTTCGCCTGTTACTGTAACATGTTACATAATTATGCAAAGGAGTATGCTTGATGCAAATTGCAATACAAGGAGCTGTGTACTAGTAGTAGTACTCTTACCTCCTGTCCAGTGGCTCAAGGCTATGGTCTTCACCAATGTCATCATAACCAGGAGAATTAGGAGAAACTGTACTGAAATTACCCTGTGGGGAAGTATGTGAAGGACCACTCCATCCACCATTTGTAGAAGCGTCAGGTATGGCTACACCATCTCTTCTTTGAATAGGCTCCGGTGATGGTTGCTTTCGCCTAGAACAAAGGTCCAGAAACAAATCACTATAGATTGCACAGTTGTATGCATGTATGTACAAGTTCCTTTCAATAATAAGCCACAAAGAGAATCTGAAGAATGTGTCATGAACTTCATACTTTGTTATTTTGATAGCCTCATTGATTGACCGGTCATAATCATCTGCAAAATAATTAGATATATGAATAAAAGTTCAAAATACATTGTGTCGAGAATACTCAACACTGACATTGCTAACATTTGAAAGTATGTATTCGTCATTAATCACCATCTTGTCATGATTAAGGTCGCCCAACTGGTGATTTTTTTTTTTTGGGTTTTACCAAAGATATCTTACAAAAAATGGGAGTCCATCAGGACTATCAACCATAACATCATAGCTATTTATGAGGGAATCGACAACAGAGAGACAAATCCAAGCCAAAAGCAACAAACTGTTCTTTTTTCTGTGTTCTTCAGTAATCTTACCAAAAGTGTAAGTGACAGGTTTTCTGTCACGAAGCGAGCGACCTGCTCCTAGCCCATCCATGTTCAGGAAGTTATCAAGAAGCAAAGCCTGCCTGTGTTGTTTCTTCAACAATTTCTCTTTCCTCTGAGCAAAATAGAAAAACAGACAACTATATAATTAATTCAAGAAACGCAAAAAGACAGGAAATTAGATACAAGTAGGAAAAGCAACTTCATTCAAGAAAGACAGACCTTGTTTGTTCTTAATTACTGATATTGATAAGTAAACGTATTCTCATACAAGTAAATCTGGGTACCTTATGAACCTTCTCAATCTCAGGGAGCATGTCATTCTTCAACTTCTTCCCTAACGACGCCTCTGTTCTGTTTTTACTTGTCAAAAGCTTCTCCTGCATGGAGAAGGCAAATTGAGAAAGATTCCCATGGAAGAAAGAACAAGTTGCAATTTTCCAGTCTAAAAGTTCTGAGTGGATGGATTCTTAATAGATAGATATTATTCCAACAATAGTGTGGAGTAGATGGAATTTTCTATTGTTGTTAGTAGAATGCTTGAGATAGAAATTTCTCTTCTTTTTGTTTTTTTGTTGGATTGGGCTATCCAGTGTTGTACTGGCATCTTTTCTTGGACTTCCAGATAAGAAGATTAAAGGACTAATAGATAACAGAGAATTATTTTCAGGCAGTCTCTAAAGATTACTGTTAAAATGGAACCATGTTTTGATGTGTAGACACATCAAAATTTTACAATTGCTCTCTAAAGAACATTTCATATTAAAATGCAACAAGTCCTGGTCCAATAATTTCTCTGCACACACACACAAAAGAATGTTTGGTCTAATTAAAAGGGGAATAGAAATCTCAAAGACTAAAACAACAAAGATCCAAGGCTACACTGACTGGAATCTCATAGGTAAATCCTTACATGGAAAACACATCATCATAATGTTGGATTTGTAACAAAATGGATTAAAGAAAAGCATGCAAAACTATGAATAACCAAGTAACCATCTACAAAAAATACTGCACAAAACAGACTGGCTTATTAAGCAACTTACAGAAACGTCTTGAAATTCTTCAAAATTTGTTGCCACTGTTTCCCAAAGGTATGTTGTACTAGGGAGGACCTGGGAACCCTTTGTCTTTACTTTCTTCACCTCAACTTTTCGTATCTCACGGTATAGCCGATAACCAATCAATGGATCATCTTCATACCTACTCCAGCAAAAGAAATATAGGTAACAAGCCTTATAACATAAAAATGAGACTTTCATCAAACAGGAACTGTTGCAGTCGAAAACAGCTATTCTTATATTCCCAAGATAACAGAATCGCATAAAGCTTTATAAAGGAAGATTTACATTACCAGTAATTAATTCCTTGAGAATCACCCCCAATACGTTCTTTACGGAACACTGGGAGTTGCACGCCATGTTTAAGGGAGTTATCAATATAATTCTTGACATCTTCTTGCTGCAAAACACCATTCAAATTCAAATTAGTACAATTAACAGTAAAAAAAAAAGGGCAACCAAAAAAGTAATTGTATTTCATCAAGTTTGAAAAACAAGGATTAAAAAGAAACAGATGCCTAAGATAGCTACTTTTGTGTGATTAGATATGCATTTTTTGAGTTTCTCCAGGCCTCAAAGAGAGTACGATGACACAAGATATCTGTTATAAATATCAATTTATTTGCGTACATTTAGATGAAAAATGTGATACACTTCAAGTAGTGCAGACAAGGCAGGCAGCATTACTAAACTTGAAACATAAACCAAGCTTGTTGCACAATGAAACAAAGGCGCTGAAAGAACACGTGCTAAGACACCCAATTTCCTTTACCTCAAAAGGCAAGCTTAGTCCAAAGGATGACCACCGGCAGACCAAATGATCAATAATGATAAACCAAAACAAGATTACTCAATCAAAAACAAGCATGTTGTTATAAATACACAGAACAAGAAAGTTTCTTTCAAGTACTTGTTGCTAACTCCTAGAAAAGCCAAACTTATGTCATGACACATAACAAGAGAGCTTCTTCCAGGTATTTGTTGCTAACTCCTTGAAAGGGCAAACTTTGGTCATGAGATAATGACAACACAATCAGTTGTTGCTAACACGTTATGTAGCAATAAAGAAATGACAAAATCAAGTGATATTTTCAAAAGGTCTATATGTGAAATGAAAAAGAAATAATACGCTTAGTTGACTATGAATCAAAAATGCAAAAGACAGTATATGATTTTATTTTTAGGTGTAAACAAAGTAATTGTCACTATGAATATCAAGAAACTATGTTCTGCACCAAAACATTAATTCCAAAAGCAATCTAAAAACAAGTTACACAAAGCATTACCATATGACTGAAACTTAAGCGTTTAAGACAAAAGAAAGTACCAAAATAACAGTTTGATGCTGTGGTGAAAGTCAAGGATATTTAGCATAAGAAAAAGTACAGGATGGGCTGAAATCTTTGTTAGATATTTCAGTTACTTTACCAACAATTGACACTTGAGCCATTAACCAATTGATATTTCCCATCTTCTTTGTTAGATTAATTAATTCATTCAGTACCATAGCATTACATGGGAAATGTAAAGTTTAAGATCAATTAGGTGGAAAAAACAACATTACAATCGACTAAGCAATTATTTCAAATCAACAAACACAACATCTAATCTTCATCTACCACAGTGATACCTCAACTCGAATGTCACATAAGGCTTTCAAGATCACCACACGAACGGAAGGATCAAGGGTCTTATATGCTTCTATTTCCAGTCTAAGACATAAAGGTCAAACAGAGGTTAGAAACACAAAAACAATCACATTTGGGATTATCAAAAAGGAGTCAGCATGTTCACCCATGAGAAGCGATTAATGGAAGTTCTCCATCTGCAACCTGCAACCAAGTAACAAAACCGGTCTTAGCATGGGCACAAGTACAAAATGTAACCAGATGAGGCTTAACTTGTTTAGGATCTGTAATAAAAAAATGAAAAACAATGAAATTGAGTACAATAAGTTGAGTTACCCAATGCCACCAGTCTCTTAATTTTCGGCACAAAACAGTGATCCAGGTATCCCGTGTAAGGGCCATTCTTGTAATAGGTGGGATAGCCTTCAGCAAAGAAGGACAGAAAAACAGTGAAAAATAGCAATTGCAATTATAAACAGAACTTATTCTGGTGTTTTATATATTTCCACTGTAAAATTGATCAAGATTGTCAAGCCCACATAAGTACTGAATTGACATTATATCTTTTGTTTTTTGTATGCCTTGGGGAAAAGAATGATGGAGGTATTGCAGGATGAGATGGCTACAATCCAACAGCACAACCAATTGATCAAGTCAAACTTTTGTTACTTAACAAGTCTCAAAAGGATTTAACAGTATAGCATTGTTGTTGGAATACCTTTTGGAAATCCACAACATTAATTAGCATGACATTGCTCAAGAAAAGATCTACAGAATTCATTGAAGAAAGGCATATCAATAATTTCCTTTACCAGTAATTTAAAACACAGCATGTCCACTGAATGTTAATGGATTAAATATTGACCTTGTTGGGTTAATATCAAGTCATTGCAACAGTGATCCACCAAAACAATTCAGAATATGTCCACACAGGCAATGCATTGTTTGCCTCCCTATCCTTCTTCATACTAATTTAATCATTTCTAATACACTAAAACAACAGTGTCAGTTTCAGAAAGTTTCACTTACACAAGAGTATTACATCTATCTGTTAATTCAAGCGTGGTCTTTTTTTTTTTCAATAGCTATTAGCACAAAGTCATAGCTATGTACTCCCTCAGATTTATTTAAGATGTTTATCACCCTAAATCAAGACACTAAACAGTTCTTGGAAGGCTCAAGCATAGGTTGCAAACCAAAATTGCAATATGGTTTTCTCAATTAGTCATGTCAAAAACAAAAGGCGATCAATAAAGAGGTCAAAGTGCATTTTTGAAATGCAACTTTAAGAATCACTCTCCAAAACAAATCTCTTCTTAACCTTTACATTAACCACATCACTACAGCACTCAAAATCATACAAATTCACAGGTTTTCTAAGTTCACATTACTAAATAATAGGAGAATAGCAAATACTGTTGAAGGAAGTAATGGAAACCATGCGTCAGAGCCACATAAGGATTCTACAAACCCTGCAATAGTATGGATACTGTTTATCCCTCCAAAAAAGAAAAACTCTAAGTCAATAAAAAATGTCACATCAACCAGTAATATGATTTGATTCATATGAAATTACTGCAGTGATATCCAAAGACACCAAAAGAACTCTTCAAAATGATAAAGCATGTGTCTGCCATATGCATTTGTTTCAAAATATTTAGGATGATTTATCAAATCTAGCACTTCAAATTAACCCTATAAGTCCTAACCATTATGTGCAACAATCACATGTTTACTCAACATCAGTAAAATTGCTGAATAAAGTTTTGTTTCAATTGGACACACTTCAGCCTTTACTCCTTTCATGTCTAGGCTACACATATCAACATGTTATTTTCTTCATCCTAGAAGGCACAATTCCACGACCACTTCACATCCATCAATCCTTAACTCAAAGTCAAATTAAACACGTCAGAAGCTACAAAAAGGTTGATAACCAGCACTGAATACATCAGAGTGGCAAAAGATAACAACTCACATTCTAAACCAGTTTCATATTGAGCTACCACATCAACCACTAGGGCTTATACTACAAAAGTAAAATTACCAGAATTGATGTATAAACTAATCCCCTGCTAACAATGGAACAAAGAGTTTGAGTAGATTCCTAGGACTATCCTCTTTTCATCTTGCTAAACATCTTTCAGAACTTACAAAGCTTCCCAGGAAACAATAGTATTCCATAATACCTACAGCAATAAAACAATCAACTCAACCAAAACTAAAATGACAGCAAAAATCTGCAACAAACACATAGTTATTCACGTATCATCTGCTAAATCTGCACTCAGCAATTCCATAATCCACGTTTCAACTAACCATCAACCAATTCACTTCATCTGCATCAAAAAACTAAAACTTTGCACACACATTGCTCTAAAAAAGTAACAGAATGCGTTCCCCATTAACTTACACTAAGCTTCCCATAAGTACTGAGATTAAAACAATGAGAACTAAACTGACTGGAAATCATATACGCTAAGTTAAACGAGAATAAAAGAAAAGCACCAACCTTTAGTAAAGGCATGTGTATATCCCCCAAAGTATCATTAGGTGTAATTAAAGCTGTCTCAAACTCCTCCGCCGAGAACTCTGCCTGTATATTCAACAAAGGCCTAAAAACCTATAACAGTAAAACACCCCATCAGTTACAATGTTAAGCCCTAAAACGCCAAAAAACACCAGACTCAAAGTTTACAGCATTTAAGCAAACGCTCACATGCAAGAAATTGAGTATTGAAGCTAGTTCCCACATGGAGCGAAGGTTCCACCTCGGCAACTGCGCCGGCTCCGGCGGCCCAACCAGTGGGGTAATGATCTTGCTACTGCCGCCGCATTGCTCATTCTTCGGCGACGGCTGGTCGTTTTGCTGTTGTCTTGGCTCCTTCTTCGGTTTCTGCTTCCGTTCGATCGCGGCCTGTTGTTGCGCCGCGTAGAGCCTCGCCGCAGCTCTTATTGTGCACGCGCGGGACGGTCGATTGCTTCTATTGGTAGGTGGAGTAGGCGCCGGAGCGGGAGCGGGGGCGGGAGCAGGAGCGGGAGCTTCGTCGTTTTGGGTAGTGGGAGCGTCGTTGTCATCAGGGAGGGTATCGTTGTGAGGGATCGGAGAATAGGAGGGATCTTCTTGGGGCATGGCTGGGGAGATCGGAGAGGGCTTTAGGGTTGTTAACGTGGGATTACATGTAGAGGATCATAGGGTTAGCATTTTGAGGAGAAGAAGACATCAAGGGAGGAAAAAAAAAAAAAAGGAGCAGCTTTGGCGTAAAAAAAAAAAACAGAGTAAGGGATGGGAGGACCAGAGAGGTCCAAACCATCATTTGATTTTTCACATATAACTTAACAATAATATATTTAGAACTCTTATATATGACTTCTGCTATTGCTGTAGGAAGAAGAGACTTGGGGAAGAATAAGAGAGAGAGAGAGAGAGTGTGTGTATGTGTGTTGTACGGTAGGTTGGAATTTAGGGCTCTTGACTTTAACCCCAGGAATGGATTACTAATTCCATCTGGTTAATGAATCGTTATTAACGAATTGTTTTTGGGTCCTATCCAATCCAACCTGTGTTAGTTCGTGTGTTTTCCCATACTAGATTGGACAGATTTAAGAAAAGCAGGCTGTTGTAATATGCGGATTGATTTATGTTGATTCTTATTCAAAACTCAAATTTCATTTATTACGTCAACTATCTAATTTGAGAATAAAATAGCAGTGATGTATGCAGGCAGGGATCTATTTCTTCCTTCAGATTCACAAAATGGTGTATGCAGGCAGGGATCTATTTCTTTCTAACTTCAGATTCACAAAATGGCCTTTTTCTGGTAAATGCATTTGAATTGACACGCTTCTTTTGTTCGTTACTTAATTGTGATACTAAAGCCTGAAGTCGAATACTGCGGCGAGTGACTAACATATCATATCTATATATTTCCTTTTCCTTTTCAACACAAACAATCTTCTCCTCCTCCTTTCTTTTACACAGAGAGAGTAGCAATGCATGAATCCAAATTTTAAGAAGGTGGGGGGAATTGGTGTAAGCAAAGAACTACTACTAATCACTGAAACGCCAATCTTATCTTCAATGGAAAGTACCGCTCTGCACGTAAAGGAACTCGCCTCCCATACTTTTATAATTTCCCTGACAATGAACAATGTATAATGTCCAGTTCATAGAGTGGAGAAAAGAATAACGAAGCCTTGGAAATATATTGGGTTGGCAGTGTAAAAGGAATGGAATGGAACTTAGTTTACCAAATAATTCATAATTATACACTTCTAAAAGAAGGAATTCATTTTTTTGTGTGAAGAAGCTCTGAACTTATAAAAATTTCAACTCTACCCTGTCTACGATGTCAAAAAAGTTTTAACCCACTTTTACCGCGGAAATAGTTGAGTTATTCACAAATAGAATGGCCACTAATCCTGTCGAAAGCTCGTGCATGGATTGGATTACTTCTGTTTTTACTTTCCTGCTCACAGAGTCACACAAAGGCTTCGCAGGGTAAACCTTACTGGATAAGAGAGGTTATGTTTTTGCTTCTTTACTCTCTCCTTCTATCTTTAATACAGCAACCGTAACTTAATTTGGTTGAGTTTAATAATGCATTGCATGCAGTTAATGATATGGATATTGGCAATGATTATTCGACTAGTTTCTGCGTATTCTGGTCAAGACGAGGCACGTTTTGTTGTCTGTGTTTGTTCTGAGTCGGAAGACTTCCATAAATAGCTTCTTAAAATCATCAAAGCAGGTGCTCGTTCACTGTAATTAGTCCCATATGCAAAGTTTTAGAAATATTTTAATGTCATATGGATAACAAAATATAATAATGTTTTAGATTCACTAATATCTCATAAGCTTCAATGGCATTACTTAAGATATAAGTCAACACCATAATAGCAAAATATTAGAGGTTGCATGAAGTATAGCTAAAAGATACAGTGGCTTAATGAAATTGTTTCATTCAATTCAGCATTTTACAAGTACAAACATGGATTAAAATTAAAGACATTTACTATAGAATGATAATAGTTTTCACCAGAAGAAAAATAATTACATAACTTTTCTTGCCTATATATGATATGATCGAGATCATATATATTTATAATTCATGCTTATGAATATTTGATACTGAATGTGGATTCAACATTAATACAATGTTCAAAGCATGATAAAAATAGAATATTGAGTAAAAGTAATTGATCCAAATATATACAAATAGTTTGTATGTATTGCATTAAGGTAGACTTATGTTTAACATAAGTGACAAAAATATAAAGTTGGATAACCGAGACGCTTCTTTTATATCATATTGGTTAAATCAACATATAAGAATCATAAAGTTATGTATGAGAATATGTATATCCTTTCAATTATAAATCGCATGAAACTTGTGAAACTTGTTATGTTGAAGAACAATCAAATCAACCTCTGGTGAAAGGATGATGATGATATTGAAATGTT
This sequence comes from Erythroxylum plowmanianum, assembly GCA_025531925.1. Lineage (NCBI taxonomy): Eukaryota > Viridiplantae > Streptophyta > Magnoliopsida > Malpighiales > Erythroxylaceae > Erythroxylum > Erythroxylum plowmanianum. Next base: position 34,662,096 of record JANVCQ010000006.1, on the reverse strand, counting down.
AAATATTATACATGTGATGTGTTGGATGTAATAACAATTCATAAAAGGATGATTCTTATATTTCATTAGATTTACTAATAAATTTATATGATATAGTCATATCTATTAAATAAAATAATGATTTAAAATAAAAGTCTAGAGTGTTTAAATCTGAGTAGCAATTACGCATTGAAAATACTAAAATACTTTCATACCGATATTATGAGATATAAATTTTTTAGTTATCTATAGAGAGTGAGATTCTCTAGTGTATATCTTCACAACTAAATTCCATAAGAATATGGATCAGTAAAAGGAGGAAAACACAATATAAGATATTATACAATGTAATATTTATTTATTTTATAGCTAAGCCTAGGACTCTACTTTATTCCAAAAGTTCCAATTAAATCAATCATCAAGGTTTCATATTAAATATCAAATGGTAAAATCTTGAAAGAGTCAAAGTTAATGATTTTTAATGTAATAATTAGTTGAAGCATAAATTATCTAACAAGTTTAGAATTAAATTGGATGACAAAAAGTTATAATAGATCCAAAAGGTTAGATATAATCCTCCAAACCCATTGAACAATTTTTTTTTCAATAAACATTCATAAGATAATGGTTCTCAAGATAAATAGTTGGAGCAGATCTTTTGACAATATATCCAATTGAAACTAGTACCTTTGTTGATACATTTGATGTATATTTGAAAGGCTTTAAGATATTGAAAGATTTGCTTTCATAATAAATTCAAAGTGTTCATTTTAGAGATAGTTTTAGATTTATCATGTTTATAATAACGTCAGTAGGAGTATAATTATCCTCTTCAGTGGGAGTATGTAGAGAAATATTACTCATAAAGAGAACAATAATTTATATTTTCAATTGTTGAAAATATAATTGTCTAAGAACAACTCTTATGGGATATGAAAATGTAATAACTTAATTTTAAGATTAGATCTATTGACATAGATACAAAAGTTGTTTATCTATTATTAGTCTGAATGCATAGATAATGTGTTAAAGATGTTTAGTATTTGAGATATTTGATACTTGTAAAGTATTAAAGATATTTAGTATTCTATGTATAAGTTGATATTAGAGCTTAAAGTTATATAGATATTGACTTTAGAAGTAAATCCTTGTTAAGGTATATTTTACTTAGAACAATATTATTTTAAGAATGGAAAGGTTCCAATGTAATATTAATTGCTAATTAGACTATAATACATTTTTTATTTAATAAAAATGATTACTTTGAGCAAGAAGTTCTTTAATAAACTTGATATAATTTCTTGCATTACTCATGATAATAATATAGTGTAGAACATGAGAGCCATTGGGCAAGCAAAAAGAATTAAGGTCTTATCAAAGATCCAAGTATGTATTTAGGCAGTTTCACTTAATTATAACAATATTAAGATGAAAAATGTAAGATATAAGTAAGTGCCCACTTTAGAGAATCTTGTAGAATTCTTTCACTAAACCATTGCCTCACATGATAGTTGTATGGTGATATGTTATAAGATACTTAAACGATTGACTCAGTACATGTAGCGCCCCCTCACCGTAGGGTACGCACCGGGACGCCCGTGGGTCATTCCGACGCATATCCCACAGCACGTAAGTGCTACTATCAAAACGATTACTAAATACTCGCATGGCATCAACATAATTAAACTGAATTATACAAAACACTAAGATTTTTTTTTTTTGAAACCACAATAATTCTTTCATTACACAATACTCACTGAAATATAGACAAGTCTATCAGTCCCCTACAATCTCAATACAATATCTCAAAAAGGAAACTGATACAAAAGTCT
>JANVCQ010000006.1:34616017-34630536 GCA_025531925.1 Erythroxylum plowmanianum | reverse complement strand
ATTTCTGAAACTGAAACTGTGTATTTCTGAACGTGGGCTCAGATTATTACTGTCTATTCCGCGCGAATGAACGTTTTGAAAAAAAAATCGTATACTGAGTTTTGATCGACTGATGTAGTACGTCACCCTCGCGGGGCACGGACTCGGATATCACCAACGATATCAGGTTCGGGTCACTCGGGAGTGGGGTGTTACATTAAGCTTAGATAATATCATTTGAGAGATGTGCAGCAAGATGGTGAAGTGAAGCTGGTGTTAGTAAGAACAGAAGAGCTTATGGCTAATCTGTTTACTAAGGCATTTCATGTCTCAAGGTTTGAATGTCTTAGAGAGTAAAGTCGAAGACTTTAAGTCGAGGAGGAGAATGAAGCAGCGATGGCTCAGAGGATATGAAGTTTGAGTGACATGATGTTGAAGTAATGAAGAGTTGTTTGTATTGTAGCTAGCAGTTAGTTAGTTAGTGATTCTTTCTGTTAGTGACAGTTATTGTGTATAAAGATGTAATCGAGAATGTAAGAAATACACACATGCAATCAAAAGCATTTTGATTTTGCATTATTCGTATATCTCTTAAAACTCTCTTCTTTTCTTTCCTGTTAAGTTTTCTTTAATCTTTTCTTGCTAAAGAACTCATCAGTTCCCCACTGGAACTGATCAAATAAACCTTATGTGTGATAAATAACAACTATAAGGTTTGCATACAAGTACTTGTGAAAATAAGGTACATAAGGTAAGGAACATAATTTATAATGGAGAAACACATCATAATGTTAGTAGCCCTAGTTATTAACTTCAACGAGGAAACTTGATTTTTGAAGTAAGGTACTATGCCAGAAAGTATAATCCTAGAGAAGTTTCCCTGTCTTCTTATTTGGCAAGAGCAATTAGTTATCATGTTTTCTACACCTCAACTATATCTGTAAAAATGAAAAAGGAGAGGTGGATTTGACCAAAGAAAATGATTGTTTAAATATTACTTCACTGCAACTTCCACTTCATCATAAGAAAAGTGCTCTTTTCAATAGTTAATATTAACCATGGAGAAGAATTTGTTAGAAGTAGGGGGAACTTTGCTTGAGTACTATGACATAAATTCCACTATGAAACTGAATTAGTTGGCCAATATGCACAAAACCCAAATAGCTTCCATACATGCATGGATCAATCTTAGATCGATATATATGTCCCTCTGTTATTGATGTTGACCCTTCCTTCTTGTTCACTTCAGAGTGGTTGTAACTCGGAATTGGAAAGATTGGATCTAGTAAATTTATGGATGTATTTACCTTAGGAGGCCATATATGAGTAAAAGGATAATGTCCCTCGTATACACGCCAGTCATAGTTTCCATCCTTGGTAGTGAGATCCACCTCCTCATGTAAGTCATGCATAATGATATATAACAAAAAAGGTTTTCTCAACTTTTAGCACATACAAGCTACTTGAAGAGAGACACTATTTTGGAACGTGAATAATTTTGGCTTGTGCCTTAATTGTTGGTTCAAAAGTCTCTTTAAAATGAACAATTTGATCATAGATGAAAATGGTTGACTCTACGTTGGTTTTCCAAAATATGGAAATACCCACATCTTTTAAACTCTTCTTCTCTGAATCATATGACAAGACCAGAAGTGACTTCAACTAATTTGGCAGTAACTATCGCTTCCAAGTATGCTCATAATGTAGTTTGTCCTTTAAAATATATAGTGGTTGTTGGGGCAATCCAATGCAAGTCCTAGCATTCCATTTGACCACATGTAAGAAAAAGTTTGGATGTTCTTTTCTTGAATTACTCTCCTTCAAAGGTCTCACTCATTAACTACTTTGTGAAGACATAATAATAGAGGCAAAGATGAACTAAACTAAACCAAAGTTCATTTCCAATTTAAGTATATCGCGTACTTAGTCTCGCCCCCTCAATACTTAGGTAGGAAGTCCAGGTATAAAAGTTTGAAGTCATTGTGCCACATGATTAAGGCCAATTACATTGTACTAGATGATCAAGCTGTGACAAGAAATACATATTGAGTTTGGCCAACATCTGCACACAGAAAGTAAGATGGCCTTTCTGAATCAAAACTATAGTGCCACTTAAGCCTTGAGTATATACAGAGTAGTCATTTATATACAAAAATTTGTTAGCCTAATATAGAATACAATCCTTATAATAAAACTATACATAATTAGGATTATTCCTAGAATCATGCAATAGAATCATAATCCCTAGAATTTAAGGATGTAATCTATAACACTTCCCCTCAAGTTGGAGCATAGATATTAATCATGCTCAACTTATTACAAATATAGTTGACCCGAACTCCATTCAAAGCTTTTGTAAAAATATCTCCAAGTTGTTCTCCAATCTTGACATATCCTGTAGAGATTAAGTTTTGTTAGATCTTTTCTCAAAGAAAGTGGCAATCAATCTCTATATGTTTAGTTCGTTCATGAAATACAAGATTATATGCAATATGTAGAGCAGCTTGATTATCACACCCAAGTGTGGCCAGTTTTGAGACTTTAAGGCCAATTTTAGAAAGAAGCTGGTATAGCCATATGATCTCACTCGTGGCTCGTGCCATTGCCTGATATTCAGATTCTGCACTTGACATGAGCATAACATTTTGCTTCTTTCTTTTCCATGAGACTAAATTCTCTCCAACAAACATGCGATATCCAGTTGTGGACTTTCTGTCAACTTTAAACTGACCCAATCAACATCCGAAAAACATTCGATACAAGTGTGCCCATGATTGTTGTATAGTATCCCTAGACCAAGAGCTCCCTTTAGGTAACATAAGATCTACTCTAGGATAGCCCAGTAATGAATAGTTGGAGACGACATAAATTGACTTACAATGCTGACTAGATATGCAATATCAGGACGAGTCATTGTTAAATAATTTAGTTTTCCAACTAATCTTCAGTATTTCTTGGGATCTTCAAACAAGTCTCCTTCTTTAAAGACTTGTGGATTCAGAGTCATTTGAGTACTGCATGACTTAAACTCCTAATTTTCTAGTCTCAGTTAGTAAATCTAGAACAAAGTTTCTTTGGGACAGAAAAATAGCTTTCTTGCTCCTCGTCACCTCTACTCCTAGAAAATATTTTAAGGGCCCTAAGTCCTTAATCTGAAACTGGCTATGAAAAAAAGACTTTAAAGATGAGATGCCCACATGATCACTTCCAGTAATAACAATATCATCTATTTTAAACCATATAGAGATTTCTGAAGACGACAAACTTTACCAGACTCCCCCTGAGCAACAAAACCAGGTGGTTGCTCTATGTATACTTCCTCGTGGAGGTCACCATATAGAAAAACATTTTTGATATCTAGCTGATGCAACGGCCAATCATAAGTAGCGGTTAGAGAGATGAATAGGCGAATGGATGTCAATTTGGCTACAGGTGAGAACGTATCAGAATAATCAACACCATAAGTTTGAACATAGTCTTTTGCAACAAGTTGAGCTTTGAGCTGGTCTATTGAGCCATCAGAGTTCCGTGAATACCCATTTACAACCAACAACCTTCTTACTAATAGGTAATGGTACCAAATCCCAGGTACTATTGGCATCTAAAGCATTCATCTCTTCTATCATAGCATCATGCCAACTAGGGTGAGATAGTTTTTAGGATAGTGACAAGTTTAAGGGAAGCAATAAAAGAACACGAGGAAGAAGATAAATGATCATAAAAAACCTTTGCGAAGAGCAATTGGGAGATCATGGGGTGATAGATCTGATGGCAAAGAACAACTGGATATGGGGCGTGTATCAGGATGATCTTGTCGACTAGAGTAGACAAAAAAAAGATGTGGCGGTTGGGTAGGAGTAGCCTTGGTAGTTTGAAGGTGACTTCGTAAACAAGCAAATCATCATTAGCCTTTGTTCCTGAGACTGAAGACTGAGAGAAGCAAGGAACCTATTCTAAAAAGGTAATATCAGCTAAAACAAGATATTTGTTAAGAGCGGGACAATAACAACGATACCCCTTTTGTAGACAGGTATAGTCAAGAAAAACACATTTACAGATTTAGGGTCTAACTTAGAGATTTGAGGACGTGTGTCCTGAACAAAGCAAGTACTACCAGAAATGCATGGTGGAATATCAAACAAGGGTTTAGAGGGAAAGAGGATAGTGTAAGTATCCCACCATGAAGGATAGAAGAGGGAATATGATTAATTAAAAAACATATTGTGGAGACTAGATTAGCCCAAAAGGATTTAAGAACTTTCATTTGAACTAATAGTGCTCTCATAGTTTCAAAGAGATGGTGATTTTTTCTCTCAGCCATGCCATTCTGAGAAGTAGTTTCAACGTATAAGGATTGGTAAAGAATACCATCTTGGATCATTTAGGACGGAAATGGTGTAGAGAAGTATTCCTTGGCATTATCACTTTGTCAAGTGTAGATTGAGACATTAAATTTTGTTTTAATCTCAACCCAAAAGGCAGAAAAATGAGAAAATAAGTCATCACATTTTTTTATGAGATAAAGCCAAGTTACACGAGAAAAATCATCAACAAATGTCATAAAATATTAAAACCTAGTTTTGGACATAATAGGACATGGGCCCAAACATCAAAGTATACTAATTTAAATAGAAAACTAGCCCTTTTATTGATTCGAGGAAAAGAAGATAGACGATGGTGCTTAGCAAACTGACAGGACTCATAATCTAAAGAAGATACATTATGAAATTGAGGACAAAGTTTCTTCAACAAGGGTAAAGATGGATGTCCTAACTGACAATAGGCTTGAAATGGGGTCAAGACACTAGGGCAGGCAATGGGTTTAGGTACTGAGGCATCCAGCACATAGAGACCTCCTGATTCCACTCCTCTACCAATTGTCTTCTTCATCATAAGATCTGAAAATACAATGATCATGAAAGAATGAGATACAACAATTTAAGGTCCGAGTGAGTTTACTCACAGATAATAAATGAAAGGAGAGTTCAGGTAAATTTCAGACAAATGTTAGGGACAAAGAGCAAGTAGGCTGGATAGTGACAGACCCAATAACAGAGGAAGTGGAATCGTCAGCTAATGTAACATGAGAAGGAGATAAGTGTCTAGAAAAAGGAGAAAAGAGGCTACAATTAACTGTCATATGATATAAGGCACCAAAATCAATGACCCATTGGTGGAAGAGGAAAGAAGACACGTAGATGCTTTACTAGAGTTAGCAATAATAGTAATAGGTGAGGATGAATGCTTCAGTGCTTCTTGAGATTGAGTGAACTTGGCAAATTCCTCAGCAGATATGGTAATAGTCTTCTCAGTATATGAGCTAGGTGCATCAGTAGCTGCAATGTGGGCGGAATATGATTTCTGAGATTTATTTTGTAGCTTTTGATAGGGGTATTTAGTGTGACCGGGCTCATGACAGTATTGACAAACAATTCCTCTTGCATCTTGATTCTTATTACTCCAATTTCCACTACTTTGATTGTGATGTTTATGAGATGATTTTTCAAAGTCAAATTCATGAGTTTGACTCACAAGAGGACCAGAATTCTGAGTACTAGGAGGAGCAAATGAATTAATGTCTGTGTGAAGTATCCAAGCAAATACCTCGTGCAGGGAGTAAAGTTTGATACTTGACAAAATCTGAGATTTAGCAACATCAAACTGAGAATTTAAACCAGCCAAAAAACTCATAACAGTCATCTGTTCCCATTGAACTTGTTGGAACTTGATATGAAAACTAAATAGGAGGAGAACATTTAATTCCTCGTAAATCCTTTTAAAATTCATAAAATATGATTGAAGAGATTAATCATGTTGCTCAGCTCTATAAAAACCTTTGCATACTTCATAAATTCGAGATATGCTTCTTTTGCAAGAGTATAAGAATTCCAGATATTCCATTAATTCCTTAACATAGTCACAGTGATTGATGAGACAGATGACTTCAATAATAATAGAATTCCGAATCTGTAAGAATAGATGAGCATCATCACGTAGCCACTCCTGACAAGTGTGGTCCAATGGGGGAATCATCAGTGAGATGATTATCCTTCGAAATACTCCGTAGGTAACTTCGAATTGTTTTGTACCACTCAAAATAATTGTGCCCTGTTAATTTATGTTTTGTAATTCTAGATAGCACATGAATGACTTCTGCTGTAACTAAACTCTTATCGTCAGCCATAATGAAACAGATAATGGATATACACTAGAAACTGGAGCTGAAAATAAAAGAAAAGAGAACCGAAAAGGTACGAATAACACACACAGGAACAAAGGAACCTGCTGCATATAAAAGTCCAAAATAGGTTGGACCAAAATCAACAGTGTCTCCACTCATAGGTCAAGGCCACGTCTGGACAATACAAGGGAGTGGTGTCTAGGCATATGTGTGGCACATCAGAGCCGGGGGTGTTGTATCGCCATCGGTGATGGTGATTGGAGGTCACCATTCTACGACATACACTGTCACGCACCAGCACATGAGAGGGAAGTCGAGACTAATGACGGTGCATATGGGACATGTGTAAGTCTTCTGGCAGGCGGACGATGAGCGAAGGCAATCAGCAGGTGGTAGTGCTAATGGTGTCGGTGGTGAGGCAAGTTGTCCACCCAAAAATGGGTGACCTAAAAAGAAGTAATTTTATTATACATTGAGTATATACAGAGTAGTGCCTTATAAACAGAAAGTTGTTAGCCTAACATAAAATACAATCCCTATAATGAAGCTATACATAATTAGGATTATTCCTAGCATCATGTAATAGAATCATAATCTCTAAAATTAAGGATATGATCTATAACAAGCCTAAATCCCATATCTCTGGTTGCAAACTACTATCTTCACAAAATGGATTATCCTTAGGGATGGAGTAATTTCCCCATAAACCAAGTTTACCAATTTCTTCATCACTTACAATTGCAATGAAACAGACAAGTAGAATCATGATTATTTGAGCAATGCAATGCAATGCAGTTGAAAGGAAGGAAGATCCTTATAATATGCATCTCTCAAATGATATTGTAGAAATTTCAAGGACCAATGTGGTCTACATTACCACTACTTGTTCCAACCATTTTTTAGGCTTTTGATAAACCCAATTAAATAGGTGCATGAGACAACCTGATCTCCTAGAGTAAACCAACCGGGTAATATAGTCTTTTAGTCTAAAGATGATAAATTACAAGAAAAGACATACTAAGGGTAAGTGATATGACCTGCATTAGATTGTTTTCTATAAGCCACAAGAAAATGTTTAGAGAAACAATAATGCACTGTTACTTACTTGGAATATTATCAACATCTAGTCGCATAATCCTTCTAAGCAATGATTTCTTGTTTTGGAAAAAATGATAGGGATCAACATTACCACCCCCATCTCCCGTCATGAGATATAAATACTCATCACTAAGGTGGAAGAGAATTTGTCTTACATGATGCGATGTAAATGGAAGGCCCATAGTAAAGATCCACCTTACCTCTAATGGCTTTGCTATTTTTGCCTACAAAAAAATCATAAGTCAGAGGGAATTATTTGGTGACTAACAGAAAAATCCTTAGAAGTTATGTACCAATGAAGCTTGAGTTACTAAACCATTAACAGTGTACTCTGCAACATCAACATGATATTGACATGGCTGTGCACTAACTTCTAAATTACACGAACATCTTCCAGTGCAACCAAGCCATTTAACCTTATCACAATTAAATGATGCAAAGAACCTGCCATTTTGAGCAAACTTGGGATGAAATGTTGTACCCATCATCCCAAATGTATTATTAAGATAAACTTCATCTGTTAGGTCAACAAATGGACTAGCCTCATCAATCTCTAGTGTTCCTCTAGAGTCCTACTCAGGTATGGTGGCTAACCATATCTTACCCAGTTGGTTAGAGAAAAATGGATGATTGGACCTATCAGGATGTGCAACCATATTGAGATAAGTGTCATTGCCAATTTTCTCTAGGCACAATCCATGAGGGGGATTTGGTGTTTCACTATTATCGAGTCTAATTGGTTCACCATCAAAACATATAGACCCATCAGTAGAAGCTCCGTCAAATGCATTGCAAAAATTAGTTTTTTACTGCCAGAGATCTATCAATTTGGTTGCGGTAGTATTAACACATAGTCCAACTTGACCTTATAATGATGGGGCAAAGGGAGAATTCACAACAGATGTGTTAAGATATATTATATATATCTTTTTAGTTAGTTTTGACATCTTATTTATTAATTAGACATATAAGATATTAATTGGGATGGGATTCAAAAAGATGTGATTGTTACACTTATAGCTGTGAAAGAATCCTACACAATATTGAAGTTTATTCTCTGACAAATTTGTGATATATCACATTAGTAATTAAATATGTACTGCTGGATTTGTGGATAAAAGATAAGGGGAATTTGTTTTGCGTGTTGGTTAAGAGTTCTTGTTAGTAAGTATCGTGGATATATCTATCGATGGCAGAGGTGGATTCAGTGTGCGTTGCATCAACTAAGTAATGAGCGTTAATTGAATTCTAGAGAAACCTAGCTGAAGTTGTGCATATGTTCTGGGTCGACATACACCGTGGTTTAACTTCTGATTTCTAGACTTGTTCTTCTTGGATTATGCGTGAAATATACATGGTGTGTGTAGTATCCCATATGGTTTAATTGGAGTTGTTGCGTGAGTGAAGAACCTCGGGGTTCTTGTTTTGATATTGAATCGTTGGAATAGCCTACTGTTGGGAGTCACTTACGTTGAACCTTCATCTATCGAAATGGATTTCGACTGAAAGATATTTGAGGACTGCGTGCATGTTCTATTGTGTGTCGTTTGTTAATTGAGCAGCTGTGGTCTGGTTCTGAAGCTGGCATGAATCAATCCAACTGCTGGACAATTATTTAGATGTACTTCAGGAAGCTAAAACTATAGGGAAGTATATAATTGTTCTGTTCTTAGTTGATTGATTACTTTAGTTTTTTATTAATTTTCTTTTAATTAAAAGTTGTTTAGAAAAATCCTTTAACGAGATTAACATGAGTCGGTCGTATTATTGGGTGTGAAATTCTTTCACTGAAAGTGAGGTTCAGAGATAGTGTCAAGAGTTGAGTGATGTCGGATCAGTAAAGCATTGGATAAATCTATAGTACTTTGGTGAAAGTATTAAGTTAGGTGAGGGTCCCGCAAACATAGGCAAGGTGTGTCAAACTGCATTATTAAATTTTTGGTACATTTTATTATTTTGTTTTTTACTGCTTTTGTTTTTGTTTGTGCTAGAGATGTTCATGATAAAATTGGAAAGTTTGCGAAACTACTACCCCCTTTGGTTTTTCAATTGGTATCAGAGCAAGGTCATCGATTCAAAACTTGGCACATCAAATTAGTGCAGATTCAGGTTTCACAATTATGACCATAAGAGAAGGAGCATCAATTATCAGGCCACCGCTGTTGGACAGTTCCAATTATCCTGCATGGAAATCATGGGTAAGAGTCTTTATTCAAGCACAAGGAACAAGAGCATAGAACTTGGTGTTACATGGTTGGACACATCTGATGATTACCGACGATAAGGGAGAGATAGTTCTAAAAAATCCATCTGAATGGACAAGAGCCGAAGACGAAAGAGCACTTGGAAACTCACAAGCATTGCATGCAATTTTCAGTGCTATTGATGAAGGACGCTTTTCAATGATATCAGCATGTGAATTAGCTAAAGAAGCGTGAGATACTTTGCAGACTATTCATGAAGAGTTCAAATCTATGATAGCATTAAAAATTCAAATGTTAGCTGTAAGGCTTGAAGAGTTAAAGATGAATGAAAATGAGACTATTGAGAATTTTCATGAAAGATTGCACGATATAGCGAACCAATCATATCAACTCGGGAAGAAATATTTCAATTTGAAACTAGTCAAGAAGACGTTGAGATCACTGCCTCCAAGATTTATTTTGAAAATTACAGCAATCGAGGAGGCTCATGACATCAATGACTTGTCGTTGGAGAAGGTAATTCGAATTTTTACAAATTTCTAAATGAATCTTTTAAGGGGTAAATAAGAAAGAAGCAAAGGATTGGCACTACAAGTTGAAACTGGAAAAGGTATGAATGATGTAGAAGATGAATCTGACAAGAATGAGGATATGGAATTATTAACAAGAGAGTTTAGTAAGTGACTGAAGAGAGTTAAAAAGGATAGACCCGAGTTTTTGTAAAACAGCGGGAGTTCATCAAACAACAACTTCAAACAACAAGTCAAAACCCAGAAGGGAGAAAGAAAGGTAAAGAGAATTCAATGCCACGAATGTCAAGACTTCAGACATGTTCAAGCAGAGTGTGCTAATATCTTGAAGAAGAGAAAAGGAAAATCCTATACGAGCATTTAGAGTGATAACGAATCTGGAAGTGAAGAAGAAGTTGTGAATAGTGTTGTGTTAGTTACTTTGTACAACAAAAAACCAGTTACTTGTCTAATATTTACTGAGAAGGAAGTAACTGAAGATGCAAAAGTGAGTAAATTGGAAATTTTTGGCAAAAATATAGATGATTCAACTCAAAGCTCAGTTTTAGATGATGACGGCACTTCAAATGATAAAAAAGAAGGTATTTATGAAGCCTATGAGTTAATGTAAGATAAATGGGTCCAAATATGCAAAAAGAATTAGAAGTTAAAGGAGGAAAACACTTACATGAAGAACATCATTCAAGATCTAGAGAAGAAGTTGTTGTCTACATTAGATGAGCTTGATAAAACAAAATTAAAGTTTGTCAATACAGAAAAAGGAATAAAAACGTTAAATGGAGATACCAAAAAGCTAGAAAAGTTGTTGGAAATTGGTAAGGCTGAAGAAAATCTTCAAGGCATTGACTATAGAGGTGAATGTTCCAAGTCGAATGATGAGAAAATTGGTGCGAGCAGATCTATCCAAGGAGAAATCTCAAAGAAAAATTGGAGGTTCATACCTATATGTCACTTTTGTGGAGTAACTAGGCACATAAGACCGAAATGTTACAAGTTATTACAAATGATGTTTCAAAGGGATCAAAACTGAAAATCTAAACACTCTCCATTAAATTTTCAGCAGCAGCCTATGATACTAAGCATACTTGGATTTGAAAGGGTCAATTACAAATACAAAAATATAGTAAAGGAAAAACAAGAAATTGTACAGATTTACAGTTAGTTACTGTGTTTAAAGAAACTGTCAGATAGAGGATAAGTAAGTTACTTCAGAAAAAGAAACCGATGACAAAGATAATATGACGAGGAATAAGGCCAGGTTTGAATTTCTTCGAGGGGCACAAAGACTGTGAACTTTACATTTTTGAAGTATTTTTTGTGTTGTTCAAAAAAATGAAATGTAAATTTTTTTTGTCTTTTATTTCTTTAGTTTTTATGTTGCCATTGTCGTCCTATATTTTTAGTAGTTTGCATTGTGACTTCTATTTGGTTCCATTGAAGACTCTTCAGCTCTCTCATTAATGTGAACCTCTCTCTCGGGTATCTCTCTCTCTCACTACACTGACAACACTCATCTTTATCTACTTGGGTTTATGAATTTGATCAGTCTTATGAAGATGAAATTGAAGTAAGTAATGATATGTTGGCATGTGTATTAACTGGTGGTAGATTGTCATCTTAGCGTGTTTATAGTTCTTCTGCTGAACCTACTACCGCTGAGATTGATTGTGTTGAAGGCATTCTTAGTTTTGACAATGTTGTATCCCAATGGGGGATATCATATTGTTTATGGTGAATGTTCCATTCAGAGGGAGATTTCAAGGTATATGCGTGACTATTTGTCGTGTTTTTTGACATCTTTTTATCCCAAGGGGGAGAATGGATTTGTGCTTGTGTTGTTGAATCTTAAATTGAGGGGGAGTATTGTGGATTCAATATTTATATGCACAATTATGTTATTTAGGGGGAGTTTAAGAGTTGTGACAAAAATGCCAAAAAGAGGGAGATTGTCAATATATATATATATATATACACATATACATATATATATATATATACACATATACACACACACACATATATATATATACACATATACATATATATATATATACACATATACATATATATATATATACACATATACATATATATATATTCACATATACACATACACACACACACACACACACACACACACACACACACACACACACACACACATATATATACATATATATAGTTTTGGCATCTTATTTATTAATGCGACATATATGATATTAATTAGAATATGATTAAAAAAGATGTGGTTGTTACACTTATAGCTGCGAAAAAATCCTACACAATATTGAAGTCTATTCTCTGACAAGTTTGTGGTATATCACGTTGGTAACTGAATTATGTACTGCTAGATTTTGATAAAAGATAAGGGAAACTTGTTTTACGTGTTGGTTAAGAGTTCCTACTGGTGAGTATCATGGATATATCTATCGATGGCAGAGGTGGATTTAGTGTGCGTTGCATCAACTAAGTAGTGAGTGTTAATTGAATTCTGGAAAAACATAGCTGAAGTTGTGCATATGTTCTGGGTTGACATACACCTTGGTTTAACTTCTGATTTTCTAGACTTGTTAATCTTAGATTGTGTGTGAAATATGCATGGTGTGTGCAGTGTCCCACATGGTTTAATTGAAGTTGGTGAAGCTGGACAATTTGCGTGAGTGAAGAACCTTGGGGTTCTTGTTTTGATATTAAATTTTTAGAATAGCATACTGTTGGGAGTCACTTACGTTGAAGCTTCATCTATCGAAATGACTTTTGACTGCAAGATATTTGAGGACTGCGTGCACGTTCTGTTGTGTGTCGTTTGTTGATTGAGCAATTGTGGTCTAGTTCTGAAGCTGGCATGAATTAGTCCAAATGATGGACAATTATTCAAATGTATTTCAGGAAGCTGAAATTATAGGGAAGTATATCATTGTTCTCCTCTTAGTTGATTGATTACTTGAGTTATTTTTATTAATTGTTTTTTAATTAAAAGTTGTTTAGAAAAATCATCTGACGAAGTTAACACAAGTCGGTTGTGTTATTGGATGTGAAATTCTTTCACGGGAAGTAAAGTTGAGAGATAGAGTCAAGGGTTGAGTGGTATCGACTCAGTAAAGCCTTGGGTAAATCTATTGTACTTCGGTGAAAGTATTAAGCTGGGTAAGGGTCCAGTAGACGTAAGCAAGGTGCATGTGTCAAACTGCGTTACCAAATTTCGGTTGCTTTTTATTATTTCGTTTTTATTGCTTTTGTTTTCGTTTGTGCTAGAGACGTCTATGATAAAATTGGAAAGTTTGCGAAACTATTACCCTCTTCGATTTTTCAAGATGTATTTACCCATGAATCCCAAACTTCTGAGCAAAAGTTATTCCTGCTTGACTAGACTGGGATGAATTTGCTGAAACAGTAGAATTGCACATAACTGGAATTGGCCTAAGGGTAGAATTGATTGTAAAATGTTCACCTAAAAGTGGATACAAAAGCATAAAATTTAGAATACAATGAGGCTTAGAAAAAACATAGCATTAGTTTTAGTGAATCCAAGACATTAAAATCCAAAAACCAAAGGCCAATACAAGCACCCACGACCAGAACCACAGTATAACATAAATATATGCTAGAATAACTCCTTGTGTAGGCCGTTCAAACAAGCAGAACCTTAAAACATATGTAAGGGACGTAGAGTTGTGAACTGATTTGGAACTTTTGGCAGCAAGATGGCTACTGAATTGGCAATTGATGCATTATTATACTAATGCCAGTAAACAGTCAATTTATGTTGAATATAAAAGTTCAATTTGGTCCAAGGAAATTTACTTTAGGGAGAAGAATTCAAAGTCTTACATCCCTGTTTCGAGCAAATATTAGAAGTCCATGAATTTCTGAATCTCATGTCTGCATTTAAGGATTCAAACTTGAGTTTATTGTATGCTTGTTTTCAGGGTCTCTTCTCAAAAGACTTGCAGAACTAGCTGTAAAAATATTTTCCATAGATGAAATTAAAAACAGCTAGAAGGAGAAAAATATAGTATTTTAATAAAATAAAATAAAATATTTAAAACAATCATTATTTTAGAGTAATTTATGAATTATAATTTTTAAAAATTTTGAACATATTTTCGAATATGCCATATAAAAGTTTTATAAATATGTATATAAATATATGAAACAGTTTTTAAACGTTATATCATTGTATATGAAAATGTCAAGAAAAAATTGATTGAACTGAATTTTTTCAGCTCTTTGATTAGACGCACTTGCATGTAACAAAAGAAGATTTGGTAGAAGACAAAAAAAAAATGTTAAGTACACCTGAATCAAGAATAACTAAAGATTAAGCAATCACAAATCTTTGAGTGCATTATGTCAAAAAGGATTTTCGATTGCTTAGTTGCATGGACGTCATTGCTTGTTGTTGGTAAGAAACTGTCAGTTTTTGTAAAAAGGCTGAATGCTTCTCCCCGAGGAGAATTTCCATTAAATAAGTGTTCATGAACAATCTATTTTGGGTAACAAACTATACATGCTAATATACTAATT
>JANVCQ010000006.1:34577205-34599912 GCA_025531925.1 Erythroxylum plowmanianum | reverse complement strand
TACTACTACTCCTACTACTACTACTACTACTACTACTACTACTACTACTACTACTACTACTACTACTACTACTACTATTATATGTTCTTATTAGAGTTATAAGCTTAATTTTTGTAGAATGTAATATCTAAAATCTAAATTCCTATAAGAATATTGAACGAAATACTAAGATATTTAATATTTATACCCTTATAATTTTTTTAAGTCATATCCTCAATAGTCATTTTACACATTAACAGCTAATACTAAACATCTAATTTTACCAAACATCAAATGACAAACAGCTAACGCAATTAACTAGTCAAATCAACTAATATAATCAGCTATTAGCTAACAGCTAATACAATCAGTTGATTGTCAAACAGGGCCCTAACCACTATGTGATATTGTGGAAGATGGGTCGAGTAGTGTGGTGTTGCTGTGACTGGGATAATGGTTTTGAGTTTTGCGGCCTTTGGGTTGTTGTCAAGTAATAAGCACTCAATATCAGTGTTCTTTGCTTGAGCCTAGCTTCTAATGGTTCAATTTTACTTTTTAGTGTTAAACATTTAAAAATCATATTGATAAAATAAGAAATTTTAGGTTAAAATTTCAACTAGTATTAAATTTTTATAAATTGTCTAAATATTAAATATAATTTAAAATATAATAATTTAAAATTTCAAAATTCTAATTTATCTAAATTTTATACAATTAGAAGAATGAAATTCCAAGAATGATATCGTTGAAATTTGATTAAATAGAAAAAATTATCCGCTGAAAAGGTTTCTCATTTTTATTATGTTTTTCTTACTCAATTAAAAACAAAAGAAGTGGTTCTCAGTATATTTCTTATGTTTAAATTAACAAATCTGTATTGTTATTATTAGAGACATCTGATTTTTATCTCCCAACAACTATAAATGACTAACGATAAATCATCTGTTCTCATTATTCCGTATCTACTATGTTCTATAAACATCCATTCATTAAATAAGCGAGATCCACAAAAATTGAATAAGTTGACGTTTATAAAATAGAATAGGCACAAAATAATGTGAATAAGTGATGTGAACCAAAATGATTGTGAAGTTAACGGTGGTCATTTTTTTTCCCATTGAAGATGAAACATATTTTATCTAATGTTACGAATACTATATCATACCAGACTTGGTATCAGAATAGATTATAGTATAGTACTATATTAATATTGGTCAATATCGGGTACTGTTTCAGATAATTTTTTAAATTTATAAAAATAGTTTCTAAATTTTTTTAAAAATTGCATTTTTTGCATAAATATCCTTGCTTTTTAAAAATTTTTCAGTACTGGTCGGTATTTTAAATACTGATGGTACCAACCGGTACTAGGCAAAATAAGCTGATATTTGAACCCGGTATTAAAACATCCCATTTTATGTCATTTTTTGATCGATATGGTACAAAATTCATTATAATAATTTTATCACTATTTCTTGAAATTTGGATATACATAATCTCTAACCTTTCTGGTGACACTTCTTTTGCTAAACTAGAAATAGACAATAAGGGTTTGCAAAATTACAGTTTGAACTTCAGAGTACAATTTAAACCTTAATGGTTCGAAATTGATAAAAATTTAGAAAAGACCATAAGTAGACAAAAATTTAATTTGGTGTGATTAATTCTCCGTCAATTAAATACCATATTAATGATATCGTAAATATTTTTTATTACAATTATACAATTTCTACACTGTCACCTGATAAAATAAACCCCACTATTACTTTGCAAAGTCAAATCTACTATCTGAAATTTAAAAAATCTATTTACATTTTTTATTAATATATATTGAGGTTAATTGAAATATTTAAATTTATGATTTATCATAAAAAAAAATATGAACACTTTATGTGATGAAGCATTTAATTACATAAAAGATGTAACACTGTGCTAAGAAACTCTGCTCTGAGTTCAAAAGCAAACTGCTTCCTAATGTAGGATCGAACAACATGAACTACATCAGGATCTGCAGCTTCCATCTTGTCCATTATTTCTCCCTCACTAGGAAGTATTATTGCCTGTGTAATGAATCCTATGGAGCAGTAGTCGACCATGCCTTTGGCCATTTTCTTGTGGTTATCTTCAAATAAGAGCTTGTTTTTCCTAGTGGCCTTATTTTTCTCTTCTTGATTGAACCTTTCTTGTTTATCCAGTAGCATTAACAAAGTGATTATACCCTTTAAAGATTTCTTCGTGTTAATGTTGTTATGATGACTGTTGGTATCATAATTATTACTACAGGTTATATACTTTTTTGTGGTAAATCAGTAAATTTTATACAAATAGAAAATGATATATATACCACTAGAGATCTTCTGAAAGAAATCTCTTATCAACCAAAAGAAATAAGGTAGTGCAAAATAGTAATAACTTAGTTCAAAGATAACCAAGCACTACCACCAACACTCCTCCCCTGTTTTCTACCAAGAAACCTTATAAATGTAGCTCTTCTACCTATTAGCAAAAAACAGTAACACAACATCTCAACATTCATATACAAAGCCCAAGAAAACAAACTGCAGTCATATTGGCTAAAAGAAGCTTGAATGTTCAATTTAAAACTATCAAGGTTACCTTCATCGCATATGTTATTCTCAATAGAGCTTCTGTAAGAAATGATTATCTAAGTATTAAGCTTATGATCATCTGCCTTGCAAACATTGATAAGATGTAAGGAAAGCTGTACACCTACAATATCTAGTTTCTGACATCTTTTCTTGATGTTTGTGGCTTTGGATGGCTCATTCATTTCATCAATGAAGAAGAAAGAGTGGGTGTTGGGTTTAGAGAGAAACGGTGTTGTTTGATCATACGTTTGAGATTGAGAGAGTAAATAAATATGTTGAAGTAGAGAAAGGCTAGACATAAAGACTTGGTTGTGGAAGTAAGAGGCATAAGCAAGTTATTGAATTAGGGATTTAGTTGTCGGAATGAGAGGGAGAGAAGCAAGTTATTAAATTTAGGGTTTGGAAAAATTCCTATTCCCTAATTCATAAACTTGGTTCTATTAATTCATAAATTTGGTCATGTTAATATTTCAATCAACCTAAATTAAATTAATAAAAATAAAAATAAGAAGAATTTTTTTAATTTCAAACAATGGGTCGTACTTTGTTACGAGACAGTAGGGTCTATTTTGTCATAAGATACTGATACCTACTGTCTAATTTGAAAAATAATAAACAGTGCCACATTATTGTTAATGTGACATTTAATTTGGTCAAATGTTTTGTCTAATTAGGGTTCGTTGTATTTTGTTGTAAACGTTAAGGTCTAAAATGTAATTTTGGCATGTGGCCTTTCTTTTCAAAGTTGGCAACAATCATTGCTTGAATGTTTCATCTTTAGATTTTTTTCGTCGTCTCGAATATTTTTTACTAGTTTGTGTTATTTTTGTGATACAACTTTACATATATGATGAAAAGTTTATCGTCCAAATTTTATTTACTTCTCTTAACGACTTATGCCTCATACACTAAATATTAAGGATAACAAGGAAAAACAAAAATTTTTAGGACATTATATTTTGAGTTGTTAACATTCATTTAATGAATAAAAAAGGTCTTTAAATTACTTAGAGAAATTGATTTTCTAATCTACAAATTTAAAATTTTTTATTAAAACTAGCTTGAATTCTAACTTTGTATAAAAGATAATTGAGTGTTAATCTCTATTAATTACTAACTTTAACTTAGAGATGTGGCTTAACAAATGGATTGCTTAATTAATTTTTGAGACACATGACTTTTTTGAAAAAAAAATGAAGAAGTCCTTGAGTTATCAATCCATTCCTGTTTATCCTCTCTCTTTAATCTCAAACTCATAAAAGTAACAAGAAAGAAAAACTTTAAAACTTAATTCTTAACTTCATTGCTCAACACTTTAGTCAATGCAATCTTAATTAAAATCAATTTCATAACCCAAACATTCATATTGTTTTTTTTTAATGTATTCCAAAGAACATAAAAGAACAAACTCAATTCAAAAAACAAGAAAACCCCCAAAGACACAAATTCCTTCTTCCCTTTTCTTCTCCAAAAGTGAAACTTTTTCACTCTGAAACCCCTCTAAATACCTAATAAGCCCTTTGGTGTATCATGAGCTATGTTTTCTTCATTTACCAAATCCAACAACTTTGGAAAGATCTTAAAAGATGAGATAAAGATGGGCAACAATTTGGACAAAGTTCTCTTAAATATCGAATTCCCATATTCCTTTATGTTATTCCTATTAAAAAAATGATGTGTTTTAATATGAATTATGTGACATTAAAGATGATGAGCAGTAAAATTGTGATTTTGGATCCAGAATGGTGTTTTGGGGTTGATTGATAACAATATCACATATATGTTTTAAGATGATTTTGAATCCATTGATATTGCAAATGTTTATTTTATTGCTGAAGGGAAACAAGGTATAGGTAGAATGATACAAGCACGACTAACCAAAATGGGGATCCATTACATATAGACTTGAATCAATTACAAAATTTAGAGTTAGAGAATGTTTGGAGGCAAAACACTTATATTTGGTTGAACATAGGCTAACATATAGGCATATCCCTACCAATGCCCCTCCTTAGATACAAGAGTTGAAATTCCAGTGAGTAACACGACCTAACTTATTGTCATGCATTAGCATGCGTAATTTTTTGGAAAACAAGTTATGAAAATATAGACTTCAACACTCACATGCTAAACTGTATCTAATTTCATAAAGTTATAGAAAAATTCACAATCTCGAGTATGATCATATCCCAGTTCATGTCCAATTTATCAAAATTACTAAGAGATCCACTATATAAGATATGAATATTTCTCATACTATAGCCACTAGCATTAAAAAAGTTATGTAACCAATATAATATGGCCCATAGATGTGCCATCTTGAAATCCTAATTTTTTAAAAATGTTATACTTAAGGCATGTTTCTTTTTATTTTATAACAATTTTTGACATCTTTGTTATTTGAGAGTCATTAGTATTTCTTTTTCTTGTCTTTCATTAAATTTTAAGCTTATCAAAAAATTCTTTCTTTGTGAACTTTAATTACTTGATAAATTTCATTCTTGATTATTTATAGACAATAAGTCAATTATCTTTGTACATTTGTTTTAGCTTTCTTCTAGCTTAATCAAACTTGTACATGGTTCTCTCTAGTATATTTCTAAGTGGGTTTGCATCATTAGTTTTAAAGTTTGGCTCTGAATCAGGTATGGTAATCCTTTTATTTTTTTTTGTATCATTTAAATTATATTATATAATATTGATAAAAAGAAAGAAAAATGTGTTCCTTATGATTTCCTTTCATTTTATTGCATCTTATTTTCTTTTTTCATTTTCTTGCTTCATATATTTTCACATCAAGATTGTTCTAACCCTATTGTTTACATTAGTATTTTATCAAAGAAAAGAAAATAAATAAAGTGGTACAAGAATGGTGGCCTTAAGAAGTCGCTCCCAAATATAGTTTATAATTCTTATTAACTCTTCCTTATTTTATTCAATTATCATATTCTTGCATAACTGGTATTTTCTCTCTCTTCTTGACTTATAGTTTTAAAATTTTGGACTTTATAGGGTTGTATTATTATTTAAACTTGTTTAGTTTTGTAAGAATTTGCAGATGAAGCAAAAGTTAGAAAAAGTAAGAGAGCGTGAGATTAACATTGAGAAAAGGTAAATAAAGAGTAAAAACCAAGTGGTTTCTCATCTTTAAGAGCAAAAATATGAGGGAGTATATGAGAAAAGTTTCTTTTACTAATTTTTCTTGTAGCTTTCAAATATATTTTCTAGAGTTGTTTTAACACTGAAGGAGGAGAGAGACAACTTGTATTTTATGTAAACCATGCAGCAATAATTTGAGAGGATGAATATCACGTATGTTAAGGTTAAAGACATGATGGAGAAGCAATCACAATAGATTGTTGAATTACAAGGGAGACAACCTCCCTAAGTTCACAATGAAGGGACGTATATTAGGCATAATCTAACAACTTCAACAAAAGATGATGAAGAAAATGATTGAACTTAGTTTAAATGGTGTTGATCTAACCTTTGTGGTTGAAGGAGTCATGTTTAGGACTTGAAGAGGAGTTAGGCGTGATTGAGAGCAAAGAAGGGAGCCTAAAAAAGATTAGATAAGAATCTTGATAGCATCATCATGATCATATCTTTCTTTTAATTGTCATAATTGCTTTAAGGAGAAGAAGGTAAATATGGTGATATTATAGTTTACCAATTATGCCATCATTTGATAGGATCAGATGGTTAATTATAAGAGAAGAAATTGCGAGAAACCCATAGAGAAGAAATCTTTAGAAGTAGTACATAATCATGCAACTCATTCAACCCAAACACATGAATCACAATCTGATGGTAGTAATATGCATACATAACAAAACACCTATATCATAGCTAGTGTGATAGATAACAGAATGGTAAGATGCTTATAAGAGTATTGACTGGATAAACGTGCTTTTAGCAAACTTAAAACTATTTTTAGCATAAAAAGTTCCACATTATAATGTAAGAACCAAAATGCAAGTTCTACAAGGTAGGCTAAATACAAAGTAATGTCAGTCATATCTCACAAGGTTAACTGTATTGTACATTAAATCAATCTAAGTACTATCTTGACACTTTATGATTATCGGGCCATAAATAATTACATAGTGAATACAACTAGCTCCAAACTAGTTAGAGAAGGCATATCCATCCTTCCCATTCAATTTTCTAAAAAAGGAGATAGAATTTTGATATGCCAGAAACTATTGAGGACCTCAAGTCAAACCATATATTTTGATATTCAACATTAAGAACAAATTTGAAGAATACAGTGAGCACAACTCAGGAACCTTGCAACACCCAATGCAAATACATAATAATTAGTGAATGACTCAAAAATAAGAAAGCAATCAAGTACATAATTAATTTTGATGAATCCTTGAATAGGTATATTCTATGTTATGATACCAATACCTTGGTATTCAACATAACCCACAACTGCAGCATTATGGAAACAACCTCCAAGTAGATATAAAATGCCCATGAGATCTTATTCAGTATATTATGAATAGTCATCAAGTGAATCAATAAAGCCAAAATGACATAAGGAACAAGCTGCAAATAAAAAAATAAGTACATGAGTCAAAGAACATCCCTCCACATCAAAGAAGTTAACATCATTAGCTAAGATTACAACACTAACAAATGGACTATAAAACCACTCAAAAGGATGTAAAAACCGAGACAATGTTACTAGGTATATAAACAAGTAAACAACTAATGTAGAAACAAAAAAATAAAATGGCTGGTAAAATTTCAATATCTCGGCATACAAATAGTTATAAAATCTACTAACAGAGATAGAAAGCTAAATTCTGAATCTATACAAAGGAGGCATTTATCTGCAAGTATTATAAACCAAACATTGGCTAAAAACAAATTCACAAGAAGAATCTAGACCACCTCATCAAATGACTTAAAGTTGCTAAGTTTCAACTCACAAATATCCACACCACAAGAAGAAACAGCACAACACGGAGAGGCAAGACACAAAACACGACAATCCAAAGAAGTAGATTCAACCAGAGGAGATAAATTGTTGAGGAGAGAATGCGATGAGAGAGGTGCAGTGCAACAGAGATGAGTTGTTTCTAAGAATTAAGGCTGAAAATGGTTAGTAAATTTACGGATTTTCCCATTACATATTAATAAATTAAATTAGAGATTTTCCCGTAGTTTTTACATAGACCCCATGTCAAATTAATTGTTTACGTGGCATAAAACAAGAAAAACTAATAATTCTATGTCGGAAAGTTTTAATAGAGGAGTCAACTTTCTGTGAACTTAGGGACCTTTTAAAATGTTTATTAAATATTATGGTTTTATTTGAATGTACATAAATGTTTGAGTTTAAGGTAAATTTTGATGAAAACCTTTTGGTTTTTTTTGACCCTTTTGTCAAAGAAGTATTTACATAAACATCTTTTAATGAAACCTTGAAAGAAGCTTAGAATCTTGTTTGTCTATAATTCAAATAGAATAGATTTCATAATGTGATACTCTATTTTAAAAGTTGTCAAATGTTAATTTTTAATAAAAAATTTTATGAAATAAAATGAACCTTTGTGGGTGAGAATGAACTTTTTTTTTGTCATTTCAGTTTCAATACATTTAGTCCTTATAGTATAAAATAATTTCAAGGAACTCTTATGTGAAGAATAATGATTTAAAAAAAACAAAAAGTACACTCCTTAAAGCAATTGACTGCTTTAACAATGTTTTGCGCAATGAAGATAATGTATTGGAGATATTGTGTTGACATATGCATCTTTTATTTTCATTTGATTATTATGTTTATCATATTTAATGCTATACATATATTATGTATTTAACAGTATTATTGATTTGAATTTGGATGATCGAAAAGTTTCAAACTGGACCAAATACATCCAATGAAAACAATATGGGCATTGGTAATTGAACTCACGAGGAACGTAAATATAATAATACTTGCAAAAGAAAATTAATTGCAGGACGATTGTGTGACCAAGGTAGCAAGCTTCTACGAATTTATCAATTTGGTATTTTGATTTAGTTCATGAAACTTTGATTTACCATCCCCAATTTCTTAAGATATTCATATCAAAGCTAAATACTCGGGGACAAATTTCTATTAAGAAGCAAGAATTTTACACGATATATTACTAGTTATTAGTTATTTAAGATCTTCTTCCCATTAGAAGTGCTTCACTTCGGTCCTTACATTTTAACATTTAACAGATTTTTGACGTGATAATGTGAGCAAACAATTATTAGTTGGTTAGTAAAGTATAATTTTTTCTTTTTCTTGAAGTAGGTTACTGGTAATTAAAGCAAATAAGGAACAAATTCCAATTTTCCAGGGAGCAAATTTCAGCGGCTGTTCCAAGCAAAACATGTATCTGCTCCATAAGAACCACCCAATATACGAACCACCTCAAGTTTAGGTGAGTTTTGAAAGTTGAGAGGAGTGATGAACCACCAATATTATAAGTGCCTCAGGACAAAGGTGAAGATAAAATATTTCCGCCAAGTATTACCCTCTCAATTGACATCAACCATCCAGGGCTCCAAGTGCTTTCATGTCCTCCAAAAAGGCTGTATATGAGTCGTCAATGCCCTTAGTCTTTGATGCTGATGATATGTTGGCTGACTCTGGCTTGATAATTGCAGGAGCTGCTGCCCGAGTGATTGGTGCTGTGGTTGATGGGACTGTTGCTTTTGGTTTTGGTTTAGGAGCAGCTGCTTCTCTCCTCACTCGAACTGAGGCAGGCACCTGAACAATACACTAATACTTTTAGGCTTAAATTCGGGGGAGAAAATCAACAGTTCAATTGGTCTGAGTTAAGAGAGAAACCATTCCAATAGTACTGAATAACAAAGAAGTGTAGGTTGATATTCAGTATCAGATTTTCCCCTTACGATTGAAATCTAATATAAAAACGGATGCTTTCTCCGTATAAACTACAATAGTTAAAGAGCAGTCTCACGACAACACTAAGACACGGGAACATACAGATTCAGGTTGTTTTTTACACTGTGGGGAAGGCAAGATAATTGAAACTGTCAAAGCATATTTGCCTAACAACAGCAAAATATGTGGTGCAAAACAACAATTCAACAGCCTAATTTATCCTTGTTTTCTTAGATTTATGACATCACAGTACCATACTTATATGCAAGAAAGGGAAAAGAGGAAAACTGATCCTGATTTGATGACTATCGTCAAGGGAAGAATACACTTACCATAGCTGTAAGTTCTGGAGTGTGCTGTGCTAACGGTCTTTTGACAACAGTAGATGCAGCAGATTTAACATAAGAGGGCTTTTGAGGAAGAGCTGGCCTCCCAGGATCTTCTTGTAAGATTGTAGGAGGACCTGGTGGCAATGGGGGTCCCATCATCGGATGAGGTCCATGGAGAGGACCATATGGCGGTCTAGGAATTAGAGGAACCATAAATCCTGGTGGAGGCACTTGGCCAGGGAGCCCAGGAGGTAATGGTGGCCGCATATTTGGTGGAGGTGGGGCAGAAGGGAAATGTGATATTCCTGGGGGTAACACATCAGGCTGCAGAGTTGGCATCAATGTTGGTCCAGGTATTGGGGCCGGTTGCCTTGGAGGAGGAGGTGGTGGGGGAACCATCTTAGGGGTCTCCTTCATTGCCGATGGAGTCACACCATCAGCTTCTAATGAAGCATTGTCAGACTGACTACCGGTTGACTTTGGAGGCATTCCTGGTGGAGAAGGTGGTGATGGAAGCATAGAAGGTACCTATGGAATGTAAATAAGAGAAGATTTGACTCTTTTATTAGTTAACTGCAATCGCTAAAATGTGGATGGGAATAATTTTTGCTACCAAAAGAACAAAAAGAGAAAAAACATAAGAAAATTTTGAAAAGTTGCATATTCCAAGTTACATAACTGGTTCAGTTGACAAAGATTAATCAATGGGAAAACCTTTCAGTTTTCCACTTCTAAAAATATCTAGCAAGTTTCCACTAATTATTTAAAGAACATTGTATTGTAGACTGACAAAGACCTAAAACAGTTATTTTAATTTTATAACTACCTCAGTATATGTCTACAACTGAACAATAAATATCTAGCACATGAAGCTGAAGTCACTAACAACTTTTTATTCAGTAAGACATTCAGACGAAGTTGGTAGATCACAAACTAAATGAAAGTGCCGTGTTTGCTGCTTTTCCTATATCCTCAAAACAATTAATGAGCTACTTTCAAACTAGCAGATAATATGAAGGAGAAAATTGGAGAAACACCTGCACTGTCTCTTTGGTTGATGGTTCATCTGTAAGTTCTGTTAGAACTTTCCCCCCATCAGTTTCAATGGTAACTTGTGGAGGTGTTTGAGCATATGGGGGAACTGTGGTGTGATTAACTTGATCTATTGGTCGGGGGCCAGGAGGAGGTGGAGGCAATGGCATACCCACACTAAGTGCAGCAACCTTTGGTGGCAATGGAGGTGGAGGAGGTAAAGGCAAGGAAGCTGGTATAGCAGAACTATCTGCAGAGCCACTTCCCTCAGGCAAGGGAGGAGGAGGTGGCAGTGGTGGTACTCCCAAAGTTGCATCGTCCGAATCAAGCTTTGAGGATGAGGCAGCTGCACCTGATGAAGCAGCAGATAAGGGAATACGAGGTCCTAGAGGTCAGAAAGAGAGAGAGAGAGAAAGAGCAACATAAGTCAGCAGGATAGATTGGAAAAAAAAGAGAGAAAGAATGGGAGAGAAGAAGTGGGAAGGGGATAGATGAGAATAGACCTATGGATGATTTATACATTGGAGGCTTCCCCGGGGGTGGAGCTCCAGTAGGGTTCAAGGTAGGGTGATAGTATACTGAGTCCTACAACATCAAAAGAGGCTAGTAAATGATTTAAGGCTAACTAAAAACAAAAGATAAAGAATATCAGCATAGATTGGTGGATAGTCAGATATACTTCAGGTTTTGGGTGCTTGACTTTTTCTTCTTCTTCGGCAGAAGTCCTTCTTCGAGGAGGCCCCAAATGACTGCACCAAAAGAAAAACTACAATTCTCAATAAAAAAAAGGGATAAATCAAGTACTTCATGGAAACAAAAAAAGAACTGAATCACAAAACATAAGGCAAGTTTACCTGAACATGACTGGGGCCTCACCTTTCCCCTTCATCTTGTCTTCATATTCCTGTCCGAAAGGTAAATAAAATTATTAAAATTTCAAAGCCAATGACAACAAAATAAGCTAAGAACATAATGCCATCAACTCAAAAGTGGAAAAGGAAATTGTGCCACAACAATCAATTTTTAATATAAGCTACGATGGACTTTAAAGATGTTATAGATTAGAAAGATGGTCGCCTGGTTCAGGCAATGAAAACTGAGAGTCTTGCTGAATGAACAGGCAGAATGGTGAAGAAATAGCAGATGCTAGATGAATGTCATTTAGATACAGAACCCCAATGGGAAAGACCAGAAGCAGATCATACATTGTTCCAACAATTACCTTTCTTTTCTTCAAAACAAGGTTAAGTGTATCCTCGAGTTGTCTCTTCTTGTGTTTTCTTGCTTTGTCCAAAGCACCATCTGCCTTTGCAAAGATGAAGACACAAAAAAGATAAGCTTTGACAAGAAATGCAAGCCAATAACAATAAACCTTCAATCACTACCAAAAAATAAATGGAAAAAATCTACCAAAAATAGTGTATAATACACAATAAGATAAAGTAGTGTCATTAACCATGATATAAGCAGCAAAGCAGTAATGAAGCCCCTCAAGAACAGCTCATGGCTACATTTAAGAAGCATGCCTTTCCACTCAAAATTTCAGCAATAATGAGGGTCAACTTCTTTTAAACTGACACTTCCTAATAGCAACTTTATGTAATCAAGACGATAAAAGTTCTCAATTGAACATCTTAGCCAAATACTATGGTCAGAAAACAGAGACTTTGCAGTTGATCACCCCTTACTCATCATTTCCAGCTTTTCTATCTGCTCTTTCAGCACCTCAGGATCCTTCTTCAATATACCGACCTCCCTCACCTTCTTCCTTTCTTTCTTGTTCTGTAATAAGAAATAGACCAAAGTTAAAAATCGCAAACAGAAGCATATGACTATAGAAGATACTCACCAATGTAGTTGATCCTCACTCATAAATATCAAACAAAACGGTGTCACATATAATTAAAAGATACCAACTAAATATTACAGCACTAAATTCTGCCTGATTCTCTAACCTCGGAAACAAAGGATTCTATTATGTAAAGCAATGAAACAATAGCAGAAATCGTGCTGACTGGCAGAAAAGCAGCTGACACACAACAAGAAAAACCAAATGCATCTATTTCAAAAAAGCAAACCTCAGTAATTTCTTGAAATAATTTCCCTGAAAGGATACCTTGTAATCAAATGTTGAATCCTACAACTAAAGAAAATTAAGCTTCACAAGTATATAAAATAAACTAATTGAAGCCAAAAGGAGAAGTCCTGACAACAGAAATAAAGCCTTTTTTTCGATTAAAGAAGCCCAAAATCAACATGAAACGAGAGCATTCGAGTTCCTAATTTTTGTGAACTGTTGTTGCCCCATCAATCAAAAAGACTTGCTAGGGCATTATCTAACCAAATCGATAAAAGACGAACAATAATAACATCAAAACAAGAAACAAGAAGATTACCCGTTTTAATTCCTTCTTACGGAGCTCCTTCCGGTAAGCGTCCGTAGGGTTCATGACTTTGCCTCCCTTCGTCGTCTTCATCTTCCACAACCGCTCTCCCTCCCTCTCCGGTCGTCTCTATTTCTCTGTCACTTCGAAACCAATTGCCTTTTTTTTTTTTTTTTGGCGAGTGACAGTGCATCACGGTGAAAATGATTTTTAACCGGCCGGACTGGACTTACTGCTCCAACGCATTTCTTTCCTAAGCTGCAGGTCAGTCGGCACTCGACAATTATTAACTAAACCAAAGGCAAAAATATAAGAATAACGTATTGGGACTGGCGAGTTTAACTTATCAAAATTAATTAATATTTTTAAAATGATATAATAATTTTTAAATTTTGTACAATGAAAATTTAATCTCTAATTCATGTCTTGATGTTAGCTTCATTAAAATATTCTTAGAACTAATTTATCTTTAAAATACACCAAACTCTTTATCATAATTCAGAATTACTAATTTATCCCACTCTTAAATAATTTTTAAGAACATATAACAATTAGAATATAAATAGAATGACATAAAATAAGTAACTTCAATAATTCTTTGGTCACATTTGTTTCCAGAGTGTAGAAATTCTACAATTCGATACAATGTTCCGCAACATTCAGCATAAGCTGGTATATAAAAGAAAAAAGAAAACAGTCTATCATAACAAATGAAACCAAAAAAAAGAGAGAGAATCACAAGGAATTTAAAGCATGACCATTAATTCATTTTAAATTCTAAAAAAATTTAAGGCATAACCATTAACAAATCAGTGAAAAAGATGTTAGAAGAAATTTACCCTTTATAATAGTTAATACAAATCTACAACAAATTAATTTTCTTTTCTTCAATAACAACATTAAAATACAGAGTTTGAAAAAGTTCAATAATACGCAGTCTTATCCTTATATAATATAAAGGTTATTTTCAATAAACTTACATGTAGTGCAAATTAATAATAATAATAAATATCAATAAATACTTATAACTAAATATATAAAATTATGTAATTTAATACATATAGAATATCGTAAAGATTAATAGTTGAATATAAAATACGTAAATAAATACGCAAAATAGGACAAAAAGAGACAAATACAAGAATAAATCACACTAGCCATTACAATAAAGTAAATAGACTAAGTAAGAAGCTACTTGGGCCAAAAAAAGAGAGAGAGAGAGAGAGAGAGAGAAGTATTACTTGATCAAAATATTAAGGCTATCTATAAAACGAAAGACTTGAAGGAAAAAGTTTAGAGAACTTAAGAGAACAATAAACACCTCTACACATGCGATCCTTTATCTGTATCCTATTATACTAAAGTTTTCTACATATCATTCTTGATCACTTCACCTAAGTTTGAACCACCTAAGTCTATCATCAATACATTATTAACCTTATCTCTTCTTGAAAGGTTATACATCCAATCTAGCATCCTCAATTCGACCATCATTAGCTTACAACTATGCAATTGTTTGATAAGTGTTCCCATAAAACATTACTGACCTAATCGCTAAATGATATAAAATACCTTTGAACTTGAGTGGTATCTTCTTATCATACAAAACTCCTAATGCACTTCTTTATTTAAGTCATTATAATCTGAGACAATAGACTATATCTTCATTAATATCTCCATCACTTTGAATGATAGACCCTAGGTACTTAAAACCCTTTTTTGGTATAACTTCTAAACCGATATTTACTTCCATATCAAGATCCATGATATGGCCCAAAAAGATACACTATAAGTACCAGTTTTAGTTCTGCTCAATTTAAAACCGCTCAACTCTAGCATATCCCTTTAACGTTGACACCCTCTTTTGTCTCATTCATTGAGATAATATTGTCAACAAACAACATACACCAAGGCACATCCCTTTGGATATTCTTAGTGAGCCCATTCATCAATACTGCAAATAGAAAAGGGCTCAATAAGGAGCCTTGGTGTAGCCCAATATTGATAGAAAAGTTTTTTGTATCTCCTCCTATCACCCTTGCTCTAGTTTATATCCCTTCATACATATTCCTAACAACTCGTATATAATACAAAGTAACTCCCTTAACCTCTAAAAACTTCCACAAGATTTCCCTAGGTACCATGCCATATACCTTTCCTAAATCAATAAAAACCAAGTGTAGATTATTCTGTCTTTCCCTGTAATATTCGATTAATCTTTTTAAGAGATGTAACGTTTCTGTCATGAACCTTCCTAGTATTAAGCCAAACTGGTTCCTTGAGATAGGAGTCTCCTTCTCACACTCTCTTCTTAATTACCTTCTCCCACAACTTCATGGTGTGACTAAATAGTTTGATGCCTCTATAGTTGTTACAATTTTAAATTTCCCTTTTTTTTCTTATATAAAGGAATTAATGTACTCAGTCTCCACTTATCTGAAATTTTGGTGATCCTAAGGATCACATTAAAGAGCTTGGCTTGCTAAGTAAAACCATCTTCTCTTAGGGTCTTCCATACCTTAATGGGTATCTCATCAGACCCTATTGCCTTTTCGGTCTTCATCTCCCTTAAAGCTCTTTTAATTTCTTCCCTTGTAATATGTCTATAACGAGTCAAATTACAAAACCTCTTGGACATACTAATATCACTTAAAGATATGTTATCCTCTATGCCTTCATAAAAAGGCAATAGAAGTATCTCTATCATATTTTGTTAATGTCATTTTTCAGCCACAAGCATCCATCCCGCTTAATCTCTTGTATAATGATCTAAGTCTCCAGTTTTCCTTTTTCTAGCTCTCACCAACTTAAAAATATCCTTTTCTCCATCTTTATTATTCAATCTTTCGTATAATTTCTCATATGCTCTACTTTTAGCTACTAAAATTGTCTTCTTTACCTCTTTTCTTAGCTAATTTGTACATTACTCTATTGGCTATTCTATCTACCTCTGCGGCACTATCCAATAGTGCTTTATATGTACCTTCTTGATCTTAAACTTTTCTTGTTCATCTTCATTCCACTAGTAAGGCTCCATCTCACTACCCCTAGGTCTTTTAGACACCCTAAGACCTCTTTATTTATATTCCTTAAAATTGTTGCTAGTCTCTTCCTTGTATGGCTAGCATCTCTTACCAATTTCCATTTATCTCTAATATTACTCAATCACTAAGTAGTTTCATCGTATCCCCTTTCAAATTCCATTAACAGACTCTGGTACATCTCCTATGACTTCTCTTCTTCCTCCATCCTTTAACTATAATATCCAAAACTAACAATCTATATTGATTTGATAAGCAAGCATTTGGCATTACCTTACAATCCTTACACTTAGGTCAATTACTCTACCTTACTAAGAGGTAGTCAATTTGAGTTTTCATGTTTCTACTCTTTAAAGTCACCAGGTGCTCCTTGTTTTTCTTAAAAAAATTGGTTACCATTAACTCAAACACTATCATAAGACCAATAAAAGAGTCTCACTATCATTCATATCCCCATACCCAAAACCCCCATGAGTCTACAGATACCCATCTGAGATTGCCTCTATGTGCCCATTAAAGTCTCTTTCTAGAATAACTTTCTTGTCAAGGGGGATCTACTGAATCATCTCATCTAGCTCTTCCCAAAATTGGAGTTTAAGCTATTCATTCAAACCTACTTGAGGTGCATATGCATACATCACGTTGAGAACAACACCTTTCACCATAGTCTTTACAAACATAATCCTGTCATATATCCTCTTTACCTCCCATAATATGATTTATAAGTTCTTTAGCAACTATAATACCTTCCTCATTCTGTCGTCTCGAACACCCTTAGTACCAAAGTTTGAACTTATTAATCTTTTTCACCTAGTCTACTTTGTTTCCTAGATGCACGTTATATGAAATTATAGTTGTCTAAAATCTCCAATAATTCCAAAGACTTCCCTATAATGGTCCCTATGTTCCAAAAAACCTATTTGTAATATGTCATCATCTTCTTTACTCTTAGACTCAAAACTCAATGAAGGACTTACCCTTACCAAAGACATCAAGTAGGACTTACCCTTACTCCTATCTTAATGTCCAACACAAGCTAAAAAAGACAAGACCTTAAATGGCTTAAAATAACACAAGA
The DNA here is from genome assembly GCA_025531925.1 of Erythroxylum plowmanianum. Taxonomy (NCBI): domain Eukaryota; kingdom Viridiplantae; phylum Streptophyta; class Magnoliopsida; order Malpighiales; family Erythroxylaceae; genus Erythroxylum; species Erythroxylum plowmanianum. The sequence continues at coordinate 34,582,568 of JANVCQ010000006.1, read as the reverse complement.
CAAGAAAACTAGGATTAAAAATAAATTCCACATAAGGGCAAAAAAAACCTAAAAATCTCAAATTAAAGGCATTAGCACAAATTTAAAGGATGGTAAAAAGGAAATGAAGAAGCTCAAAAATACTCAAAAATACAATTACGAGAAAAAATAGAGGATGGTAACAAGGAAATGAAAAGGCTTAAAATACAATTTCTAAAGTTACCGTTTATAATTTACTGTTAGCTGCTGTAAACATGACAATCTTGGCAAATTTCCCACTAGATTCTGAATGAGCATTCAACAGGTAGTCGAAAGTATAACTAGGTTATGGTGATAGAGCATTGGAGGACATTTATTAGACTGGTGATGGCACTGGATTAAGTAAGTGGATGACTAAACTAGCTTGGGGCACTGAGGGGTGATAATCAGAGAAAAGTAAAACAAAAGCAAAAGAGTAGCTTGAAAGAAAGAGTTGTTATTCAAGACTTATAGTATAAATAAGAGAGTAGCTTGGAAGGAGTTATCAGTTGACACTAAGAAAAGAAGAAGATGCAGGTGACAAAGAAGAAAGATAGAGGATGTAGCAATTGTTAGTGGTTTTCTTTTTTTATTGACATAAAAATAACTCGTTCAAGTGGATAACTTTTTAGATATCAATTCTTCTTATCAACTTTGTAATTTCATCTATTAAATATGTATCCAAATATAATATATGTGTAAAATCCCGTGATTGTTGTTCCATACAAGCATATAAATAGGAAAAGATGGATAACTATCTCCCACGACAATGATACGAAGCTTTGTTATCGAAAATATGTATGAGCATTTTTTTGAAAAACAAAAAAAACATAATGACAATATTGCAATATTAAAAAACAAAAGATATGATAGTTGAAGAATTTAGACCACAACAAAGAAACAACCTTAAATATGTCTATGGCTAGAAGTAGAGGATCCAACGTATGATTAATAAGACCAAAAATATAAACAATCCAATTCTCACTCAAACAGCCTAAACCAACCACAACTAACATAGACTGAAATAAAGTAAAATATCCAATAATTGATAGAAAAGTAAAGCAATATGATAAGATGATTAGAGAGAGAGAGAGAGGAAATGATTATAACGACAAAGAAGATAAGATTGCAAAGATAGCTCCCAATGACAGTGACTAGTGATTGATTTTAATAATTGTTTCATTATTTATGAAATACTCATCTTCAGTCTTTGCAACAATTAACACTATCTAAGTTTTGGATTTTTATTACAAAAGCATCATTGGCTCACTTGTCTTTTAGATAATAGGCTAAGTGCTTTGGGCTAGCCATCCCTCTATAGTGACTTAAGAAGCTTTATATCCTTGGGTAAACTTATCCCACCATTTCACCTTAAATTTAGGGATTAATATTGGGATGTTGAGTTGTGGTTCTTAATCGTAATTACACTTCCATGCTAATACCCAAGGGATAAAGAACTTTCAAACAAATAGTAGGTTCAGAGGGAAAATACCATTATAATTTTTATTTGGTATTTTTCTTTAAAAACACAATATCTTTGGTACACATTTGGCAAAAATAATTGTGGAATGCATATGTACTATTTCCACTAATTAATGAACTAGAAAGGAAAATTGTAGTTTATGCTGATATTGAAAAAGAATAGCCATGAGTGACAGCTTGTCACATTGATCATTAAGAAGGCGATGAGCTAAGCTTGCTAGTAGTTATAGTAACTATAGGTTGTGCAACAAGGTGGGATTGTTGAGAATCAAACTTCAAATTTTTTGGTTTTCCAGAACTCTAGCCCTCAGTCCATTAGGTGAATCACTATATTGATTTTACATATAGACTAAGTAGGAATGGTTTTATCAAGCTCAACAAAATCATATTTAATATTCATACATTCAATCTCTTTAAGAATATATAAATAGTAATTATAGGGCTTTGAAAGATCCTAAGGCTTATAATGCCATTTTTTAGGGAAAATATTGTGAATCACTTCAAAAGGATTTGAGATGTAAAACCCATATTCAATTGTTGAAATATTTTAAAAATTCTCTTTATCTAAATAATTGATTTGAAAAGGTTTTGGCTTTGAAATTTGTAAATCTTTTGAAAACTTTGTTAGTAAAACTTATTCTGATTTTGATTAAGGTAAAATAAATTTTTTTCTTGCATTTTGAATAACCATTTTTGGTAAATTTTCTTTTAAGGACTTTCTTTAAAGGAATGCATTAGAGATATTACTAATTCTGAGGTGATTGACAAATGTTGTAACCAATCTGAAAAGTGGATCATTAAAGCCTCACCTTGGTCTTTTGGTAGAAAAGGAATTGTCTTTTATTTTTCTAAGATTTCTTTCTAAGTTTTCTCTGGTGTTCAGTCATAAGCTTTGAAAGAGATAGTGTGATGGTTTTTGGGGCTTTTATTGTCTTTAAGTGAATGAGTAGTTCTCAAAATAATTTTGTATATTGCAAAAATTCTCTAATTAGAAAGTCAAGGATAGAATTTGCTTCACCTTTAATAAATTCAATATCAAATTAATAAAAAAGCTCAAAATAACTTGCCATCTAGCAAAAATTTGTTTTAAAGCAATATTTTGAACATCTTTTCGATTTTGTTTTAAGTTGCCTCTATATCCTTAATCAAAAGCATATGTTTCTATACTTTTAAATGTGTTGGGGGTCAATTATATGCAGGGATGGAAATGGGTTCGAGCCCTCCCGGCCCAATTGGAAGTCGACTTATGGCCCGATCCGATTTATCATTTTTAAAAAAATTAAAAAAGATGTCATTTTTTACAAAATGATGTCGTTTTGTCACTGTTGATCGAACCACGATTGAACGTTGACTTCGGGCCAAGCCAAGCTGGGTTGGATCGCCAACCTTAATTATACGTAAGATAAGAATGTCTTTTACCATTACTTTGATTTGTTTCACTAAGTTAGTGTGTTCTTTACTCCAAGGGTTTTTACTCAATCTATCGTGAAGAGGCTTGCATAGCCTATTTAGGTTAGGATAAAATTCCATAACATATTTTAGGCTACCTGAAATCCTTTGCAATAGTTTTCTCTCAAATATCTCATTGGGAAATTTATTGCTAATTTTGAATGTTCTCTTAGTTGGTGTGATTGTGCCATTGTGGATATAGTGTCTTGGAAACCTAACCTTAGTTTGAAAAAGGCTAAGTTTTGTTTTTGAAACCGCTAACCCATTCTTCTTGATGACATCTATGAACGTTTTGATGTGTTTAAAATGTTACTCTAATGTTGAGAAAAATATTAGGACATCATCTATGTAGATAATGTGAAATTTGAAATATGGGGTAAATATCTCATTCATTATCCTTTGGAATTTAAAAGAAGCATTCTTTAATCCAAGAGGCATCACATTCCATTTATAATGTCTGAATGGAATAGTAAAATCAATTATGTATCTATCTTTAAGGTTTATCTGGACTTACTATAATTCTAATTTCATATGAAATTTTGAAAAGATTTAGGAATTGTAAAGTCCTTTAAGTAATTTTTTTTGTTTGGAATATGATACCTAATTCAATTTAATGCTTTGTTAAGAGGCTTGTAAGTGATCACTAACCTGGGCATGACTCTTTCCTTATTAGAATTTTTGTTAACATAGAAGGTTGCACAACTTCAGGGAGACCTAGAATGAGAGATTAGCTTTTTCTTTAGCAAATCATTGATTTCTTGTTTGCAAAATTACTCTAATTCTTTATTCGTTTGAATTGAACGGGCTTTGGTAGGAATTTGTTCTTCTTCGAAATCCTTTTCAAAGAGCAAATCTATAAGTGTTGTTTTTTTTTTCCAAAAAGCACTGGGAAAATCTACACATGTTTCACTTTAAAGTTTTTCTTACAAATTCCTAATTCTTTTGTTTTGTTTTCTCATCTTGCAATTGTTTCTCTATTCTTTTATTCACTATGTATTTCTTTAATTATGTAAATTGTTTTTGTTTTTCTTTGATTATGTTATTCTATTGATTTTTATAGATTGAACAGACTTTTATTAAATTGATGTTCCTAGTTTTGGATTTTTCTATGACTAAAAAGCAAAGTTTTCTATTGTCATGGCTCACAATAAATTTATGAAAGTGTTCTTAAAATGACCATGTAGTGTACATCCTCTCCTATCACAAAAGAGGTTTTAACTGAAAACTCTCTTTAACAAACACAAGTATAGTTTGATAGTTTATCCTAAGCTTTGAGTTATTAGCATCTTTGAGTCTTTGCTGGCCTTTTTGCAATAATCATTTGGGGATTATTCCTTATTTAATACAATTCAAATTAGCTATTAGATCAAATAAAGCAATTGACTCATTATGAAAATAATCGATAATCCTAAAGGTTATCCTAACTAAATATTTTTAGAATGTTATTTGATTAAGATCTTCAGGTAGTTTTTTAATGTTGTTGACCTTAAGTTTTTTTTTGATTTCCTCATCTAAATCACATTCTTCCTTATTGATTTGTTAAAGCAAGTTTTTTTAATTATTTCACTATCTTTCTTTTGTTTGTGTTTATTTATATAGTTTTTGTTTGCTTATTATGATTTCTTGGTTTATATTAGACAATGTTAATTTAATTTTAAATTTTTTTTTTCTTAGCCTTATTTAATATGTTTGTCAAATTATAGGTAGAGGAGGATGTCAATGGAAGGTTTTAACTAGGAGTTTCAAATAATTTTTATAGTTTCAGTAAGTATTCCTTTTGTAATTTGGGGTCCTAAATATGGTTTATGACTTCTAAGAAGAATTTTTTTTTACCTTTTATTAGTATGTTAATTTGTTTTTCTCCTTATAATTAGTCATTGTGGTTTTCTCTAATCTTATTTCTCACTTCCTCACCCATTAGATCAGGAAGTCCTACTAAGAACTTCTTCTTCCAAAAAGGTTAGTTTAATTATTCTCTCAACATGACCCTTATTTAAAAAGTATCATTATACCATTTAAAATTTGAAAGCTTTTTACTCTTAAGATCAAACAATAACATAGGATTTTTATCTTTCAAGTGTGAGGGACCTCTTACGAAGTGTAAAGATACTGTTAATATCAAAGTTGGGACAACATCTTCGATTGGCTCACTATTCTCGTCTAAAATGGTCTCCCTTTTTTCAATGACTCTAATTGCTTTGAGGATATCTAGTTTTTGAGATTCAGCTATGTAACATCCCGTTACTTGCGAGAAGGTTATGATAGTAAATATGAGTGATCAATGAGAGCTTAGAAAAGCATTTTTCATGCTCATGCATAATATGGCATACACATACGTGTGAATAGTGAATTTTTCTGCACATGAAAATAATTGTACATGCATTCATGAATAATTTCGGGTATAATTGGATTGATTTGTGTATTTTTGAGAATTA
>JANVCQ010000006.1:34558449-34577105 GCA_025531925.1 Erythroxylum plowmanianum | reverse complement strand
AAATTAGCTAAGGGTGTAAGAAGTGGACAAGTGTCCATGTTTAAAGCTAATTTTCTTAACCTTGGAAAGACCAAGTGTTGTATTCTATTTTCATCTTTCTCGAAGCTTCTTCCTTAAGATCTTTCTTAATATAGAGTTTGTAGTCAAATCATCACCAAAGAGAAACCTTGTTTTTATCCATCCACTTGCCATCCCCAACTTCAGTTTTCTTTCACTTCCTTAAGAGAAACTGAAACTTGCCAGCTTTCATAATGATGTATGAGTTCTTACATGGAGTTTAGGGCTTTGCGATAGTTGAAGATTTTGGAATCTTTAACAAGTAAGTATTGAGAAAATATTTTAGAGATATGGATTTATGAAATGAATTTGATGAATTCACTGTCATCTGCATGAATTTGGGGTTTACCTATATATGTTTATGAATACTGTGTTGATGGATGAAAAATTTGGTTATAGTGTTATTTAGTTTTGATGGATTTTTAGTGATCTGGTGTTGTGGAAATGGTTCTTGGAGTTGAAATATCAATGAAATGAGGTATAGGATTAGTGTAGAGAATTAGATATGCAAAGGTGATACGTGCTCTGTTTCTTCACTGTGCATGTTTATATATATGTGTGTGTTGTACGTGAGTTGATAAAAACTTAGAGATGATCAAGGAAATGGTTTTTGAGTTGAAGAGAAATTGTAAAATTATGGTTTGAGATGGGAATGAGTGTAAAAATGAAGGTTAAGAGGAAACATGGAGATTGGGAATGAAAGTTGGAAATGCAGAAAGTTGACAGAGTATGAATAGGTTGAAAATGGATTTTTGGCTTTTGATGGTTTTTTATTAAACTTGTATATTTTGGAGTGGTATGAATTTATAGTGGATGAGTTTAATAAAATGGAGTGGAATTGACTAGAATAAAATAGAAGTGTTGGATTTTTTTTAAAAAAATGAAAGTCTGAAAATTTTCTGGGAATGAATAGTTAATAGTGATGACTTTTCGAGCTGAAACTTCCATGAATTTTCTGTATTGATATAGACAGATTTTGACAAAATATCTTCATAAAAGTTGTATAACTTTCTCTTAGCTTTCCATTGATATAAAGTTTGTAAATTTTGGAGTTCTAGATCAAAAGTTATAAGGTTTAGAAGTTGAAATGTCGGTGAAGAAGAAGAAGTGGAAAAGCATCATCGTGTAAAAACACAACGGTGACTTTCAAGATTTTAGGCCAAAAGCACCGTCGTGCAAAAGCACAACAGTGACTTTGGGGAGTTTAAGCAAATGTCGCTATCGTGCATTTGCACTATAGCGACTTTGAAGGTTTTAGGGGTGATGAACATCTGATAGTGTTTTGATCATAACTTCTTCTCTAGACCTCCAAATGACTTTATTTTTAAACCATTGGATTCTTAAGAAATTTTTCTACCTCTCCATAAAAATTGGTAGTTTTATGAAATGAATTGAGAAAGATTTATTGAAAAACGTGGGACGGGTATAGTGAGTGTGCTCTTGAATAATATGAACTGGTGTTCTTTCACTGACCATACCTCAGTATTTTGATTATATCTGGACCTATAGGATTCCAAATGAGATGATTTTTGATTTGGAGTAAACTAGAGAAATAGGGATACAAATCATATGAAAAAGTCCAATTGTGATTCAGTCTCTAAGATGTTGAATTTCTGGATGAAATTTGTGCATAGTACATTGTTTTTTAATGTGAACAACCCGATAATGTTTGAGATATATCTTCCAAATTACTGAACCAAATGAGTGATTTTGGTACCAATGGAAAGATAAGACATATAGAAACACTTTTATAGAAGAGCGTATGACCAAATTATTTCATTTTCACCTTTTTATTTAACATGAACAATAGACCCGAAAGGGGTGTCTTGAAAAAATCTGAAGTGATCCAATGAGAAATGAATTGTGAATTTAATGATTTTAGTGAGGCATAAACCTAAGTATAAATTATACTTAGATGAGTTTTGATATGGGGATAATTTTTGTAATGAAATTAAAGGAAAGATACCCAGGATCGTTATGAACATGTATTGTACATAATTCATTTCATCCATGTGCATTATTGAGCAATTATAATTGTGCATATTGTGATATATGTGTATATTATTTGATTTAGAGGAGCAATTGGAACGTCAACCTCCAGATGTTGACGACACTTCTAGGCTTTAGCTTCGGGAGCGTACTGTGAGTAACCTAGACGGTTTCTCTCAATTAATGTTTGCTTAAATGCTGTTATGAATGATAAATAAATGTGATTGATGGGGTTGATTTCCAGACAGGAGGTCCGATGAATGTGATGGATAAATGAAATATTGAAGTGCTCATTGAATGTGAATTGGACGGAATAAGTGTTTTCTTGACTTAAGTTTTGAATGTCAGACCAAGGTACGATGATAATGTGAATGAGATGTGATAGTGAATATGATTGTATGACATTGAGCACTTTCAATTGATTGAATAAATGTGATGCATTTCACTACATGAATGCATGATCAGATAATGGGAGTTTTGATCAGAGTAGCCACCAATCAGAGCTTAAAGCTCAAAGTGTGAAAAGAGCCTCGAGCTCAGAAAGTGATTCAGAGCCTCAGGCTCAACGTTTAATGAGCCCTATATGGGATAGTTATCAATGAGCCCGGTATCCAATGGATACGGGACAGTTAGGCACTCGGTCACAACAATATAATAATTGGAAAAGTATCTCATGAGCATTTTATATGCATTTTGTTAAGTATGTTTACTGGATTGAAATGCCAAATTTGTCTATGCTTAAGTGAAAATGTGATACTGATGTAAAGTGCAATATGTGGTTATATGTTATGTGAATTAATGTGTTGCATAAATTGAGTGAACCATCGATGATGGTTATCTCATTGAGTTCCCAAAACTCACCCAAGATTTGCAATTATTTTTTAGGACTCAAAAGAATACCCCGTCAGACAAACGGGAATATCCTTACTACATGCAAGGGAAAGATAGAGGCCGGGATCAGTTTGCATCTGCATTGTATTTCTTTATTTTTCGTATTGAATTGTATATTCCGCAAATTTTGTATCATTTGTAATTGAATATTGTGGTATGTAATAACTTTTGGAATTGGAAATACTTGTAAAGGGCCCCAAGCGATTAGTGAATCTCTGATGAGTTATGTACTGATTGTTATGTGTAACTGAAAATGTTTATGAATGAAATCGGGCCCAATTTGGTTATGGATTTCTGTATGTTATGGTTGTGGTTTCAAAAAAATTGTACTGAGTTTTGACTAATTGAGTGCTCTAGTATGTCACCCTCGCGGGGATATCACCCATCGATATCAGGTTCGGGTCTTGCGGGAGTGGGGTGCTACATTCTCTTTACCTGCGGGAAGGTTAGAAGCTAAATGTTAATAACTATAACAGGATCAAAAATTCCTAGCTAGGTTCCATAAGTATTAGCAGTTGTTGTTATTTGATGATCATATTCAAAATGTTGTATTTAGACATTCAATATATATTCCACCTGTAAACTAAAGAAGTATTATACTTAGTCTATTGTAAGACATTAGGTTTCTGATTAATTTATATATCTAGGCCAATATATTTAAACTAATTTAGCTTTACAATATGTTGTCAATAGAGTTTGTTCACTACCAAAGGAGGTTAAAGGCTTTCAAACTCAATATTGCTATCTTATTGTATCAAGTGTTGGAAGTTGTCGTAAGGCAATTTTCTAAATGGCCTAAAACTTAAGGATTAAGGCTAGTAACTTCCTATTCAAATATAACTACTCAAAATGATATTATTAGGGAAATTATTTGTAACATCCCATTACCTTCGAGGATGTTAGAATAGTAAAATATGAGTGATCAATGAGAGCTTAGAAATACATTTTGCATGCTCATGCATAATATAACATACACATACACATAAATAGTAAAATTTTTACACATAAAAATAATTATACATGCATTCACAGATAATTTCGGGTATAATTAGATTGGGTTGAGTTATTTTTTAGAATTGAAATTTTCCATATTAAGATTTTATTAATTAGTGGATTTGTAATATTTTTGAATTTCGATGTTGATTTTCGAAATTTATAGAGTATTATGGAAAATAAGGACAAGAATCAATGATATTTGGAGATATTTAGATTGTAAAGAGGAGAATTATGAAAGTTAAAGGAATTAGTTCCAAAGGGACTTAGTTTAGGCTTAGATCTTATAAAAGTGACAAGTGTCACTAACTTATTTAAGTGACTTTGGTAATTTGTTAGAAGTAAGTGAGGTTCTCTGAGAGTTAAAAAGGCTTTGTTATATGTCTAAGTTTCCTTCTTCGTAGTCACCTTCTTCAAGTTCTGCCAATACATAGAGTTTTTCATCAAACTCCTTTTGAGAGTTAACTTTGCCTTTCCTTTTCCTATACAAATCCCACCTTGCTATTGATCGTTTCTACCCTAAGAAAAACTAGAAGTTGGCCATATTATACAGTGAAATGTGTGATTTTGCATGGAGTTTAGGGCTTGAAGATAATTAAAGATTTTGGAGTTTTCAACAAGTAAGTAGTGAATATATCCTTTAGATCGGAGATTTATGAAATAAATTTGATGAATTACTGTCATCTACATAGAAAATGGCATTTACATGTACATATTCATGAATATTGTATTGATGAGATGAAAATTTTAGTTATAGTGTTAATTTAGTATTTGATGGATTGTTAGTGATTAAGTGACGTAAATATAATTTTGGAGTTAGAAAGAGCAATAAAATGGTGTTTAGGATGAGTGTATGTGTGTGTGTGTGTGTGTGTGTGTGTGTATGTGTGTGTGTGTGAGTATATGAAAGCTTTAGAGATGATCGGGAAAATGGTTTTTGAGTTGAAGAGTAGTTGCAAAATGATGGTCTAAAATGGGTATAAGTGTAAAAATAAAAGTTGAGAGGAAAATTTAGAATATGGAAAAATGTTGAAAATACAGAAAAGGTGACAGAGCATGAATAGGATGAACATAAATTTTTGGCTTTTGATGGTTCTTGACTAAATTTTGCATATTTAAGGATAGTATGAACTTATGGTGAATAAGTTGAATGAAATGGAGTAGAAAGACTATAAATAAAAATTTGAAGTTTTGGATTTTAAAAAATGGAAGTCTGAAAATTTTCTGGGAATGAGTAGTAAGAGAGTTAAATTTTCAATCTAAATTTCCATGAAATTACTGTATTGATCTAGGTAGATTTTGAGAAAAGTGTCTTCATGATAGTTATAGATCTTTCTTTTAAATTTCTATTGATATAAAGTTTGCAAATTTTGGAGTTCTAGATCAAAAGTTATGGAGTTTAGAAGTTGAGATATCGGTAGAGAAGAAGAAGTGGAATGCACGATAGTGACTTTTGAGGTTCAAAATGAATTTGCACCATCGTGCATAAGCATGATGGTGAATTTTGAGTATAGCATAAATGCACTGTCGTGCATAAGCACGGCGGTGACTTTGGAGATGAAGTGAAATTTGCACCCTTGTGCTTAAGCACGATCGTGCATTTGGGATTTTCTCTTTTACTGAACAGTCTTGCTTCTTTTGATCATAACTCCTTCTCTAGACATCCAAATAACTTGATTCTTAAATCATTGGACTCGTAAGACATTTTTTTACCTCTCCATAAAAAATCATAGCCATATGAAATGAATTGGGAGAGACTAAGTGATAAACGTGAGACGGGTCTGACTTGTGCTCTCACCCAATTTTTGTCTTTATCTATCGCACCCATGACTCTTGCACACTCACGTTCCTCTCACGCCGGTGACTTTTGCACCCCTGTGACTTTCCTCTCTCACACCCATGAGTTAATTACAAGACTCATGTTTATTTGTCACATCAAGTTACTGTTTTCTTCAGTAGTAGACATGAATTGCAATTGATTTAACCACCCGAGAGGAATTTGCAAACTGGACAGTCCTATTTATTTTAACCATAACTTCTTCTCTAGATATCCAAATAAGATGATCTTTGATATCGAATAAACTAGAGACATAGGGCTACAAATCATATGAAGAAGTAGAATTATGATTCAGTCTCTAAGGTATTCAATTTTTGGATGGAATTTGTGTATAGTACATTGTTTTTGAATATGAACAGCCTAAAAATATTTGAGGCATATCTTCCAAATTACTGAACCAAATTGAGTGATTTTGGTGTCAATAGAAACATAAGACATAGAGGAACAGTTTGCTAGAAGGTAGTATTTCCAAATTACTTCTTTTTCATTATCGAAATGATGAAGAAAAGTAGACTAGAAAGTCATTTTTTAGGAGAAAAAGCTGAAAGTGATACAATGAGAAATGAATTGTGATTTCAATGGTTTTAGTGAGACATAAACCTAATTATAAATTATACTTATATCGGTTTTGATATGAGAATGATTTTGTGATGAAATTCATGGAAAGATACCCAGAATTGTCATGAACATGCATTGTACATAATTTATTTCATTCATGTGCATTGTTAAACACTTATAATTGTGCAAATTGTGATATATGTGTATGTTATTTTATTTAGAGGAGTAATTTAAACGTCAACCTCTAGACATTGATGGCACTTCTAGGCTCTAGCTTCGGGAGTGTACTATGAGTAACCTAGGCAGTTTCTCTAAATTATTGTTTGTTAAATTCTGTTATGAATAATAAACGAATGTGAATTGAATTGTGTTGAATTCCGGACAGAAGGTCCGATGATTATGAAATGTGGAATGTATGTTAAAGTGTTACTTAAATGTGGATGTGAAGAACTAAATGTGTTATGATATAATTGATTAAAAATGTGAGATGCATTCCATACATGAATGCATGATCAGATAATAGGAGTTGTGACCAGAGTAGCCACCGATCAGGGCTTAAAGCTCAATGTGTGAAAAGAGTCTCGAGCTTAGACAGTGATTAAAAGCCTAAGGCTCACTATGTAAAATGAGCCATGTATCCTCATCAGATAAGGGATAGTTAATAATGAGCTCGGTATCCAAAATAGATACAGAATAGTTCAGGCACTCGGTCACAACAACATAATAATTGAAAAAGTGTCTCATGAGCATTTCATATGCATTTTGTTAACTATGTTTGTTGGATTAAAATGTCAAATTTGCCTATGCTTAAGTGAAAATGTGATACTAATGTAAAGTGCAATTTTTGTGAAATATTTATTATGTGAAATGATGTGTTGTATGAATTGAGAGAACCATCGATGATGGTTACCTCATTGAGTTCGCAAAACTCACCAAAAAATTGCAAATATTTTTTAGGATTAGAAGAATACTCCGTTAGGCAACGGGAGTATACCTACTGCATGCAAGTGAGAGATAGAGGTCGGGATCAGTTCATGTCTGCATTGTATTTCTTTATTTTTGTACTGATTTGTATTTTTCGCAAATTTTGTATTAAGAAATGTATTATGAAATTATTATACAATGTGTATACAAATGTAATCATGTTGTATTGACATTATGATTATGAGTGTTTTGTTTCTGGAATAGGCCCTAGTGATTAACGAATTTTTGATGATTTGAAAAATGTTTATGGAATAAAGTGGGCCCTATTTGATGATTGATTTTCATATACTATGTTTGTGGTTTCAAAAAAAAATTTATACTAAGTTTTGACTGATTAAGTATTCTAGCACGCCATCCTCGTGGAGCATGGTCTCAGATATCACTCAGGATGTCGGGCACGTGTCTTGCAGGAGTGGGGTGCTACATTATTAATATAGAAAAATCTCATCCGTTAATTAATGACATATTGATACTTGATGGATGTATCAGATTAAAAGAAAGACACACATAAAATTGGTACTCTCTCCACCCTCTTATATAGGTTTTTAAGAACAACTTCAAAAATCCATCTAATAGAGCGTATAGAGAAAAGAAAGGGAGAAAGGGAGAGAAACAAATTTTATTTTCTACATAAATAAGGTATCATATCTTCTTCATCGAATCCAGGTATGTGAAAATTATTGACTTAGAGATCCTTTATAATGTAGAACAAAATCAATTTCTCCTTACATGTGGTATCAGAGCATGGTTTAGAAATCTATAATGTTTCCATTGTAATAAATAATAAGTGTTGAAGAATTTGTCTACTATCTTCTACCTATGTTTCACTTATGAACTTTTACATGGTTAAAATCTTCGCGCTTGTAACAGTATGAAGAAACTGTGTTTCTCTCATAGGATTCCAGATGTACTCTTCTGGGCATTTAATATGTGATGTTTTGTCTTATATGCATTTAATGTATGTTGTCGTTGTCCTTTGGTGTTTCTCTCATAATGTATAATTCCCAGACGCACTCTTCTAGCATTTATTATGTGTTTTTTTTGTCTTATATGCATTTAATGCATGTCACTATATTGTCTTTTAGTCTTATATGCACTTAACATGTTGTATTAATATACGGATAAAAGTATGAAGCAAAACAACATCCTCTCTTTTGTAAAAGCCATGTTTTAGATGTAGTTCTTTTCAGCATAAAATGCTTTCAAAGCGGTATCTGTCGTATGAATTTGGTTTTTTCCAAAACATTAATCCAAAGTCACCATATGAACTTGGTTTTTGCCAAAGTGTATGGTTTTTGCAAATGTCGTTAATCAAAAATAACTTATGTAATTATATTTTCATCTTATGAATATATTATTACTATTATTATTATTATTATTATTATTATTATTATTATTTGACAGTATGATTAAAATTAGTTTATAATCACCAAAGTGACCAAACTAATTTTATTAAAATAAATGATGAAATTATCATGCATAAAATAGTTATTTATTCATGACACTCATAAAATGCCAATTAGGCAAATTGATGAATAAATGACGTTCATTGATTATTATAACTTTAGGATTTGCCCAAAGAAAAATATTTATTCTATTATCAATGAGCATGATTGAAGAAATTAAATTTCTTAAGTCAAATATATTTTATTTATCCAAAGATGACATATGTGTTTGGTTAAGAATTTTATTTTCTTGATAATGATGAAAAGTGGCATTTATTTATAATTGTGTGTTGTAATATATACCCAAAGGTGTTCTATAATATACTCTGAGATTTGATTTGAATCTATCATGGAATTAATAATAAGTATCTATGTTTTATTTGCAACAATTTCGCTTCATTTGCAAGCTTTTTCTGTTAACATATTTAATGGTTTGAACTTCTAAATGGAATGAACAAGTCAATTTCCACTTAGGTGTCTTGGATCTTAACTTGGCATTTTTGGAAGAACAACCCAGTGCTATTCCTAATTTAAGCAGTAAAGAAGAGAAGTCCAAATATAAAGCTTGGATATGATCTAACAAATTGAGCCTTATGTTTATGCGAATGACTATAGAGAATAACATTAAGACTACTATTCCACAAACAAAAAATGCAAAGGAATACCTAAAGTTTGTGGAAGAATGCTTTCGTTCCATAGACAAGTCACTTGTTGGAACACTAATGGCACAACTCATGACCATGAAGTTTGATGGGTCACAGAGTATGCAAGAGCATACCATTGAGATAACTAATATTGCAGCAAGATTGAAGACACTAGGTATGGCTATAGATGGCTCCTTTTTGGTTCATTTTATTCTGAACTCATTGCCTCCTAAATATGGTGCTTTTCAAATTAACTATAACACTATTAAGGACAAGTGGGATGTTAATGAATTGATTGGCAAGATTATTAAAGAGGAAAATAGACTAAAGAATATGAGAAGTCATTTAGTCAACCTCACATTTCAAGGAGCTAATAAAGAACCAAAGGTAAAAGCCAAAAGTTTTAAGAAAAAGAAAAGACCTGCTAAAGCATCTTAGGTTGAAAAAGAGGAACAAAATAATATCTCGATTTTGTAAAAAAGAAGGACACTATCAGAAAGATTGCCTTTAACGTAAGGCATGGTTCGAAAAGAACGGTATATCTAAGACTTTTGTATGTTTCAAACCTAATTTAATTGATGTTCCTCATAATACTTGGTGGTTTAATTATGAAGCTACTACTCATGTGTCTAATACAATGCAGGAATTCCTTACGATCCAAACCATAAGCCAAACTAAGAATTTCCTATTTATGGGAAATCAAAACAAGGCTCGAATTGAAGGCATAGGAACTTATCGTTTGGTCTTAGATACTGGTTATTATTTAGACCTATTAAAGACTCTTTATGTACCTTCAATTTCTAGTAGCCTTATTTTTGTTTCAAAGTTAGATGATTGTGGTATTAATTTTACTATTGGACATGGTTGTTTTAATTTATATAGGAATTTTAGACTTATTAATTTTGGTAGTCTTGTTGATGGTTTATATAAATTGAAACTTGATGATCAATTTTTTGAATCCTTATTTACTGTGCATCAAAGTATTGGAATTAAGCGTAATATGCTTAATAAAAGTTCAGCTTTTTATGGAATAAACATTTAGGTCATATATCCAAATAAATATAAGAAAGATTAGTAAAGAATAAGATTCTACATAATATAGATTTTGCTAATCTTGGTTTGTGTGTGGATTCCATTAAAGAAAAGCAAACCAGACATAACAAGAAAGGAGTCACAAGGCACTCAGCTTCTTGAAATTAGACACACTGATGTATGTAGACCTTTTGATACTTCATCTTTCAATGGAGAAAAGTATTGTATCACCTTTATGATGATTTTTCACATTATGGATATGTCTATTTACTTAACGAAAAATCTCAAGCAGTGAATTTTTTAGAAGTATACATTAATAAGGTTGAAAGGCAATTAGACAAGAAAGTGAAAATCATAAGATCTGATAGAGGTGGTGAATATGTGAAAAATATAATGAAAACAGCACAATGTCCACGTCCATTTGTTAAATTTCTTAAAAGATGTGGCATGTGTGCGCAATACACTATGCCATACACACCTCAACAAAATGATGTGACAGAATAGCATAATAGAACATTGATGGTTATGGTTAGGAGTATGATGAGTAATTAATCATTACCCAAATTATTGTGGACGTATGCGCTAAAAACAACCATGTACTTGTTGAATAGGGTTCCTAATAAGGCAGTTCCCAAAACTCCTTTTGAGTTATGGACAAATAGGAAACTTAGTTTAAGGCACCTACATGTTTGGGGTTGCCTAGTAGAAGTAAGAGTTTATATTCCACATGAAAGAAAGTTAGATTTTCAAACTGTTAGTGGTTACATTATTAGGTATCTAGAGAAATCTAAAGGGTATATATTTTATTGTCCAAACCATATTCCAAGAATAATGGAAACTAGTAAAGCAAAATTTATTGAAAATGGTGAAGTTAGTGGGAGTGAGGAACAATGAATTGTGGACATAAAGGAAGCAAATATAAATGTTCCTTTATTTGTAAGTGTTCCTTCGTCCATTGTTGTTCCAAGTGTTGCTCCAATTGTTGAAGAACATATTGACAACAATGAACAACATTTGAATGATGAAATATCCCTTGAAGAAACTAACTCACATAGATCTGAAGCAAATGAGTCATACAAAATATCTTTAAGAAGATCTTAAAGAATAAGGAAATTAGCTATTTCAGGTGATTATGAAGTTTATTTGCAAGAATCAAATCTTGATATTGGCATTAATAAAGATCTGGTTTCATTTTCACAAGCCATAGAATGTGCTGAGTTAGAAAAGTGAATTGATGTCATGAAGGAAGAGTTAAAATCCATGAACGATCACTTGGGAGTAAATGGGTTTTCAAGACCAAATTTGACTCGAATGGTAATAATGAATGATATAAGGCTAGACTTGTTTTTAAAGGATATACTTAAAAGGATGGCACTGATTATAAAGAGACATTTTCAGCTGTCTCAAAGAAAGACTCATTACATATTATTATGGCACTGGTAGCTCATTTTAATTTATAGCTAAACCAAACAGATGTGAAAACAACCTTTCTAAATGGAAATACTGAGGAGAAAGTTTATATAGATCTACCTAAAGGTTTTTCAATTAATGGAAAATGTCATATGGTATGTAATTTAAGAAATCAATATATGGACTCAAACAAGCTTCTAGGAAATGGTATATTAAGTTTAATGATACCATCACCTCTTTCGGTTTTGAAAAAAATATTATTGATCGTTGTATAACCGAAAGATCAGTGGGAGCAAAATTTTATTTTTAGTCATATATATTGATGATATCTTTCTTGCGACTAATCATTTGGGTATATTACATGAGACAAATTTTACATGATATCATGATAGTTGAAATTTTACATGATAGATCGCAAGGACTATTGGGATTGTCTCAAAAAGCCTATATTGAAAGAATTCTAAAGAGGTTTAATACGCAAAAATGTTCTTTCGGGACTGTTCTGATTAAAAAAGGAGATAAATTTATTCTTATGCAATATCTACAAAATGATATAGAGCGAAAGCAAATGGAATCAATTCCTTATGCTTTTGTTGTGGAAAGTTTAATGTATGCGCAAACCTGTACAAGACCGAATATTAGTTATGTAGTTGGAATGCTAGGCAGGTATCAAAGTAACCCTGGAATTAATCATTGAAAAGTTACAAAGAAAGTTTTAAGATATTTTTAACGTATAAAGAATTACATGCTCATGTAAAGAAGATCTAATCACTTAGAAGTGACTGGATACTTATATTCAAATTTTGCTAGATGTATTGATAGCAGAAAATCAACTTATAGTTATTTGTTCTTTCTTGCCAAAGAAGCAATATCATGAAAAAGTGTTAAATAATCTGTCATTGCCTCATCCACCATAGAAGCAAAATTTGTGACATGTTTTGAAGCCACAATATATGCATTATGCCTGCAGAACTTTATTTCAAGACTTAGGGTTGTTGACACCATTATTAAGCTACTGAAAATTTGTTGTCATAATTCTGCAGCAGTGTTCTTCTCCAAAAATGACAAATACTCAAGAGGTGCTAAACATATGGAGCTAAAGTATTTTTCCATTAAGGAGGAGGTTCAGAAAAAAAAAAGAGTATATATTGAACATATTAGAACATATCTCATGATAGCAGATCCGTTGACTAAAGATTTACAACCAAAGATATTTAAAGAACATGTACAAAGAATGGGACTTGGTTGTCCTTTTGAATGATGTATCTAATGAAGTTGACATTTTGAGCTCATTGATATATTTCTGATATACACCATTTATTGTTTCTAGTCATGTCATAATACAATTATGTGCAACTTTGGTGTATATCAGAAACATATAATACAATTATGTGCAACTAGAAACAATAAATTGTGTATATTAGAAACATGTCAATGAGTTCAAAGTTATAGAAACATTGCTATGGACCATAATGAAATTTATTTGTCATTTATAGGTCTAGTATGTTAAAACACCGATGTTTGTGGTATATAGAAGGGAGTATGCTATGTAATAAATAAACAACTGTCATAACCCACATTTAGTGTTTTGTCATATTTAGATCATTATGATGTTTTTTTAGGATGAGTTTTGATGCTTAATTGTAAATGCATCATACTTATGCATTAGTTTTTATCCAATTTTAAGTAAAGTGGCAGACTGTTGGAAGTTACCGAAAGGCAATTTTCCAAATGGACTAAAACTTAGAGATTGAGGCTATTAATTTCTCATTCAGATATAACTGCTCAATCTAATATTATTAGGAAAATTATTAATATAGAAAATCTCATATGTTAATTAATGATTTATTGATACTTAATGGACGTATTAGATTAAAAGAAATGTACACATAAAATTGGTCCTCTCTCTGCCCTCTTATATATGCTTTTAAGAACAACTTTAAACATCCATCTGATAGAGCATATAGAGAAAAGAAAGGGAGAAGAGGAGATAAACTAATTTTATTTTCTACACAAAAAAGGTATCATGTCTTCTGCATCGAATCAAAATATGTGAAATTTACTTATTTCTAAATCATTTATAATGTAGAGAAAACCAATTTCTCCTTATATCAAGTCCATTTTTTGGGAGCTATTAGTTTTGACCCTAACTTGGCCCCTAGTTTAAATGGTGTTCAATGTTTGAGATGTTGTTGATATCATTCGTAAGTATAAGAATTTTTGACCCGTTAAGAAAATTTACGTTTGAGAAAACTATAATAAGGTTTTACCGCATCCCGGTGAGCAGTTCCTATAAAGGCTACAGTGAATTCGAACACTTTGAAAAATTAGAGACAATATTTTCACTAATCATATTCAACTAGTTTTGTATGGTAAAGGAGGAAATCTTTGTTTTTTTTTTCCTAAATTGATTTGAGTGTAAAGCTTAAAGATTGGGTTTTTTATCACATCTTTCTTTATTATTACAATGGAGTTTTAGAGTTTTCTTTATCCTGAATTATTGTCCTCCTATCGTGCAGAAATAACTGTTGATGTAATTTTTTTTTATTTAAAGGGAAAACCGGAGCTAATTACAAAACAGTGCGGGGGACTCCGATCCCCGACTGATCCTCAATGAGGAAATGGTGGCACTCGGAGGGTGTAGAGTCAAAAAAAGTAACCCCAACATTGAAGTGGGCCGCCTGGGAGGCCAGCCAACCAATTGCGGGAAAGTAACTAGTGTATGCCCAGGACAATAGGATTGGCCGCCTGAGTGCGGCGCGCAGTTGAGGTGAGCAGGGTGTGTATTGCGATCGAATCCACCTCCAGCTCAATGTGGCGAAAACCCAGTTGCCAGGCGCGTGAGAGGTCAGTGAAAACTCCCCATAGTTCTGCAGACAGTGGAGTGCACCAACCCAGATTCTGAGTGAAGCCGCCCAACTAATTGCCATCACTTTCGCGTAAAAAGCCACCTGCAGTCGCTATGCAAGCAGTATGATTGTTGGCCCCGTCAGTATTTAATTTGATCCAACCCAGCAGTGGCTTGGTCCAACTGACGAGAAGCTCAGGACGGGGCTGGACTCGTCGGGCAGGGCTGTAGCGCCTCGCGGACGAGCTGTGAAGATGATCTGCATAAGACAAAATGAGAGCATCAGGGGAGTGGGGCCAAGTGAAATGAGTATCAAATAACGACTTGTTCCTCCAATTACAGAGGAACCAATAAGTGAGCTCGAAAATGGAAGCCCAAGCATGGCCCAGAAACCTGCGGCGGGTGTGGAGATTAGTGTGTAATCATTCCCGAAGAGGCTGAGTAAAAAAAGTAGATGCAACAAGTTGAGGGGACAGCAGGGACCAAACTCGACGAGTTTTAAAGCAATCCCGCACTGCGTGAAGGAAAGATTCATCGAAAGAACAGTGGGGGCAGCGGTTGTCCGCAGTGAGCTGCAGGTGAACCCTATGATGATTCGTGAGGAGTCGATCATGCCCGAGCAGCCAGAGAAAGGAGCGGGTACGTGGGGGTCCCGGCCACTGCTAAATGGTCTTCCAAACCCCATGCGACGACTCGGAGTCATGGCCCAAAAGCATGGAGTAAGTAGACGCAACTGTAAAAAGACCGCTGTCAGAAGCACCCCAGACCAGCTTATCGGGGCCAAGGAGTTGATGGGGCGGGAATGTACCAGCGATAAGGCGACAGATCGAGGATGGAAGCCACGATTGGAATTGAGCCCAATCCCATTGGCCACTAGAAGTCACAAAATGGGATGCATTCAAAAAAAGGGAGGCTTCGGGAATAGTGTGAGTAGCGTGGGAGAGAAGGGGCCCAGTGCCCACGACCCACGAGTCTAGCCAGAAGCGCGTTCTGGAACCGTCACCAATCATCTATTTCAGTCCTTGGTGTACTATAGGCCAAGTGGCTCGGATGCTTCTCCAGACCATAGAGCCCCTAGTGGTAGGCAAGGAGAGGGGAATGTGAGTAGTATCGAATTAGTATTTGTTAGAGAGCACTTGAACCCACAAAGCGGTCCGATTGGTGATGAGAGTCCATCCGAGTCTAGCAAGAAAAGCGTCATTCGTTGCCCGAATGTGCCGAATTCCGAGCCCGCCTAATTCTTTGGGTTTGCAAACATCTTTCCAGTGAACAAGGTGCACTTTGCGTTGATCATGCGACGAATCCCAGAGGAATTGGCACATAGCTCGTTCCAGAGCGTCACATAAACTGCGATGAAGGCGAACAGTCTGCATGGTGTAACTCGGGATGGCAGCTAATACTGATTGAAGCAGCGTGACACGCTCCGCGAAGGAAAGAAGTTTGGCCTACCAACCCGAGAGACACTGGTGGACCTTGTCAAGAATGGATTGATAAGTGCGACGGGTGACACGCTGACGCAGAAGGGGGACGCTAAGATACCGGTCGAGGTCAGTGGTCCGGCGTACACCTAAGGCGCTGCTGAGGGATTGACATATGGAGGAAGAAGTGTCGCGGGAGAAATAGCAACGGGATTTAGCTAGACTCACCCGTTGCCCAGAGGCGGCACAGAAGGAGTTAAGAGTATCCCGAATAACGGACACTTGATCAAGCGAAGCTTCCGCGAATAGGATGAGGTCATCTACAAAAAATAAGTGAGACAGGGGCGGCCCATTCCTACTCAACCGGATCGGCCGCCAGTGTCCTTGGGTCACCTTGTGAGAGATAGCATGACCCAGACGTTCCATACACAGAACAAATAGGTAGGGGGAGAGGGGGTCGCCCTGACGGATACCTCGAGAAGGGAGGAACGGGTCACCTAAGTCCCCCTGCCAGTTAACTTAGAGGGAGACAGTAGTGATGCATTTCATGATGAGGGTAATAAGAGTGCCCGGAAGGCCCACATCTATAAGAGTGTCATGTATGAAGGCCCAATGAAGACGATCATATGCCTTTTCCAAATCCACTTTGATTGTCATGAACCCCTTACGCCTGGATTTCCTACGCATGGAATGAATGACTTCCTGGGTGATTATGATGTTGTCGGTAATCAGTCGTCCCGGTACGAAACTACATTGAGTAGGAGAGACAAGGTCACCGAGATACAGTTTGATGCGATTAACCAGAATCTTGGTGAGGCCTTTGTATAAGACGGTACAGAGAGCGATAGGTTAGAATTGAGAGAGCGAAGACAGGGACGGGATTTTGGGAAGAAGGACCAGGATGGTACGGTTTAGATTAGAGTCCCAGAGGCCGTGACTAAAGATCTGCTAGAGAAAAGTCGTCAGAGAAGGGCCGATAGTGTCCCATTGAGACTGGTAAAATAAAGCTGGTAAACCATCAATGCCAGGCGCTTTGTTAGGAGCCATGGAGAAGAAAACGGTTTTAACCTCCTCGGGGCAGAGCGGTCGGGTGAGGTCGTCGGTGGCAGTAAGAGGAAGCGGGGAAAAATGTCCCTGAAGGTGCCAATCAGGGGGGAGGGACCTTCGAAGCGGTAGAGATCCGCGAAGTGACATCGGGCTAAGGAGCGGAGGACCGAAGGGTCAGTGTGAACGGTTCCATCCTCAGCAGTTAAAGAAGTAATGCGCGTTTGATGACGCTTGGATTTGGTGAGAGCATGGTAGTAGGAAGTATTCCTGTCGCCCTGGGTGAGCTATTGGCTGCGTGATCGTTGATGCCAAAATAGCTCTTCCTGTGTCAGAACATGTTCTAATTCATACTGCAGATAGGCCTTAAGCGCCTGGAGGGAGGACGAGGCAGAATCTTCCAAGGGTTGTTGGATGCCAACCAAGCGGGCCATGAGGCGTTTTTTACGGTGGAATATGTTCCCAAAAGTGTCATTATTCCATTGTAAAAGTTTGTCCGAAAAATGAGGCAACGCGTCACTGAGATGTGAGGAAGAATGAGGCCAGTGCTCAGCAACGTCACGACCGAAATCCTCGTGTGTGAGCCAAGCTGATTGAAACCGGAAAGGACGCCTGAACGACGAAGGAAGGTCGAGTCCCGTAAAAGTGAGGAGAAGGGGCCAATGATCAGATTTCAAAAAAGGCAGGTGCATCACACTGGTGTAGGGGAAAGCGTCGTGCCAAATAGGAGAACAGAAAGCGCGATCTAAACGAGCCCGGACCTGCCCGCGACGCCACATGAAACGAGGACCTACAAAAGCAATTTCCTGAAGGTTGCAGAGATGCACGCAATCGCGGAAGTGGGGGTTGACAATGGGTTGAAGACGGGAGCTTCCACGTTTATCGCGACTTTCCAATTTGGCATTAAAATCTCCACCTAGAAGCCATGGGTGAGTGATAGTGCGCGTTATGGTGGGGAGGTAATGCCAGAGGAACTTTTGAAGGGCATGAGACGGATTACCATAAATGGCCGTGAACTCCAGGTTCAAGTGGTCCCACTCTATACCGGCATGCACAAACTGGCGGTGAGCGAATCTGATGCGGATTGTGATATCGGAGTTCCACAGTAATCAAATACCGCTCGAAAAACCCTCTGCTTCAACCCGGAAGGAGTGTTCAAAACCCAGAGAACGGATGAGTTGCACTGCACGAGCACCACTGATGTGGGGTTCCATCAGTACAAGAAGACGAGGTTTATGAAGTCGGATGTAATTCTTCATGATGGGCTTGAAGGACCGACCTCCAGCCCCTTGACAGTTCCATATAAAAATCGACATGACAGCAATCAGGGAGGACACAAATCATACTGCAGGGAGAGGGATCGCAGACCCGGTCAAATCCTGAGTTGGAGTGAGGGTGGGCCCTAGGCCAGAATCTGCCATATGAGTATCTTGATTGGCTACAATGACCTCGAGAGCCGGCTAGGTAGGAGGGTCTGGGGGTCGGGGGTGGGTTGTCTCGGATGTG
>JANVCQ010000006.1:34542376-34557575 GCA_025531925.1 Erythroxylum plowmanianum | reverse complement strand
AAAAAATATTTGGTATGTATTCTGAGTTGATATTTTCAGTTTCGTTCTTTACCTTCAAAGGATGCTGTTAGTGCGCTTTATTTGTACGGAATCTTAATTTGAAAGATATAATGGCTCCTATATCTTTGAAAAGGGAGACGGTGTCCAGTCTCCAGTGTTTAACTGACTGTAGCTTTGCGTGGACCACTGGTGCACTGGATCCATATGCTTGCAACTGTGGATGGATAAACGCGTAACATTCAGCTTCAGTTTCTCCATGCTTGCAACTGTGGATGGATAAACATATAACATTCAGCTTCCGTTTCTCCATTTTCGTCGCCAAATTCACCTTCCGTTTACAAATTCCGATTTTTAGATATATCTTGATGGAGTAGTTCACAAATTTATCTATTAAGCTACTGAAGTTCGAGGATGGAGTCATGACTCAGGAATTGACCAAACGAAAACGTTTATCCAGGTGTTAAAAGCGACGTCAGATAGACACTGAATTCTGTTTTTCGAGAACATCCGAGCTCCAGTCTCCATGAAGGTTAAAAGTAACTTCGTGTTGCTAAGGAACTTTCGGTCTTCCAGCTTCTAATCGTTATTTACAAACTGAACTGTTCTACGATTTATAATCCAGAAAAACCGTAATCAAACACTTCGAAAACCCATGAATAGGATACTATAAACCGAGTCATCGTAGAAACCAGTTTGATATCGAAATTTAATAAATAGCTAAACAAGTATTGCTAAGAACTGTAAAATTGTAGAGTTAAAAAAACTTCCTTACTTGAACTTCCAACTTCACCTGCACAGTTGCTCTCATACCAAAAATACATATTCAAGAAACCCAATTTGAAATATATTGAAAAGGGTTAAGAATCTTCAAAACACTGATGCACGATGAAAGCTTACATGCCAACCCAGACAGGTATCAAGGGTACAAAAGATTGGTTAAGAAATTATATGCTCAAGGTTTGACAGATGAAAGAAGTATCAACTGCTAGAACGAAATGAAAATCCAAGTCTATCTTATTGTAGTTTGAACACTTGCTTGCTCCCTCCTCTGTCTCCCATTGTCATTAAGAATGATGCAGGCGTTTGATCACAACCGTCTCATAAAACCTACGTGTCCGAAAATACAATACAAGAGCAACAAGAAACCCGATGAAAGCAACAGCTCCCATAATCATAAAGGACAGCATGAAGCATCGAGTGCCAAAGCATTTGTTGCCTCCGTCAGTTGCTGTCTTATCATAAATATATCCAATGACTCTCACAGAGCACACGTATGATCCAAGGGGACTTGCTATTGCAATGGTATTAAATATCGTTCCCATATGCCCAACTCCAAATATCTCAGAACTGATGGTAGGCATCAATGACCATTGTGAGCCATAAGCAATGCCCACCAGGACTGAACCAAAGTACAGATTCTTGGAAAAACCAGAAGCAACAATTATATGGCCAACTGTCATGGCAGCCAGAGTAATCGCCATGAACAAGGGCCTTGCCCAGCCACCTCTGTGCAAGAAAATATCTGAAACAAAGCCAGCTCCAAATCGACCAAGAAAGTTCCATATACTCCACAAAGAAACCAAAGAATTTATTTCAAAGGTTGTGTAGCCTAGAGACTCTCCAATCTGACTGACATTGTTTATAGTTGCAAGACCAGATCCTAATCCACAAAACATAGCTATAAATAGCAGCCAGAAGTTTCCAGTGCTCATGGCTTGCAAGAGATTCATGTCTTGTGCAACCGGCAACCTCTCGTCATTAGAAAAGTCCCCAGCTTGACCTTCATCACTGGGTAGTTCAGGATTATTTCTAGGACCCCTAGATGAAGAAAACTTGGAAGACATCAATGGATTTGGTTTATAACCACTCCCTTCCAATAAAGCTTGTGCAAATCTATCATACTCCTCCCTCTGGGCTCTTACTGCAATCCCAAGAGGTGAGGCAACTAGAACCAACAAGACTGTGAAGGTAGCTGTACGTGCCCATAACGACAAACTTGTAATGTTCTCCAAAATTATGAGGATCGTGAGATAAGTAGCGATAATCAGAGCCACTGATGAGAAAGCATTAAGATGCTTCTTGTCATCTCTTGTGCTAGTGTCATAGTTCCTCACCAAACTCATAAGCACGAGAGAGACTGTCGTTGGCGTCAGTGCCAGAAGTAAAAGGAAAGTACTAGGGTGGCCTTTGCATACAGTATCATAGAATTGGATCAGTATTGCACCACTCAAGCCAAGAAATCCCTGCAGACAAAGCCAAAAAATGCTTTTTTCTTTAGAATTGGCAGTCAACACTTCAACAAAAGGGAAACTTATTACTCTAATCCATTTTACGAGTGGATTAAAAGGGAAAAGCGAAGAAAAATAAGGAATGAACAAATGTTCAAGAGATAACTTCAGCAAACAGATTATGCAGTTATTTGCATATGGGTGTCCTTAAAAATGCTTTCTTTATATGTCTAATCAACTTATTCGGAGAAGGGTGTTCAAGAAACGCCTTCTCTACACTTCAATCTAGTGAATCGAAATGAATACCAACTTACAATATAAGAAACCAAATACAGGAGAGACCAGAACTCACCTTCATGATGCCGACAATGGTACCGCCATAATCACCAAAATTATGAACACCACTCACCACATTTGTGGTGTTAAAGAAAGTCTGTGCATGAGCCCCCAACCACATCAACAAACACATCACCGGTACCGGCGGTCGGTGAATCAAACCAACAACAGCAGCCCATATCACAAAGTACCCAATAAACCACTGAATAGCCCCTGCCAAATGGACCACCCAAGGCCCCCTGAAGACACCCAAACGGCGATTACCGTCGAGAGTGACTGCGGAGTAAAGGAGACCGGATAGGATTCCGGCGTTGGCTCCGATGTCCTTGAAGACGGAAACCGTGTCGAGGGTGGATTGGTCGTAGCCTTGGCTGGACTTGAGAACGGAGGAGTAGATTCCGAAGGTGTAGGATGCGCCGCAACTGCACTGGATCCATATGCTCGCTGCGGTAGCTATCCACTTAGTGTTCAGAGCAGCCATGTCCCCGCAACTTTTCTCTTGTTTTGAGAGATTAGTTTGGTGATGGTGGATAAGGCTAGGCCAAATTAATCATAAATACTTGCTTGTTTGTAGTTGTACGAAATTGTTTGATGAAACATCAGTAACCCATTCCCAGAAACACGGAGGAATTTGATCGTTATGTTTACAGACTACGATCTTGTAATAGTGTAATAAATAATAATAGAGGAGGGAAATAAAGAAAATGCTAATAATAATTCGATGAAAAAATTATCAATATATTTTTTTAATAAATAAATAAACATAATTTTTAAAATTTTATTTTTAGTAGTTACATTATATTTATTATTATTTATAACGAAATAAAGTTTTTTATTTTTAAATAAAATTAAAAATATATAATTATAATTATCAAAAATAAATATAAGTATCGTCCAAATAAAAGGATTAGAATTTTTATTGATTTTCGGCTAAAATCGATTAACAAAATTTGTTATACTCGTAGATAATGACGAATGTAATAAATTGGTTTGTATGGCTTCCTTGCATAAGACAAGATGAATCATAGTGTGGGCCTAATTTATTTGTTGACCTTTTTTAAAATTTTAATTAAGCATCTTAATTTATTTTTGACAAAATATTTAAGAGATTGTTTGGCTCCACTTCTTTTTTTCATGTGTGATTTTTTATATCTATTTTTCTTTTATTAATTAAAAAACAAATGCATGTTTAGTTGAACTTTTTAAGATAAAAATTGAAAACAAAAACTTGTTTGATGTGATTGAGATTTGTAATAAAAAACTAAAAACAAAAATATAGTTGATTTTATGGTCATGTTTCTATTTTTGTATTATACTCTTATCTTAATAATTTTAATATAATATATTTTTTGTTAAATTAATTAATTATCATAGTAGTTAATTAAAATATGCAAATTAATATAATTAGAACAATTTACACATTAATTATTTACACGTTAAAATGATTGCATTATCACATTATAAGGCATCACATATCAAAAACAATTAAACATTCGTTTTGAATCATTTCATTGACAATCTTATTAAATCACAAATGTCATTACACTTCAAAGTTCATATATACATTCGACAATATGTGAGAAATGTTATTCTTAATGCATAATGATTAGAGATATCTGCAGGTATAACTGATCCCGACCACTAACTCATGTCTAATTGCAACAACTATGCTTCAATTATTCTAATTAGATATCCTCTGAACCTGAAAATCAATATTGCAATTTTGATGAGTTTGCGAACTGAGTGAGTGAACTATCATTGATGTATTCACTCAAGTCAGATACACAGAGACAAGTCATACCCCAATTCAACAAGTATTACATACCATCCAGTATTGAATATCACATCACATGCTCATTTACTTTTCAACTGTATTTCAAACAATTCAATAATTCATTTCAATTCGATCATATGATATATATAAGGATGTATATGCAAATGTATATGTGGCTCTTTTTTTTTGCTTGTGATCAGGCTCATTTTATTTGTTGTCTCGTATCTGTTGTAGATACCAAGCTCATTAATAACAGAGTCTGTAACTCTTTGTGCACAATCCTGAGCTTAAAGCTCTTTTTCACGTTGGTCACTCCAGTTACAACTCTTTTATCTGATAATGCATTTCATTTTGAATCATCATTCCATATGCCATGTTTCATTTCCTTTCATTCCTATGAGTTCCTGTCACAATCGTGGAAAGGAACTAATATACTACCCACGATCGTCGGATGGTCAAACTGAAGGTACACTATCCACTTTCCTTCAATTTTTCCAGATTTTAACACCTTCATGCCAAAATTAAAACATCTTCTTATTAGACCATTAATTAAACCTCAGTTATACTTTAATTCTACCTTAATTATACTTCAATTCCTCATCAATTTCGTCTCCAATTATAACTCAAAATCATTAAATTGGCAGCTTATAAACTATTGTCTTTCATGCATGCAAAAACAAAACAGAAACTATCATTCATGCATCATTTTCCATCACTTATTTCATTCCAATATCACCATCAATCCATCTTTAATTTAGTCATCATCAAGTTCTATCACAACTTGCCACAAAGAACAATATTTTACTTACTTGTTTAGCTCAAATTCCACCTCAATGATCGAGCTAACCTAACCCTCCATGCATGCAAGATCATCTCAAATACAAGGTAGGAATATGATGGTTTTCAACAAGGATAAAAAGATAGTAGCAAGTACACCAATAATATAGTTTTATAACTATCTTTATGAAGGATAAAAACATAGATTTCGATGTGGCAATTAGACAAAACTTAGGCAAAACATATAAATATGGAAGAGGTAAGCTTTTGGCTATGAGAGAAGAAGAAGAAGAAGAGAGTTTTAGCATAAATTTTCTATTGAAGAGGCTTTGCCATGTCGGTGTCATAAGGTGTAAGTTTAGGGGAACTTGTCAAGTGTCTAGGCCAACCACATTTCTTCTCATTAGGCTGCCATTTGTTTCTTATTTTCAGGCCATTTGTCACTCATCCTCTAAGCCATTTTTCACTCAATTATTTATGTCAAATATCACTCAATTCTACTGTCATGTGTAACTTATTTCATAGGATTAGTCATCTTAAATTTCCCATATGTTAACTTGTCTTGCCACTTGAAATTTTTCTTAGACTAGGTGTAAATATTAATCTTATCAATCTCTCAATTGTAACAATTAATCCAAATTACTAATTGTAATCCATCAATTCTTGTCATTGGTAAACCAAAGTACAAGACATTGGAAATGTACATTTATGTCACATTCATGTTAGTTTCATGCCTCAGAATATGTCAATTGAGGGCAATTTTTCTAACTCACAATTCATGTATGTACGCAAATATTATGCATTTGAATACAATCATAAAATCATGTCATAAATGTATCAAATTCATTATATATGATGCCACTCATGTGACTCAATAATCTTACACTATAATCCCTAAACAATTCAAGAGACGGGATACTACAAACCCCCCCCCCCCCCTTAAGAAATCTCGTCCTTGAAATTCTTGACTAATTGATTCAACAGATGGGGGTAATGTTGTCTTATGTTTATCTCAATCTCCCAAATGATTTTCTCCAAGCGTTCGATTCCTCATATTCCTCAATGGCTTATCCTGATGTTTGACCATTCTTACTGGTTTCTTCATATAATTCAAATTATTTGCAATCTTAACTTCCTAAACTGGTAACACATACATCAAATCTAACTTGTATGTCCTTAGCATACTAGCATAGAATACATTGTGGACCTAAGTCCTTTTAGCAATAGCAATAGTGTCATCTCAAATTCAAGAACCCAATAATGTAGTTTGGATACTTTACAACAAAAAAAGCACATGCACTCTCTATAAGATATTCAACTTCTCGTGCCTAAGTCTTATACTTATCCGACTCCAGTATTCACTTTTGATTCATTCAATATTCATTCATTCCTAGAAATGAAACATTTGGTCTACATGATACAATTCAGTAAAAGTCTTCATCAAAAGAAGATATTCCTTTCCAAACATCTGTACTGTTCACGTAATCCTTATCAGTCAACTATGTTCATCATCACTTTTTAGCAATTCATAATACCTCAATAAATCAATTACTATCATATCTTACATGATAAGAATATTCTATATAGTAGAGCTTGATGAAACAATAGGTGTGTTCATTTACTCTTATGCCTTGGTATATACCATCAAGATCATTACATCTTATCTAGAGATTTATTTTCGAAAAAAATCACCAATTAATATCCTAAACTGATGATACCTTAATCTAGATTGATTTTGGTTACCATTTGAGTATTATATGTCTATACAAAAGTTACTTATCCTAAGTAGTTACCATTTCAATATATCCACATAAATCCATACTTCCACTGTGCTACTCTGATTCATCTCAGAATTTTACTTATGGAAACAAAGACTTAAAAGCATTAAATATGTCATAGATCACTCCATGTACAATACCCAAGTATGTAATACATATGTGCTTAGTAGCATTACTTGTCAAGATAACCACACCATTAGATGTGCACTCATAATAACTGATCAACTTAATCTTGAGGACTTCTATATATATTGTTGTTATTTATTTCATCTTACTTAAGTATGTTCTCAATCAATTAAAAAATATAAGATTTATAACTATCATGAAATTCTAATATCAGATCCAATGATATAATCTTATACTAAATCATAAACTCTTAACACGATAACTAAACAATCATTCCAGTTCCAAGTTCAACTTCTCAAGGTAATAGTAAATTTTGGTTTTCTTCCAACTTTGCTTGTACACTTTAAATCTATCATTTCTACTTGTATCTTTGGTTTTTTTTCAGTCAATCCACGGAAATGTATTCACATCCACATCAATTCAAAGGTATACAACCACAACACAATACTGATATCATATTCGATGATATACCACAGATACAAAAACATTAAGTCTATGTCTAACATATTGAACCATATAGTATCTCTTGTTTCAAGATATCAACAAACTTTCATTTTTTCACACTTTGACAGATCATCATTCTTCTCATTATTTCTAACAGTTCAGACTTTCAACAAATGTTCATGCATGACTTATTTAAATGCAACTAAGACTGGAGATCAGTTGCCACTACATGCTATGACTTGTTTGAGATGCATGTACCTTGACATATATTATGATAAATGCCTATGTAAGATACTAAGCCTAGGCTTTGATATCAAAATGTAGCATACTACTCTCATAGAGCATATGCCCAAATGTATTGATGATTATTCGAAAACATACTCAATAAGGATGACACGTTAAAAAGATCGCATTACCACATTAGAAGGTATCACATATCAAAAGCATTTCAAACATTTATTTTGAATCATTTCATTGAAAATCTTATTAAATCACAAATGTCATTACACTTCAAAGTTCACATATACATTTGACAATACGTGAGAAATGCTATTCTTGATGTATAATGATTAAAGATATCTGTAGGTACAACTAATCCTGACCACCAACTCATGTCTAATTGCAGTAGCTATACTCTAATTAGTCTAACTAGATCTCCTCTGAACCTAAAAATCAACATTGTAATTTTGATGAGTTTGTGAACTCAGTGAGTGAACTATCATCGATAGATTCACTCAAGTCAGATACACAGAGACAAGCCATATCCCAATTCATCAAGTATTACGTACCATCCAGTATTGAATATCACATCACATGCTTATTTACTTTTCAACTGTATTTTAAACAATTCAATAATTCATGTCAATTCAATCATATGATACATATAAGAATGTATATGCAAATGCACATGTGGCTCCATTTTATTTTGCTTTGTTATGATCGAGCACCTATTTGTTATCCCATATCTCTTGTGAATACTTATCTCATTTCATTTACTGTTTCGGATCCGTTGTGAATATCAAACTCATTAATAACTGAGCTTGTGGTTCTTTTGCATAATCCCGAGCTTAAAGCTCCTTTTCACGTTAGTCACTCCGATCACAACTCCTTTATATTATCATGCATTTAAATGTGATGCATAATTCCATATGTCATGTTTCATTACCTTTCCTTCCTATGAGCTCCTATCACATCTATCAATTTCATCGGATCTAAGCCCGGCAATTCACATTCAATTGCTCACACATTTCATATTCATTCTGGTATTTCACATTCAATTGTTCTCACATTTCATATTTATTCCAACATTTCACATTCAATTGTTCTCACATTTCGTATTCAGCCTGCAGATCATACAGAATCACATATAATTAAGTGTATACATCTAAGTTAACTCACATTATGCTCCAGATGAGTTATTGCCTTGGTGATCCTGCAATGTCTGAATGTTGACGATCAACTTGTGTATCTATCTTCATGCAATAAAATTATAAAAGATGTTCATTATAATTCTTGAAAACATAATAGTATTATCATTTACAAAAGAAACATAAATCAATTAGAACTAATACAATCATTTCATATTTGTCTAGCAATTTTTATCTCGCTTCTAAAACAAACCTTGAAGCTATGCTGGAATGATGTTAGACTCCACCTAAAAACTTGCATCTTCATTTTCATTTTCCTTAATTTGTTCTTCATTTTCAGCATAATTGTGAAATAAATCATCGCTTTGTCCTAAATTCTAATATAATTGTGTACAACAAAACAAGCTATAATGATGTATTTTTGTTTCTTCATATCATAACTCAACATGTTTTTAAGTATAGGGAATCTTGCTTTTAGAACGTCAAAGCATCTTTCAATAAGAATTCTTAATGAAAATGCCTATAGTTAAACAATTCCTGTGGATCTTGAGGTCTTCCTCTTCCTCTATAATCTCACAAATAATATCTCTCACCCCAATATGGTGAAAGAAATTCAGGCATATTGGTGTAGCCTAAATCAACCAAATGGAACTTACCTAACATATAAAGAATATAATACTAAAAAAAGATATTAAATATGAATTATAATTACTATGTTTCTTTAAAAGAGTATAATACCTTATGGAGGCATAGAAAATTAATTCATTGAATTGGTTACTGTTTGTAAAAGAACTCAAGAGTCATTTGCATTACCTTTCTATGTAGTCATTACATATTTAAAATGCATGTCAAATGAGTAACAACACATAATATTTAAGGTTGGACTAATTCTTTTACCCCTGTATGGTATTTATTCATCAATCGAAACATGTGCATCAATATGTGTAGCATCTATTGCTCCTATAAAATCCTAAAAATTAGATATATATATATTAAAATAATTATTAATCATAAGGATATAATTTAAAGAGTAATTAACTATACGAATGTACCTAAAAATATGAAAATAATTTTGAATTTTGTTAAATCTCAGGAGCTGTATTAGTAAAGGATGGTGGAGTAATGACTTTTTTTGCAAGATGATCAACTGCATATAAGACTTTGCTAAAATATTTCAAAATTGTCCAGGTTGAATGTTGAAAGCATTCTGTATTGACTCTTGTTATCTTACTATGCCCTATAGTCATCAAGAAATTGCTACTTGTTCCTCCACAATCAAATGTGTTATTACCTTTAAGCCTTCTAAACTCTTCAACTCATCACATAAGCTTAAGAAGATTATCTTTCTTATTCTTAAGTTTTCATAAATCCTTATACGATTCCCATTCAAAGTTATAATATCCAATCATGACCTGGTATAGTAGAAGTTCTACATGGTTGCTTTGTAAATAAAAATATTTGTTCTCTCCGCCAGCTAGAGAAATAATCATTACCTTTTTTATTTATCATCAGAATCTGATTCGAAATATGATAAGAATTTTATATACCTACAATGTCAACATTAAATAATTAATAAAACATTCAATTAAAAGGTTTAATCAAATATAGACAAAATATTCATACAAAATATAAACATAACATTAAGTCAAACAGTCATACAAAACACAAAATTAAAATATTCAAAATACGGAATAATGCTTAATATAAAAGTGTAAAATTATTAAGAATTCGACATGTAATAACATGAAAATATAACTAAAGCGACATAATCCAATCCAACTTTTTTGTATCTGTCATCTTCATTAAAATATCCTTATAAAGTGAAGAATCATATAAGGCCTTCATAGCTTTTCCATATTGCACATCATCAACACCAAATTCATCTAAGGAATTCAGATATTCCATCATTATGATAGACTTTTGAGATCTATTCTTTGTAGTGGATGATGTTTCACTCAGTTTTTTCTCTAGTAAATTATTCTTCCTTTTTAATTGTTCACCAGTTATAAGCAAAACCTCTTCTACAATATTATAATATGTCTTCTTTGCCTTCTTATTCTTAGGATATTTCTTTCTGTTAGATGGAGAACTCATATCTTGATCTTCTTTTTCATTATACGAGCAATCTTCATCAACAGCATTTCTATATTCCTCTTCTGTGCTATTCGATGGGGATTTAGTTGATGAATGTGCATGTACAACAGTTGTAATAGTATCTCCAAAAATATGATACAAGTCTAAAAATTCTTTACATTCTTTTTTCTTGAATCTGTGACCCATTTTTTTCTTGAAACTATTACCTTAAATAGATTTTCCCAACATTCATTTGTAGCATTAAGTTCACTAATAAAAAAGTTGTAACCGATTCATGTTTCTTTGAGTAAGTTCTTGAAATTCTTTAATCTAACCCTTAATTTGTTATACTTATTTTTCAATTGAATATTAGTACACTCTTTATTGAATTTTGTTTGAAGACCTGTCTTAATATTCCTCTAACCAGATTTGAAAAAGGTAGTAGTCGTTCGATTTACTTTCTTCACTTCTTCAACCATCAAGGAGATTAAATACATATTTATAGTATCATTTCATATCCTATCTTTTTCATTTATTTCCATACAATCATTGGAATCGTTCATATTGTTCAAACTTTCCATCACTAAATGTAATCACATGTAAGTGACATTAATCACAACAATTTATACAAAGTATTAAATGCTAAACATAGTCCAAACTAAACATGAGAAAACGATATTAAATTCTAAACTACATACAAGTACATGGAAATGATAGAATAAAAATAAAGTTGTAAATTTGATTCTATAGTATAAAAATAAAGGTGTAAATTTAGGCAAGGTCATAATATATGCATGATTTATGTCATGCTTATGTAAGAACATATGTTTTTAACACATTAAAACATTATATAGATAACTATAACTTATTCAAAAAAATTACTAAAAGAAAAACTTGAGTTGAC
The DNA here is from genome assembly GCA_025531925.1 of Erythroxylum plowmanianum. Classification (NCBI taxonomy): domain Eukaryota; kingdom Viridiplantae; phylum Streptophyta; class Magnoliopsida; order Malpighiales; family Erythroxylaceae; genus Erythroxylum; species Erythroxylum plowmanianum. Next base: position 34,545,768 of record JANVCQ010000006.1, on the reverse strand, counting down.
AAAGAATAATTCCACTCATAACATTGAAAATTACTTCAATAACACTAAAGAAAATTTGGAATTTTGAAATCACACTAGAGAGTATGGGACAATAGCTAGAAAATCACATAAAGAAGAAAAACCCACCAGATTCAATGAAGGATAAAGGAGATAAGATTAAGAGGGTACTTATTTTTATTAACACTTGATTTGTACAATTGTCAATATGTGATTTGAATCAGTGTTTAGTTTGAGAAGATCTCCTCTGCCTTGTTATTTAAAAATTATAGTATATGTTTACATTATTTCTTTGGTTTTATAAATAGGGAGATAAAAGGAGAGAAAGTTATTGTTGTAGAAGATCTAGCACCTGATCTTTGAACTTTATATATTTTTATGAGTACCCAGATACAAAAATTCCAATCTTTCTATTAATGCTAACTTTCTCTATCTAAATTTTGTATGTTTACTCTTAACAGGGTGAGAAAGACAGTCTTTTTATTTATGTGTGTATTGTCACAATTATTGGATGTACGTGGAAGACCAAATGGTAAACTTTCGTGATTTGCTATATATAGAAAAATGAAAGAAAACAAAATAACAAAAATATGCTACAATAACATAGCAGATACGTATACGATAAATGTTCTATAATATAAGCTGAAGGACAAAAACAAGAACTTTTGAATAAAGTAGCCAAAATAGAATTGTGAGTTAAATAGATGCCAAAATCATGAATACATCTACTATTTTATATAGACTTGCACATTTCAAAAGTATCTTTCAGATGAAAACATATGTATTACGTTTCTTAAATATAAAGTCGTAATGTCCAACACATTTATCTTAAATATTGTAGTGCCTGGATCATCAATATTTTCAGACTATTCTGATGTAGGTTGTTCAGTGAATAAACACTATTTCGCAGTGCAACAAAAGAAAAGAATTACTAACATTCACACCATATCCTCATGGAAATAACTCACACCAGAATACAAAGGCAATGTACATAAAGCTCTATCAAGTTATCAAACAGAGGTTGAGAAAGGCCAACTTGTAAATGGTGGATATGCTTATCGTCATCTACTATATATAGGAAAGTGAAACGAAACGTAATAACAGAGATATAATGCAGTAACATATGCATAGTACTATAGCATAATTAAAACTAAATTTTTAATTCACTTATTGTTGTTTTTTGGCAAGACGAAGATCATTTGAGTGATGTGAGTGTTAATTTATTATCAGCTTTGAACGTAAGTAACAACAAATCAAGCAACAGATATGAAAACACATATAAGCAACATAAATGGATATGCTTATCATCATCTGCTATATATAGAAAAGTGAAAGGAAATATAGTAACAAAGATATGCTACAATAACATGTGCATGGTACTGTAGCATAATTAAAACTAAATTCTTTAATTCAATTGTTTCTGTTTTTTGAAATGTCGAAGATGATTGGAGCGATGAAGGTGATATTTTATTCTTTGTTGTGAACACAAGTAATACCAATAGCAAATCAAGCAACAGGTACAAAAACACATATATGCAACATATACGAAAGCAAACCTAGAAAAATCGTAGCAAGCAAAAGATACAAAAACAAACCTGGAGAAATCGCAACATTGTTGAAGACGTAGAAGACAAAATCGACGCAGAGCGAAAGAAACTAATATGATTTATTTTTGAAAAAAAAACTATTTTAAAAATACACAAAAACTTGATTTTTATATTTTATAAAATAGTTGTTGTTTTTTATTTTAAAATAAAAATAAAAACAAGTTTAACCAAACATGTTTTCGACGTCTATTTTTAATTTTACAAAATAACAACAAAACACCCAAAACAAAAGGAAACGAACAGTTCCTAATTAACCTTATTATACAATAAGTAATTTATTCATTTTTCTATTATTTGGTTTAATGGAAGTTGGAGAGAGTTGGTGGAATTTGAAAATGGGGCAGGAATTATTGATATTATAAAAGGGATAATTGACACAGACTCTTTATCTTTTTACTTTTCATTGGAGAATATCTCTGATTTTGTAAGAGAATAAAATCTTTTTGGCTACGTAATCCACGTGAACATTGAGTTGGAAGAATATACTTTAAGAGGAAAATAATCTTTCTTATACAAAACGCTATCAATCAGTAATAATGCATATAGTTAGGCCGGTGGTGCCCATTTGTTATGATCTTGGCCAATGAATGCACGTCATTCTCAAATGTAATGATTAAAATTTGGTTTAAATATAGATTTTAAAATTGTCTAATTTTTTAATTTAATTTTTAACTTTTTGTTCAATTTATTTAAATAATTTTTATTATAAAAATTGATTAATTTACTAATTAATCGATAAATTCTCATAAATTAATAAATTGTTATAAACTAAAATAAATCAAATAATTTTTATATAATAATTTCTTTTTAAATTAAATTTTTAATTTTTTAATAGGTAAAAATAATTTATTTTAATTATATTTTAAATTCTTTAATTTTATTTAATCTTATGATTGTCTAATTTTAATTGAACCTTTAAAACTTTAAAAATTTTATTTTATCTGTTTAACTTTCAATTTAATTTTTAAAATATTAATCAAATGCGATCATATAAAATTTTAAACTCTTCACCTAATTGACACATTTAGCATCTAAGAGCATCTTTTATATGGTCACATTTGACGCTAAATGTGTCAATTACGTGAACTATTCAAAGTATTTTACTCTTATCAAGTTTAAAATTATATTAAATTTAATGCTTTACACTATATACTATTTATACTTGCTCGCCGTATTTGACTGTAAGAATTACTTTGACATTTATTTTTTTATTTCAGATTTGTCATACTAATACATATTGAACTTGAGTATAAACATACATATTAACTGCGTTTGATGAATATCAAATCAGCTAAAAACTGATTTATATCTTTCAGTTGTTTGACTATTTCAAATACTTAAAAGTTTTGTTTAGTAAGAGGCTGAATAGTTAGCTGTTGTACATCAAACCGTCAAATTTAGAAAAGTTGCACAATAGCAGCGTCTTAAGTAGCTTTTTTATCTTTAGCTAAATATGTGGAAGTGAAAAATCAATTATACCCTCCTCAATAAACAAAGCTACACATTAATTAAATTTTTCAAGTCAATTTATGTCTAATTATAATTATATTTTATGTTTGGATGTATCATCATTATCATCATCATCATTATTATCATTATTGTTGTTGTTGTTGTTGTTATTATTGTAGTAGTAGTAGTCGTAGTAGTAGTAATAGTTGTTGTTGTTGTTGTAGTAGTAGTAGTAGTAGTAGTAGTAGTAGTAGTAGTAGTAGTTGTTGTTGTTGTTGTTGTTATTATTATTATTATTATTATTATTATTATTATTATTATTATTATTATTATTATATG
>JANVCQ010000006.1:34488442-34513128 GCA_025531925.1 Erythroxylum plowmanianum | reverse complement strand
AATTAACCCTCTCCAATTAAATTTTTCACACACACAAATCACTTTTTTTCATAACAATCACATTTATTCACAAAATACCGGGAAATGTCATGAATGCGTGTACAGTCATTTTTCATGTGCAAAAATCACTGTTCACATATATATTATATAATGCATGAGCATGAAATGTGTTTTCCTAAGTTCTCTGATTAATCTCACATGTACCAATTTCTAGGGTTCAACCCTTGTATGAAAACGGGATGTTACAATTACTTTCTTCCATTCGTTTTTTAAAACTTTTTTATAGAACTGTCATAAATAGCCTCTCTACTAGTTAAAGGTAAGACTGCATACTTTTGGACCTCATCAAACCTGCATCTTAGCGAGATTTATATTGGGACGTTGTTGTTACTGTTTAGAGTTCTACAATAAAAATGGACCAAACTTTAGAAGTTGGATATATGTTAGATTTGTGATTTTATGAGCTTTTGAATTTAAACTTTTATATAGATGAGGATTGACTTATCTTTTATACTTATTTGTTTCCTAATTAGATTATGCCAAAGTTATTACTTTCCTTTATAAGTTTAGTTCTTAAGATTTATATATTACTAGAATTATATGCCTATATAAGGCTATCTTATATATTGTAATAGACAACTTATCATTAGCATTAATCAATTAAAACTTTGGAAAGTTTTTCTTCAATCTTTTAGAATAACTTTTGTTTTGATTTTCTAAAAACTTGCAATCTTGTTTAGCTTGCTATAGGTGATCAAAACTATATAATCTTATCACTCTCAATCTTTTATGTTCGTGTTCTTGAATCAAACTTATCTTGATAGAACAATTCTTGATCATGTATCTATTATCATTGAACATCAGTAGTCTAATTGATTAGGGTCATATAAAAATTTGGTACCAAAGCCATCTTCTATATTTAGGTTCGGTCTTGAAATTCTATTATTACTTTTCATATTCTTATGTCTTTCACTATATATATACAATTTTCTTTTGTGTTCTTATTGTACTTAAGGTTTTTTTAAGAATAAATTGTTCTTAAATGTCTTATCCCTTACTTCTTAAATTTTCAAATTAATTGAAAAATAAGAGAAAAAAGAAAATTTTAACATAACTTTATAAAGAAAAGCCTTCAAAAGTCTCATTTAAAGAATACGTAAAGGGTTAACATTATGTTATCCTTCAAAAGTAAAGATGATTATATCTACTCTAATAAAACAAGGTATTCTCACATCATAAATATCTCATTTTTGTATTGTCTTGCTCTTTTTTTAGCTAATTTGTTTCATTCTTGTTGAAGTATTCTTCTTCTCTATTTGTTCTAATTGAGTTCAATGAGAACTCAGTTTCCTATTTGAATTATCTTCCCTTTTTCCTCTAGTTAGATGTATTTGTTTTAATTGTTTTGGTCTAAACAAAGGAGGAAGATATAAAGTGTTTTTCTTTATTTAGATTATCTACTTTGTAAATAATCTTTATTCAACAGTTTAGGTTGGGAGTATAGTAGACTTTAAGAAAAATACACAAGAGAGTACTTTTGCTACTAATTTTTTTTTGAAATTACATTATAAATAAAACTCAAAATAGAAAATTCATCTAAGGATAAGTAAGCGAGGAGGAAAGAGTGAGGAGTAATAAAGATTCCATCTTAAATGTCATATAAGGCCAATATGAGCAAGTTATTTGATAATTCGGTGAAGTTAAGGATAGATTAGAGGAACATGACGTTGTCATAGTAGGCCTACATCATAATTCACCTATAACTGTTACGATAGATGATTTTAAGGTGTATAAGGATGTTGACAGTATTGTTAACTACTAGAGGAGGAAGAGGGAGAAAAGAAGGTAGAATAGGAAGAGAAGAGGGGTTAGATCTAGTTTACACTATGACAGAGGGTATGAGGAAAGGGTGAATAATAATATGAGAAGTATTAAGATGACGATACCATATTTTAAAAGAAAGAGTTTGATGCCTATTTAGAATGAAAAAGTAAATGGACTTGTTTTTTGATTGTTATAAGAGGAAAAAGTTAATTAAAAGCTATAATTAGTGATTATGTTGTGAATTGGTGGAATTCTAATAAGGAAAAGAAAGCGATAACCACGTATTAGGACTTAGAAGAAGAAGAAGTGATAAGCAATTTTTTTTGCCAAGTTCCATATATATAAATCTATATTAAAGGATGTAAAATTTGACTCAAGATTCCAAGAAAGTGGAGGAGGACCAAAAAGGCATGGAGGTTGCCATAGTTAGAGTGAATGTGGAGGAAGATCAGGAAGCAACAGTGACCTGATTTATTTATAGATAATCTAATAATATTGTTGATAGAGTTGGAGGAGATGATGCACATATTTATAAAGGTAGAAGGACAACTAGAAAAAACTATTAACTATTCTATTATTTCTAGTGCAAGTTATTTATCATGTAGCGAACTTTAGAGTATAAAGAAACACAAAGGTCCAAAGCCAAGATATGAAGTAACCAAATTGAAAGTGTAAGTACCATGTGTAGAGAAGGCTAAGATTGATTATATTTCAAAAACTAACAATCAAGATCTTATATACTTCAAGAGCTTAATGAGAGGACATATAGCTTCACAATGTCTCAGTAAAAGATTGATGATGATAAGGGAGAATGAAGAATATTTGTTCAAAGGTGAAGAGGAGGCAGATGATGGTGCACCTAGCTTTAAAGATGTTATTGATGATGAGTGCATTAAAAGTTCCAAAGAAGGAAGAGGGTTTATCAGTAAAAGCATATTGAGTATATATGTGGGAGAGGATGATGTGAATGAATAGACATATAATCTTTACTAAACAAGATGTTCCATCAAAGATAGGATTTGTAATATGACCATGGATGGAGATAGTTAGGGTGTTACCAACTACATAACACCTTAAACCATACACCTTACAATGATTAAATGAAAGTGACAAGGTTAGGGTCACTAAAAAAGTGTTGGTTTCTTTATCCACTAGAAGATATAAAAAAGTGGTTCAATATGATATGGTGTTGATGCAAGTAAGTTGCATTCTTCTAGGGTGTATTTTATAATTTATAAGAGATCTATATATTATAGGTAGAAAGAATCGTTATTCCCTTACCATGAATAGAAAAACAATCAGCCTTAATTCTTTATCACCAATGCAAGTATATGAAGATATTAATTTGAGGACAAATCCTTTTAAGGAGAGGACAAATAATGGAATAAAGCATCTACATAAATTATACAAGCTTCTAAACTAGGGAGACATGAAGATAGGCGTAGACATATGACATACATGAAGATAGGCTTAGACATATGACAAATAGTTCAAATCAAGTGTTAAAAGTTATTAAAATGAATAATTTTAGAGAACATTGTATAATTACACCACATGATACCATATTACTTAAGTTATGCAAGCTTCTAAACTAGGGAGACATGAAAATGGGGCTTAGACATATTACAATTAATTCAAGTCAAGTGTCAAAAGTTGGTAAAAATTGAAGAATGTTAGAGAACAATAGAGAATTAGACAATATGACACCTATAAGGTGTCATGTTCGACCTGTGCTCTAGAACACAATATCATATTAATTTTATGTTGGCTATATTTGTGTCTAAAAGAAAATTCAAAACTAAAACGATATTAGACATAAATTGAGATGGAGCCAGACACATTTGTGTATCGCACATATAGAGTTTTAGAACAAAAATTAGTGCCGATTTTAGAAACTGAACCGATGTTGAACCTATGATTTTGTTAGTTTTTGAACTTCAAAATTTCATATCTAGATAGGGATTGACTTACTTTCCAAAGTTTTTTCCCTAATTAGTTACTGTCAAGATTATTATTTTATGTTCATAAAATTATCTGCCTATAAAAGACTATCTTTTGAATTGTAATAAAAAACTCAAAATTATCATTGACTAGTAAAATTTTTTGAAGAATTTTCTTCAATTTTTGGAATAAATATTATTTTAGTTTCTTTAAAATTTGCGATCATATATAACTTTTTTATGATAATCAAAACCTTATAATCTTAACACTTAAAATTATTTATTTTTTACAAGTATGATGATCTATATCATTTTTATCATTTTGCATTCGTGTTCTTATGTGATGCTCTAAAATTCTTATATTATAGTTTAACCAAATTTCTCCACATTTACATCATCACTAGCCAAAAATCTTATGAGTAAAAAAAAAGATGTTCATCAGTCATAAAAATTATATGTACAAGTGTAACTATTCCAAACTGTTACATTTAAAAGTATATACAATAAAACAATTGTACTTAATTTAATCTGCTGGGCCAACCTATGCTCCACACTATCAATCACGTGTACTAGGATTATCAGCATGCCTTTTGTCTCCTAAAAATTAGTGGCAAGAGGTGAGATGCTTATTTAGTAAGGTTAATATGACCGTATCCTTAAAATTAGATGACTTAACATATAGTGAAATAGTCAAATGATTAAATATACACATAATACCAAAATACACAAGCAACACTCAATATGACCAAGCACTCAATAAATGTCCAAAATCTTATTGTTAATGATTATTAATATTAATACTATGTCTATTATCACTATTTATATTTCATCTCTTTATTAATTGAATTAATTAGGTCTACTTAATCTAGTAGGCTTACATTCAACAATCTGCTAACTAATCACTACTCATTATAATCACTCATAAGTGAAAATGTAATCAATTGTGTAAATATTTGCATAAGATAACTCACTCCTTTACTCTAGTATGGTACTTAATCATTGACACAAGATATACCAAGACTTAAAATAACCCGGTACTACTCCAATATCTAGTTATTGACACAGGGCATTCCCAAGATCCAAGATGCCCTAGTACCTGCTCCATGAACAGGTACCTAGCCATAACTCGCTCGTATTTCATCAACTTATCAATTTATAGCCATTGAATATAGCCTATCCTAGATAGCCACATATTCATAACTTTGATAGTCTATTCTCAAACTATTATAAGCCGGTCTTTATCCAATTTAGTGAACATGATTTATCTTTTGCCCTAATCTTCTTAGTTATACATATAGAAAACTGGAAATTTTAATTATCATAATTTTCTCTTAAATTATCAGGCAATAAACATCATAACATACAACAAACATAATCACCGAAAATTTTATACCTGCTCAATTATTTATTCAATAAATAAATTCTTAAAAATTCATATATTTAAAATTTTCACATATTTAATTATTAATTATTAATTTATTTAATTACTAATTCAAAATATGGTTCACCATAATATAATTTATTAATAGCAAAATTCATAATTTTATAAATTGTACCCAAATATAATGGTATAGTTTAAGGTTATCCTTACATGATCTCCATACTCAACTATTTTGATTAGTCCAATTTACTCTCTAATTTGCCTTCGAATCTAGACATTTACAAAATTCTTTTAGAATTTATTTAAGAAAAATTTTCAAACTCAATTACACTTAATAATCCAAAATTTTCCCTTTTTACCATTGCATTCTTAATTATTATCAATATCCTTACTTTATCTTATGACCATAATTACTAAAATGCCCTTAATTATTAAAATTTCAACTTTATCTTTACATTCTTTTATTATTACACAAATATCCTTCTAGGTATTAAATTCCAATTTTACCCTTAACTATTCATATTTCTTATTTTGACGATTAATTAATCTTAAAATTTCCTAAAATACCTAATTTCATTCTTTTTCTTTTTTTCAAAAATTATCTTCTTCTTCTCTACCTCAACATCACCCTCTCCTTTTCTCCTAGCCACCTCATTTTCTCATTTTTGAGCCACTTATTCTCTTTTTTTTTCGATTTCAACAAAATTGTTATCATAAACAATCACAACATAATTTTAACTAGAAACTAGTTTAGGATGAATGAAAATCACTAATAAAAGAGATAGAGTTTAGCTAAGAAATTTCTTTATTACCTATATGAAGTTTCTATACCTTTATAATAGAGTTTTGGGTTATTAATCTCCATAATTTCCTTTCTATGAAAACAAATAAAATAAGGAAATACATGAGAAAAGCTTCACATGTAGGAGAATGATGTAATTTTTATACTCTTACCTTTTGGAATTATAGAGAAGAAGGATGACGGGGTAGTTTTTCAGTAGTTTTTACAAACAAACATGTTGTCTTATATTTTTTTCTCCTCTTTTTTAAAAGGCTAGGTTAGGTCATTATTAAAGGAGTAAAGTTTATGGGCTTTACAATTCTCCCCCTTAAAAGAATTTCATCTTCAAAATTAAATTATGTACATGAGAATCCAAACAATGGAGGATATTAACATCAAACCTCATCCTCTACTTTCCAAATAGCCTATCTCAAAAAACGATGATGATTCTATAAAATCTGTATAATCAAAATCTCCCATCTCCTTAATTTCCTATTATGTCTATCTAAGATCTTCATTGGCTTCTCTTTATAAGTCATATCTTTGGTAACCTTAATGATAGGCATGTATATAAAATGGATAGGATAGGATCCAATTGGTACTATCTCGATATTGCTATATGAAACACATCCTGAATATGTGATAACTCTTAAGGTAAGGCCAATTTGTAAGTTAACGACACTATATGTTCTACAATCTCATATAGCCCAATGTATATTAGACTCAACTTCCTTCGCCTACTAAACCTCAAAATCCCCCTCAAAGTTGATACCTATAGAAATACCATATCTCCAACGTCATACTCCATCTCTTAGCAATGTTGATCAATATAACCCTTTTGTTGATCCTGAGTTGCCTTCAGGCATCACTTTACCATCCTATTTTCTCCACCATCTCTTGAATCAACTCCAACAATCTAGCACCCTTTTATATCCCAACATATTAAATCTCTACACCGCCTACCATAAAATGCCTCAAATGATGCTATAATGATGTTAGAGTGATAACTGTTAATATATGCAAACTCTATTAAAGGTATATATGTATCCTAATCACCCTCTATCGAGACAGTACGAATTGGACCCTATCCATTTTATAATGCACTATGACATCAATTGGTATTGTCTCGATATATGTATTGAGACAGTACTGATTGGATCCTATCCATTTTATATACATGCCTAACATCAAGGTTACCAAAGATATGACTTATGACATCAATTATATCATATAGTGCACCATGAGCTTCCCTTAGAATCTCCTTTTGTATTCCATCTATATATGATAGTCAAATCCATCTTCCAATCACCAACACTCCATCTGCTCTCACTGAAAAGTTAGCCTCCCTATCCTATTGCAATATCTCTCTCATTTGCAGTAGATAAAAATCCCGAGCATGTTCCTATTTGATCCTATCTACTAAATCTGGTTGACCTTGTAATGTCAACAATAAACACTCACATAATCAATTTCTAATCTCATAACTAATAATTATATATTATATCTTATCAAACTAGCCATTACGCCTACGCTTTTCCTACTCGAAGCATCTGCTACTATATTAGCCTTCCCTAAATGGTAATCAATAGTATAATTATAATCATTTAATAGCTCGATCTATCTTCTCTGCCTCAAGTTTAGCTCCCTCTGAGTCGAGATATAATTTAGGCTTTTGTAATATATAAGGATTTGGAATGTCTTCCTATAGAAATGATGTCTCTGTATCCTAAGAGCATGCATAATCGTAGTTAACTCTAAATCGTAAGTGGGACAGTCAATTAATGCCATCTTAATTTATGACAAGCATAAGCTATCACTTTCTTATGTTGCATCAATACTTACCTTAAACCTACCTTTAAAGCATCATTATATACCTTAAAACCTTTACCCCTCGATGGTAGCACCAAAATTAGGCTAGAAGTCAATCTTTGTTTAAGCTTCTTAAAACTCTCTCAAAACTACTCGGTATACTAAAACTAAATCATGTCTTCAATAACTTGGTTAACGAGCTAGCTATCATCGAAAATACCTCTACAAATCTCTGATAATACCTTGTAATTTCCAAAAAACTCCTTACCTCTGATATATTTCTAAACATGTACTACTTTATAATTTCTTTTACCTTAACAAAATCAAGACTCAATCTTTTTTTAGACACCAAATGTCTAACAAAAACTACTCGCTTCATTTAGAACTTGCACTTACGTAACTTGGCATACAACTGTCTCATCTTCAAAATATGTAACACAATCCTCAAATGTTTCTTATGCTCCTCTCCACTCCCCAAATATAACAATATATCATCAATCGATCTAGATACTTTTTGAAAATCATGTTCACCAATGTCATGAATACAGTTGGTGCATTTGTCAACTTAAAAGGTATCACTAAGAACTCATAGTGGTTGCATTGAGTACAAAAAGTTGTTTTGGGAATACCTGAATCAACTATCCTTAACTGTCTGTATCCTAATTTCAAATCAATATTGGAAAATAAGACAAATCCCTTCAACTGATCCAAAAGATCATCTCTCTTTAGTAATAAGTGCTTGTTCTTCACTACTACCCTGTTTAACTACCGATAGTCAACGTTAAGTCTTATACTACCATCCTTTTTCTTCACAAATAACATTGGAGCTCCCCAAAGTGATGTACTTGATCTAATAAAGCATTTTTCCAATAACTCCTTTAATCTCTTTTTCAACTCCAATAACTCAACAATATCCATCTTGTAAAGTGCAATAGAAATTGGTGTAATTCCTTGTATAGTCTCAATGGTGGAATCTATCCCTCTTTGAGGTTATATAAGAATATCCACTCTCTCTAACCTAGGTCTCACCTCCCCGTATTTATAATGAAAGCTAGATATGCCTTACATCCATCTACTATCAACTATCTAATAGTTTTAGCTGAGATTATATATGATGGAACGACTATGTGATCCCCCATAAGTATCACCTTCAGTTTACTTAAATACTCTATAATCACCTCTTTTGCATAATAATCTACTATAGCCTGATGTTGTGCCAACCAATCCATCATAAGAATCACATCAAACTCCTTTAGTCCATCAGTATCAAGTTAACTAGTAGCTCTACTCACTAATCCTCATTGGCATTCCCCTCCTCACACTATTCACTAACACATAGTCACCCATTGACAACGAAACTCTCAGGTCATAGACTAATGGACTAACCTACCCTAAAACTCTAAAGGAAAACTCTAAAGATATGTAGGAATGTGTAGATCCTGAGTTTACTAACACATAAGCCTCAATATCAAATATTGAAACCATATTTGAAATAACATTGATGGCTGTAGATGCCTCCTCCCTCGTCATATGGTATATCCTTGATGAGTCTGACCCTATGATGAGGATGTCCCACTAGTACCTATAACCACTATCAGCCCCTATGTTGAGGATGTCCCATTAGTACCTATAACTACTGTCAACCCCTATGTTGAGGATGTCCTATTAGTACCTGTAACCATTGTCGACATGTATCTAGCTCCTCTACCATTCTCTTTACTACCAAATATACCTGAACCTTTACTGAACCAGAAGCATCACTTTGACCACGTACTGTCTGCTCTGCCCTTACTTCCAAACTTATCCTTACTATCGAACATCTCCTCTGTAAATTCGCCCTCTCTATAGATATAATATGTCTAACTAACCTCAGAGGGTCCCTAACATGGTCTTTTATGAACCTTAGTACAAGTAGCACAACTCTTTAATCCTCTAGCTCCTCAACTAAAAGGTTCTCTGAACCTTTGACTAACCCCTTTATTTGATCCAATCGATGGTGCACTAGTAGTGTTATACTACCTTAAATCCCTAATAGCTCCTCGATCTCCACCAAATCAGTAAAAACTACTATTCTTGATTGATGTAACATTGACTCTCCTAGATCCCCTTGCACTCATAGATTATAAATGACTAGCTCTTCTTTTAATGGATCGACTCCCCTCTCCTTATCGACTTTCTAGTCGCCTCTTCAATTCTCTTCTCTTTCTAACCTGCTCTATCACATCCTTTACCCTAAGTGCATTATCTAATAATTTCTTGAAATTAGAAGTAACAGCTCCCAAACCTAAACAAATATTTTTCCTAGATTCTACTAAAATCGGTAACATTTGTCCTCTAGATTTGCCATATCCTCCAATGCATACTTAAACAAAACTATAAAGTAAGCCTCATACTCTGCCATAGACATCTCTTTTGTTTGAATCAGAATCATAAACTCCATCTTCTTCTAATACCGATATATCCATGGAGTGTATTTGTCTCTAAATTTTCTTTGGAACTGATGCTAAGTCATGTCCCATAACTCATAAGATCTCTTCACTAACTTCCACCAAGTTAGTACATTGCCCTGGAATAATAAAACAATGTTTTGCATCCTCCTTTCTAAAGTACATTCGAAACAGTCTAAAACTAAACTTCTCTGCTCCCACCATACCTTAGTCTCCTCAAAATCAATAGTTCCTCAAAATTCCACTACATCTATCTTATAAATTCGCTCATAGTTGTGGTCTAGCCTAGAATCACCATGGGTTGGAGGTGCTGTCATAGCCTACTACATCATTTGAAAAAACTACGTCATCTGAGGTGGCAATGGCATCTCTCCTCTTACTCAATCCGCTCTGAAATTTCCCTGATCCAGAACATCTAGAGAACATATCAAATTACCTGATTCCCTAATCAACTTTGGGCCAACAATATCGTCTCCTGAAACCATCCTAGATCAGATAAGAATATGTTATTAATTTTTTAATTCACTAAATTTGTCTAAAAACCATAAACTTGCTCTAATACTACCTAAATATGATGCTTCAAAATTCTTAAACCACAATTGAGCCAAATTTCTCTACAATTACATAAACAATTAATAAAAATCTCATTAGTCTAAAAATTGATGTTCATTAGTCGCAAAAATTATCTATACAAACATAACTACCCCAAATTATAACATTCGAAAGTATATATAATAAAACAACTGTACACAGTTTGATCTATTGACCTTACTTAAACTCCACACTATAAATCACGTGCACTAAGATTATCGCCAATCTCTTTATCTCCTAAAAAATATACCAGTAAGAGGTGAGTTGCCTACTCAGTAAGGGTAACTTAACTGTATCCTTAAAATCAAATAACTCAATATATGGTGAAAATAATCAAATGATAAAATTTACATATAATAATAAAATACACAAACAATATTCATCCTACTCAAACACTCAATAAATGTCTAGAATGTTATTATTATTAATTACTAATACCAATATTATATTTATTATTAAGATTTATGTCCTACCTGAATTAATTAGGCCTTGCTTAATCTAGTAGGCTTACATTTAATGATTTGTTAGGTAATCTCTACTCATCATAATCACTGACTAAGTAGAAAGACAATCAAATGTATAAATATCAAAATATGATACCTTAATCCCTCAATCTAATATGGTGCCCTGGTACTTGGCCATCAATATAAGATATCTTTGGGACTTAGGATACCTTGATACCACTCAGGTACTTAGCCATCAGCACAGGGTATCCGTAGGACCCAGGATGTCTTGATACTTGCTCCATAGATAGGTACCTAGCCACAACCCCCTCATATCAACCCATCAATTTATGACCATCAAATATAGCTTACCCTAGGTAGCCACAAATTCACAATTTTCACAATTTATTCTCAAACCATTATAAGTCAGTCTTTATCTAATTTAATGAACTTGATTTATCTTTTACCCTAATATTCTTAATTATACACATGTACAACTAAAAATTTTAATTATCATTTTTCTCAAATTATCAAGCGATATACGTCATAAAACATAACAAAATATAAACATCGAATATTTTGTACCTTATCAATTTTTTATTTAATAACTAAATTGTTAAAATTTCATATATTTTAAAATTCAAGTATTCAATTATTAATCATTAATATAATTAATAACTAATTCAAAATGTGATTCACCATAAAATAATTGATTAATAACAAAATTTACAATTTTATGAATAAAGGTATAGTTTAAGATTGTCCTTATATGATCTCTGGACTTAACTATTTTGATCGGTTCAATCTACTCCCCAATTCATCATTCGGACCTTAACATTTGCAAAATTTTATTATACTTTATTTAAGAAACTTTTTCAAAATCAATCACACTTAATAAGCCAAAATTGCCCCCTTTACCATTTTATTCTTAATTATTAAAAATATCCTTACTTTATCTTACTACTATAATTACTAAAATATCCTTAATTATTAAAATTCATATTTTACTTTTACATCCTTTTATTATTACAAAAATACCTTTATAGGATTTAAATTTTAATTTTACCCTTAAAGATTCACATTTCGTATTTTTCTCCTTAATTAAACTTAAACTTTCGTAAATTATTCAGTTTCCTTCCTTTTCTTTTTTCTTCCAATAAATGTCTTCTTGCCTCCTCCAACGTCACGATCTACTGTTCTCCTAACCTCCTCCTTTTCTCATTTTTGAACTACTTTTTCTCCATTTTTTCTAATTTAATCAAAATTGTTATCACAAACAATCACAACATAATTGCAACTAGAAACTAGTTTAGGATGAATGAAAATCACTAATAAAAGGGATGGAATTTAGCTAGGAAATTATCTTCTTACCTTTATGAAGTTCTATATCTTTCCAAAAGAGTTTTGACTTGTTAATCTCTATATTTTTTTTCTCTAATCTAATGCAAAACAACCAAAATGAGTAAATATATGAGAAAAGTTTTACATGTAAGAGAAATATGTTTTTGTACCCTTATCCTTTGGAATTATAGAGAAGATGGAGAAGGGTGCTATTTTTTGTCGGAGAAGAAGGAGAAGGGAGCTGTTTTTTGTTGGTTTTTACAAAGATACCTGCTATATTACTCCTCTCTTCTTCTTTTTTATGGGTCAGGTTAGGTCTTTATTAAAGTTTTAGGTTTTAGGGCGTTACATCTTGAATTAAAAATTTCTCAATTAAAAAAATCTTTAGTTCTGTTCATATTAATACCGAATCTTATTAATCATATAAGTATGATCATATAATTATTTATTTCACAAGATATTAATAATGTCGTTTTTCAAAGAATAATTTATTTAATGGAAAAAATCTCCTTAAAAATCTCTACGTTTAAGAGATTATAGGATGACATGAAAATTATAATTCACTTAAAATTTTAGAAAGAATGATTTATAATGAGTTAAGACATCTTAAATTTTATAAATATTAAATGATATCAAATAATTATGTAACTTATATAGATTCAGATTGGCAGATTTCATTGTTATATGTAAAAGTTTTGTAAACTCATCGTAATTTCACCTATTAGCGAACATCTTGTTATTGGGCCACACCCTTGGGACAAAGCAAGTCATCCCCTAAGGTTGCGTTTGGTTGCCGTCCTCGTCACCGGGGACAGAGCACAGAACCTTAAAATCCTGTCAACCCTGGCTGTTTGGTTGCTGTCTCCCTTTTTTTGTCATCCATCCCCAGTGAATAGAGACAGAAAATTTTGTTTACCTCAAAATCGGGGGACAAGGGACAGGGGACAGGGGATAGGGGACAGGGGATAGTAATGTTCAAATGATCAATAAATTTCTTATTACAATTATAAGAAATACGGGCCTTATACTTAAACAATGGGTGCGTGGATCCATGGGAACTCTAAACACAAAATAGTCATATCCTTTGAACCCATAATCGCCTTAAAATAAAGCGAGGCTTTGGGTTCAGCCTGAACGAAATGTTTGTGCTTAGTCATCTTGTTGAACAGGCGAAAGGTCGTGTGGAGAGCGCATGGCAGGGCAGGTGCAGGCACGAAGCGAGCACCCGAGACTGAAGGCTCACACGTGGACGGGTAGCGACACGAGAGCTTTGCCAATCGAAAACACTTTCTTAGTATGACGTATGAGCCTAGAAGATGGCTAGATGACGATGATTCATAAACGGGCATGAACAATGCCGCTTCTTGCCACGCCACTTCTTATCTCTCAACTTTTAATTACTTAATAATCCAGTTTCGACGCGGGAAAGCACTAAACAATCGTTAATCTTCGTGACTCCTTTTCTAATCTCACCTTCTTAATTCCCCACGTCTGTTACACTCCTCGGCTTCTTGTAATCTTCAGGTATCTGATTGCAACAAGATCGGTAAAGTTTTTTACCCTATTGCCCTTTTCCTTACCAAAAGGAAATTCACTTAGTTTTTTTGTGATAGTGTACCGTACACGATTTCAATTAATTAAAATTTAAGCAAATAACGACCAATGAAATAAGAAAATCATTTAGTCATTCCAATTTGAAGTTAATTTCCTAGTTCTCAAATAGCCTCGTAAATCACAATTTAAAGTTTGATTTTAATTTCGTATAACCAAAGGTTAAATTTTGATTAGGATAAAGTGTTCTTAATCTTTTAATTCTTATTTTTATTTTATTTAAATTGTTTCTATGTGTTTGTAAGTTCAGGAGTTTATTAGCGAAAAATTATATAAGTGACTTTTTATATAAAATTTAAAAACTTAATTGAATTTTCTTACTAAAACATTAAAAGGCATAAAATTAAAATCCAATTGACATATACTTTTTTTTAAAATTAAAAAATTCATTAACTAAGGATAAACTTTTAACAACCTTACAACACTTGTAGTTTACAACAACTTCACAAATTCGCTAGTTAAACAGCGCAAAACTACTAATTAAACCAAAAAGCACCTCCTCTTCACAAATTCCATTTAAATCTCATCATAGTACTTACCTCTTCATAAGCTTTATGAACTTTCAGTATCTTCTTGGTCCAACGAATGATGTTATGAGCTAGCGAGTATTTGTTCTGTGACACCCTCTTTGGATTCTATCATTTCTTTCTTTCCAAATTAAGTAAATACAACAATTAAAGGCAGGTCTAATGAAATTTCCATCCCTTTTCATTTTCCTAATGATTTTGCTAGTCCATTTCAAGATGTCCAACCAATCAATAACAACACAAAACATATTCAACATCTATTAAATCCTGAAGCTGAGTATTAACATTAGAAAAAAAAAGATGGGAGATAATTTTCGAGGTAGAATTACAAAGAACACAAATTTGATCTGAAATATTAAAGCAACTATCTTTTGTTCTTAATTTGTTTTCGATAGCTAGCTAGGTAATGAAGGAGGATTTAAGAGACATAATTTTTTCCCAAAGTATTTGAAAGGCATATTTCTCGCTTGCAATCTTGATATTAAACTTAAAACCTGCTAGTTATGAACATCCGAGGGTATGAACAAACTACTTTTCTGAAAGTTCACCTTTAACCTTGACTTTTCCAAACTGAACATATGAATATGTGAATAGATTCGTCCAATGCTTATTCACTAACACCCTATCAAGTTTCTTCCTTATAAGCATCCCTCCCTATATTTCTTATTTTTCCAAGTATATAAGTTCATTAAAATTCTCAAGTCCAAGATTCCTAACTGATTAATAACCTGGCTTAATTCAGGACTAAGTATATAGTTTAGGTCTCCCACCAATACCTAAGGTCTGCCCATTGTAGCCTAAATTGTTTTCATATCCTTCCAAAGCATCCTCCTCAAAAATTCAAAATTAAAGGCGTAAATCACTGATGTATAAAAGGTAGGTAACCCTTCCCAACTACATGAAAGATAAATGAATTGATCAATGTTGTTAATTATAGTAGTTTGCATAATCTAAAAATGTAAGCAAACACTGTTATGCTATTGTAATTTTGTGAATGATTAGAACTTATGTTCTAATTGCCGCTCGAAAAATTCATACCATCATATAATCTATTCTCCTTTATTTTTGTCTCGAGCAGATCCAAAAATTCAAGATTCTTCTCCAAATATACTTTCTAACAACATATTTTTCAGAAAGACATTCATCCCTCTGACATTCCTAAAAAGCTAGGATATAATACTAATTACTTAAGGGGGCTATAAGCTTTCCACCCTGCCCTTTTCACGCTTCCTTCCTTATCTTGTTCCAGAAGATGAAGCCACTTCTGTAAAGATATCTTCTTGACTACTATTCAAACCCTGTTTCACTATTTCATCCTCCTCTTTTGAGTCCTCCTACTCCCTAATATGAGAAACTTTATCTATTTCAACTGATCATTTTATGCTAGAATGTAGTTGCTTTTGAGTCTGTAACTTCTCCTCTGTATCTCCCACCTCCTCCTGACCCATAGAATGATTAATATTATCTCTCCTCTTTAACAACTTTCTTTCTTCATTCAAAGACCCTTTTTAAGAGTAACTTTGATCAATAATATCTTGGGTGTCGTACCCTTTATGTGCTCCCTGTATTAATCGATCATCTTGTTCCTTCACTTTAAGTCATCAGAAGAAACATCAGCAAATAACTTCTTAGTAAGTTTCCAAACCCTACCTTTATCTTAGGTTTCCAACTATATGAAACTTGAATTTCAACTTTCATTAACTCACCATTTTCATTCAATTTCAAAATTGATAGAGTCTTTAGGAGCTCATCCTTAAATTTGACCTCTACACATATTCTTGTCTAATAAAAATTTTCCATTTTAGAAGTTTACGAGTCAAAACAAATAGTCTTACTAGTTGTAATTGCAATGAGGCCTAGTCTTTAGAGTATCCAGTATTCCAATAGCAATTGTACAACTTTATGCAGATAGGAATAGCCTCAATTTTTGTCTTGTTCGATTGAATTCTAGGTCTTTACCTCTTAACAAACATTGGTTGAACCCCTACATAGGGCCTTATTTAAGAATGTCTATTAGATCTACATCATTCGTGAATCCAAACATAGGGGTGTCCTCCTTATTAAGAAGGATTTTATCAAGACCTTTTTTCCCCATTTGGCAATCGCCCATGAATAGAGTTGCAGGAAAGAGGGACTCTTCCCTAAAAAATATCTGACTAGTATTGAAGACCATTATGAACCCCTTAGTTGTAGCATCATTATTGATGGAGAGATTACGCCCTTTACCAAAGTCGTCTAAAAATGCATCGGTTTATCATTGTTATGTGATTCAGTAACTATGTTTCTCTAGGATTTAATAACCCTAACTCTAGAGTCCTCCTTTCTATAAAAGGTAGAAGTTGAGCCCGATTTTCCTGATTCTAGGGTTTTTTGAATTGAGGGAAATTCCTCCTCATGTAAGGCTTGTGACTTGGAATTCTCCCTATGAATCTTCTTATTTAGATCTAGTACTAAATAATTGCTACCCTCCCATATTAAATTTATGCTAAAAATCCCCAGATCGCTCATTATTACTGCTAAACTCACATTCTCTATCACCTTTATGGTTCTCCGTCACCCTTGCCTTCACGTTCGTTACCTCTCATTGCCTCAAGTTACCCCATGTCACCTTCTCCTTTTTGTCACCTTCTCTTCGCCTTACTTCATTATTGCTACTATCAGTTTATTTTTCTTGTTCTACTTATATTCTTAAGATTATACTATCTTTATTTATACACATTTTTGGAATTATGTGGATTTAATTACTGATGTTAATGGTCAATTATGTGATACTTTCTTTAATAATATTATGATGATAACTGAATCTTTTTTTAATGTTCTAGATTTATAAGAGAAATCATCAAATTTTTTTCATGTTGAGATAGGATCAAGATCGGATCTCATATTGCTTGTAGTAAAAGAAATTTTTTTTCATAAACATAATGAAAACAAATTAAAGAAAATATGCTAAAAATGATAAAAGTGGAGAGTTTAGTAGGGACTTGGTTATGTAGTTTAATCTCGACCTACACCCTAATTAAGCATATTTCATTAATTTGTTGTTCTCAAACCTCCTCTAGCAACTATTAATCGTGACTTAATAATTAATATGAGTTTTTCCTTAGGTTTTGTTTAATCAAGATACGATCGTCAATTAAACCTATCGACTGAATAACTTAGGATACGATCTCTATATTTAATTAGGCAGTAGCGTTACGAATTAGAAAAACTGATTAATCAAGGCAACAATCACATACGATGCGTCATTTGACCTAGGTCATGTTATCATTAATGATTACGAATCATTAGTCGCTACACATGAATTTCAACATAATAATTATGGATTATATCGAAATTCTAGCAATGAGTTTGCAATTAAACGATTCAATGAATGTATTAAAATTATCTTTTCACAATACCCAATGGGTTCATATACAAATAACTGAACAATAACGAAAATTCGATTATCTATATACAATACCCAAATCAATTAATATAGGATAACACAATCAATTTTTAATGAGAGAAAAAAAGTAACAAAATAATTAAAAATACTCAATTCGGGTCGTTGGTGACGATGTCTCCTTCGAACCGATGTCAGGACATCTAGCCCTTCATAAGTCTTTTTCAAAAAAATGCTTCATCCCCCATGTTGTAGCTCCATCGAACACCCTTTCGGTTCTCCTTCACTGCCCTTTTCCTCTCTACTCTTCTCTATTCATCGATGTGACAACTTAAGGTTGTAGTTTTTGATCCACAACTAAGTTCACTACTTCTCTTCAGTCACCTTAGCCATAGCTCCTCTGGCCTTCTCTCAGCCACCAAGCAGTAGCCTAACAACCCTTTTCACGCCTTCAGACCCTATATATGCCTCTCTTCTCTCTGCTCTCACTGTTGCTTGATGGGATGATTTAACATGGGGGGTTTTTGGTCCACCCCCTATTCACGCCCCCCATATTGTGTTCTACCTTCCATGTTTTTATAAAAAATGCCTGCGTTAAAAGTAGAGGTGTTGTGCACAGAAACGCAAATGTTGTCGTTTCTGCCTTATCCTCCTGCACTGTGTTTTCTTTATCTTGCACTGTCATTTTTGTCTCTTTTTTTTTTCAGCTGCTTGCTTTTAAAATTTTCTTCTTCTTTGTGTTCCATTTTTCTTGTCTTTTAGTTTTTTTCTTCTTGCTCCATGAAAACAAGTAAAAATTGGTCTTCAGAAAATAACTCAAATGCAGTGCTTTCAACTTACTTTAATTTATTTGCTTCCAAATTGTATCTAAAATCATATATGAATTAAAGTGAGTATCTTAAGTATTTTCATGTCATTAATCGTTAAGTGTAAATGATTAAATATATCAACAATTAAACACATATCAATTTCTCCTACACTTTGCTTTTGACCGTCCTCGGCAAAACATTAAAATTAAGCTCCAAGACCCCCAAACATTGACTCATTTCCCAAATGTTCCAAGAATATATAATCACAAGCAAAGATGGGTGACTTTCAAAAATCATAGCAAGATATCAATATTCTAAGCTTTTACTTATGATCAATTAACATTCATCATCTTCAAAAACTGAGCAATCTAATGGTAGACTCAGAAAATGTGTTTAACTAAAATATATCCATGGGTACACTCAGCATCATTAATGATCATGACAATCCATAACTTTACACATTATTTCATTTCTACACCACTAATGTTCACATGCAAAATCACGAATCAAAGGACTTTTTAGTGTTGTAATGTGGGCAAAGGTAAGGTGAGATGTATTTGGGTCAAGTAACATGAAAGTCATGAAAGTTAGTGAAACAAAACAACACTCATCAAAAACTGGGTACTGTCAGCTATGACGAATGCAGCATTTATATTTCACAACCTCATTCAGCTCTCGCACACAAACCACATGAAGTATATACCAATACGAAGGAATCACTCATATAATTTATGCCAACAATACATTGAAATCACAGGAGTGAATCTTCCAAGCCAACATCTACCTCATGTTCAACATACTCAATTAACACATTTATTACAACTCTAGGTAGATGCATAAACCATAAATAACTTTTCAACACATATGCAATTCCTCCTTGATACATTTATTTTAAACATTTTTTTTCATTTTTCTTCTTTCTTTCTTTTTCATTTTCTTTTCTTTTCTTTTTTTCTCTTTACTTTTCTCTTTTCTTTCTTTCTTTTCCTTATAAAAATTAAAATATACTACATCAACATGAGAATTTTAATGATAAGACATAATAAAAATCCCAATATTAACCAACCCACACATATGTACAATCTCATACTTACACTTTTGTACATGCACAAACTCACTAATCACAAATGTTCCATTAGCTTTATGGCTTGGGTAGGATATTTGGTTAAGTTTAAAAGCATAAAATGTTGTTTATACAAAAAAAGGTACAAAGCTCAAAAGGGATTAACAAGGAAAAAACCATATCAATAGAGTAGGTTATTTAACTAATATAGCTTATGAAAAAAAAAGAATGCCTAATCATGTTTATGTTAATGCATGTGATAAAAAATGTAGTCTTAAATAGAAATTCTATGCAAAATCGGGATGTACATGTCATGAAGGTCTCACATTGTCAAAAGGCAATGAGAATGATATGGATGTGTCAGTCAAATATGGCTCAAAATATCACCTATTTTGTCTACCATTAGTCACTACTCTTCTAGAGATAATTATATTGACCAATCACAAAAGCAAAAGTACATGCTAAAGTTGATATGAAATTCTCTAGTCAATTCACACTCTAACCATGATTATATAATCCCAAAAGTAGTAGAAAATGAGAAAATATTTGTTTCATTTATTTTATTCTTTCTCTCATTTTGATTGAAAACTTACAAACAAAAAAAATAAACAAATTCAAAAACACACATGCATATAAAAAGTAATGGAGAAATGTAAAGGAAAAGAAATTTACTTTCCTTGGGTTACCTCCCACGAAGTGCTTTATTTAGGGTCACTAGTTTGACTCCTTCTTTTCCTCACGTGATGAAATTGTGATCTTCAGGTGTCACATACGATTCCTCCGTGTGAGGTAGTTCCAGACAGTGCCTTAGTTGATCATCATCCTCATTCAGCGTCTTCCTTATCCTCAGATTCTCAATCCTGATTGAGTCCATACACTCCAGAAATATTTCGAGCATCTCTTCACCTTTTATTCATCATTTAATTCCTCCAATCTGTTATATAAAAGTAAAGGGTTAGTTTCAAAAATAATCATGGACTCAGTACTTACCTCCGAGCTAAAAGATGTGTCCCTTTCGGTTTTGAGTTCCTTCTCCACTTCTTCAACATAAGTAATTCGTTGAAGGTTGACCTCAAAATTCTCAAGCTCCTCATCACTTTGTAAAGTTTTCGCATAAATATCCGTTAGGTACACCTCGGGATGATACGGTTGCTGCTGTTCGCTTTGCAATTCTAGGTGATTGAGCCTTATTTCCATTTGACTCATTTGGTTTTCCATTCTCTTTTGACTTGCTTTTGTCTCCTGTCGGAATTGTTGCAACTGCTGCTGCATATTTTGCTGTAATTGTTGCATATCCTGTTGAAATTCCAAATTATTAGCAGTTAGATTCTTAACAAGTTCTTATAAAGATGCATCTGAATCGTGTTGGCTCTCCGAATCTTGGGTGCTATACCATGTATTTTTTGGGAATTTCCCTCTGTCCTTCTGAAATTGTAGAATATTCTGCTACAATTGCAAAGTATTAGCGTTCATAATATTAATCAACTCTTCTAGAGATAGACCGAAGTCGTCATAGGAAGTTTCTAGTCTGTATTGGAATTGTTGTGCATTCTGCAAATCATCATGGAAATAATTCTGATAATTATCCCATCTGTAACAAAAGTTAGGTTGATTAGTCCAAACATTGTTATAAGATTGAGAATATAAAAGAAAATACTTCCATCCATATCAATTTTTTCCAACACGAAACAAAAAATGAAAAGATCACAAAATAACAGAAAAGAAATCAATTACAAACAAATATATAGAAAACACCAATTAAATCACAAACAAAATCCCCAACAACAACATCAAAATTGACCACGTGTCGTAATGCTAGTCAAAATAAAATAATTAGACTACTACTATAGTAGTGGGGAGACTAGGTCGATCCCATAGAGAGAGTGTGCAAAGTTTATAAAATGAAAGGAACTGGTGTTTAGGTTTAGTAGGGGGTTTTGGATTTTGGAATAAGAAAATAAAATGAAACTAACCTAATGAAAACAAATTAAAGAAAATATGCGAAAAATGTTAAAAGTGAAGAATTCAGTAGGGACCCGATCTTTAATTCAATTTTGTCCTACATCCTAATTAAGCATATTTCATTAATTTGTTGTTTATCAAACCTCTCATAGCAACTATTAATCATGAGTTAACAATTAAACTGAGTTTTTCCTTATATTTTGTTTAATCAAGATATGATTATTAATTAAACCTAACAACCGAATAACCTAGGATACGATCTCTAGATTTAATTAGGCAGTAGCATTACGAATTAGGAAAATCGATTAATCAAGGCAACAACCACAAACAATGCGTCATTTAACCTAGATCATGTTATCCCTAATGATTACGAATCATTAGTCGCTACACATGAATTTTAACATAATAATTATGAATTATATTAAAATTCTAGCAATGAGTTTGTAATTAAATGATTCAATGAATGCATTAAAATCATCTTTTCACAATACCCAATGGGTTCATACACAAATAACTGAATAATAACAAAATTTTGATTATCCATACACAATACCCAAATTAATTAACATAGTATAATACAATTAATTTATAATGAGAGAAAAAATAACAAAATAATAAAAAATACTTAACCTGAGTCGTTGACGTCGATGTCGCCTCCGAACTAGCGTCGAGACATCTAGCCCTTTATGGCTCTTTTCCGAAAAAATATTTCAACCCCCATGTTGGAGCTCCACTAAATACCCCTTCAGTTCTCCTTCACTGCCCTCTTCCTCGCTACTCTTCACTATTCATCAATGTGACGATTTAAGGTTGTGTTTTTTGGTCCACACCTACTGTTCATTACTTCTCTTTACTCACCTTAGCTGCAGCTCCTCTGGCCTTCTCTCAGCCACCAAGTTGTAGCCCAGAAGCCCTCTTCATGCCTCCAACCAAGTCGCCAGCCCCTATGCACTACTCTCTTCTCTCTGCCCTCACTGTTGCTTGATAGGACGATTTAACAGGGGGGTTTTTGGTCCACCCCCTGCTTACACCGCTATATTGTGTTTTGCCTTCCATGTTTTTATCAAAAATGCCTGTGTTAAACGCAGACACGTTGTGTGTTTAACACACAACGTTTGCATTGTGTGCAAAAACACAGACGTTGTCTATGTTACGCAGACGTTGTCGTTTCTGCCTTGTCCTCCTGCACTACGTTTTCTTCATCTTGCACTGTTGTTTTTGTCTCTTTTTTTTTCCAGCTGCTTGCTTTTAAATTTTTCTTCTTCTTTATGTTCCATTTTTCTTGTCTTCTAATTTTCTTCTTCTTGCTCCATGAAGACAAGTAAAAATTGATCTTCAGAAAATAACCTAAATATAGTGCTTTCAACTCACTTTAATTTATTTGCTTCCAAATTGTACCTAAAATCATATATAAATTAGAGTGAGTATCTTAAGATTTTCATGTCATTAATCGCTAAGTGTAAATGATTAAATATATTAACAATTAAACACATACCAATCTTCAACAAAAGGAAAGATTTGGATGTGAGAATAAATATGATGGCACAACTAAGTTGTACTAAGTCCAAGGGTACACTTAAGTTCGATGAGGATGTTGAAAGATATATAAATTTACAATGTTTATTATATAATGATTTAGATTGTTCCTAACTTAAGTCATAGAGCAATGTGACTGCACTACAGACGTGCTTAGATGAACCATGTATAAAGATGACTCAAGATGAAAAAATTGAAAGCTCATCATGGTACTTGTCTTTAAAATGTGATAATGTGACAACATATGGCAGGAATATGCAATTAGTGGCTTAATAAAATAATATTACTACCTAATATAGTAGGAGCACTACTTAAGGAGTGATAAAGTGAATAAGATAATGTGGCAATTGATTGACTTCTTCCAAACACTTATCTCATGTGTAAAAAAGGAGTTAGTAGTCTAAAGTGGATAACACTCCACTAACTTGGTGGAGTTAGTAGAAGATGTGGTAACTCTCCACTAACTTGGTAAGTTAGTAAAGAAAGTGAATAGTTTTAGTAAAAGGATCATCTTTTCTAAAGTTCTTTGGAAGCCTATATAAAAGGATCATTTGTAGTTTATTTGTAAGTAGCATTATACATTTAATCATCTCTTCTAAAGTTGAGAATTATGTGAGAAAGTTTGAGTTTCCAGTAAAGAGTTGTTGAGTAGTGTTATTGTAAAGTATTTCGAGGAAGAAATTGCTTAAAATCTTATGTTTTATATCTTTTTATGAATAGATCAATAAAAAATGACTTTGTTACATCTCTTTTATTTGTCCCATTTAATTGAGTTAAGCAACATACTTGTATGGTAAGAGTGTAAATGAAATACTTAAACACATGTGATATCAAGCATTTGAAAATAAACTAATTTATTAGTTGAAAATCACAAAAGAAAAATTAAGTTAAATAATTTCACTTCAATTCTATTATATTAAAGAAAAAGTCTTTGCCATATTAGGTCTGTAAGATTATTATATTAGGTCTGTAAGATTATTCACCACATTCCTCACATCTATAAATTAACTTACGAATTATTAAAGCTTTGATTCTACTTCAAACTCTTCCTTTGTTGGCTGTGGAAGAGAATTTGGAATGACTATTGAGATTTGGGATAACAATGAAAGATCAGTCACCTGATCCGTGTTAAAACTACAGAGTTATCAAGTCGAGTTAGAGATGTAGCATCCCGTTACCGATGCGATGGGCATATTGGTACGGGTAGAGCTGTTAGTGCATAAATTGTGATCGAGTGCT
>JANVCQ010000006.1:34475016-34488342 GCA_025531925.1 Erythroxylum plowmanianum | reverse complement strand
TTTTAAAATTTAGTGATTTACATAATTTGGTTTAATTATGTTGATGCCATGCGAGTGTTTAGAGATCGTTTTTGATAATAGCACTTCCTTGCTGTGGGATATGCGTTGGAACGACCCACGGGCGTCCCGGTTCGTACCCTACGGTAAGGGGGCGTTACAAAAGATATGGTTAGGGATCAAATGAAAAAGTGTTGGTTGTATAGTAGCCATAAACAAGACCATTTCTAACGTTTTATAAGTCTTGAGCAAAGTAAAAAATGGGGTCATAATAAATCGGCAATATATAAATATGTAAACTTTTAAAATCATAGTTTTATTATTAAAGAGGCTACCTTAAGCCCCTTGTTATGATACAATTAAATATTCTAATGAGTTGCATTAATTCTTAATATTAAGATTTAGAGAACAACTAAAAAATCAAAAGAAAAAAACTAAGAGGATTTGTTTCATTTTACTCTTTACTAGAGTCAAAAGTGAACTACACCCTATTTTGTCTCGTTTTACTCTTGAATAAACCTTGTTTTACCTTATTTTGTCTTTCATGAAGCTCAAGACTAAACCTTATTTTATTCTTTACGAGAGTAGGCCTTAGGTAAGTATCCTTTTTGCCCTTACCTAAGTTCGGGCCTGGCCATAAATATGGGTTCTCTTTCAAGTTCATTTTCTTTTGATGGAATAAAGTTTTTCCTTAGCCTTAGTATAAGATGAAATTGGATGATCTTTTAGTTCTACTGGCTCTTTGGCGTTTGCAATTTTTTAAAAAAGGTTTATCTAAATCATTTCAAAGACTTTTTAATAATTTGAGCCTTTTAAATATGATAAACCGAAGTAAGAGCTGTGTCAAAAGAAAACAATAATTGATTTATGGTTATATCTTATTTTATTTTTCTTAAACTAAAGTAAGAGGTACGTCTAAAAGATTAGAGCATCATATTTCTATTAGGATGTTCAAATCTTATTTCACTTAGCTTTGTTCGCATATATGTGTGAACCTTATATAAACATATAGATGAGATTTAATAAAATATATAAGAATTGGTTAAGGGAACAAAGATTTTATCTTACTTTATTTTTCTTAGGTTTTGATTGATCTTATCAAAACATGCACAGGCGCGTGGGGCTGAATTGTCAACGTGGAAAAAATAAAGGCACAGAAACCGTTGGCCGTTTGGTACGACGTCCTCCTCAAGCTCTGTAAAAAATTGATTAGAAGAACTTCGAATTTTAAATTATTTGGGGAGCTTCATAGACGAGGCAGGCACTCTCAAACAAACACATATCTTACGATAACGGATACCGTTATATCCGTCGCTCCACCACCAATGCCAAGCCTTCTCCTCTCCTCTAGTCTCTCGCCGTTCATGTTGCTCCCTCCTCCCTCGCATGGGCTACGACGGCGGCGGAGGCGACTTTTCGGCTAATGATGCCGCTCCTTTCTCCGACGTCCCGCTCCAGGATGCTCCCGTGCTCTTGCTCGTTCTTTTCCACCATGCACTTCGAGTGGAGCTCGAAGACTTCCTCCAGCTGGCGGTTACCACCTCGGAGAGTGGATCCTCCTCCCGCGAGCTTGTAGTTGAGCTTCGCCGGAGGTTCGATTTCATCAAACTTGCTCACAAGTATCACTGCGCCGCGGAAGATGAGGTCGGTGAAGCTCTTGATCTGCTTTTTGCTTTGTACCATCATTTGTTGTTTACGAAACGATCCATTTAATATGTGTTTTGTGGTTATTTCTAATTGTTCGTCTCTTGTTTTGATACTGATAGCATATATGTTAGCTAATTCTTATCGTATCGATATAAAGGCGTTGACTTGATACATTTTGGTTAAAGTTAACTTTAACTAAGCCAGATTACTTGTACACAGATTATTTTTACTACTTACTAAGTAACAAGTTTTATTTATGCAATCAATTAAGAATAGCCTCTTAATTGACAAGTCTGAGTAGTGCTAACTACAAAGTTATAGTTACTAAGCTAGTGGGCTTTGGAACTTATTTTGAATAAAGAAACAAGTATAAGTTCTATATTTAGGCATCTGAGTAGTGTGGAGTTTGTTATTTTGCTTCATGATCTAACTTTTGGGAATCAGCTTTTAATTTATTGAGTTCCATAGTTTATCTCTATTGCCTTACTCTTCAGTTTTCGGTTTCAGTTAAATTATATGATTAGATGACTGAAGGCGTTTTCTTGTTGCAGGTCATCTTCTCAGAATTGAATGCTTATACTGAAAATGTCGTATGTACTTTTATGTTAGAACATAGAAGCATAGACGACGCTATTGAGGCTGTTTCCCGTTGCTTGGATGTATTGATGGATGGAAAGGAAAATGGTGTCAAACCATTTCAAGATCTCGTATTGTGTATCAGCACCATGCAGTGTTCCATTTTCCATCATATGCTGAAAGAAGAGGAGCAGGTAGTGTTTTCTTTCTTTTGTGAATAACTTATATAAAAAACTACTGCTTTCCTCTTCCTATGCAATCTCTGTTTAAAAATTCCTCTATGAAATGTTCTGGATTCTCAATTCTAAAATTGTTCATAGGACATAACATTTTATCTTACAGAAAAATTTTCATCAAGCTGGGACATCGACCATTTGTCATATGGAAAATTTTTCATCAAGCTGTGAAAACTAATGGATAATTACCCTGGCTCTTTTGGTCGAACAACAATTTTATATTATGTTGTGAAAAGAAAACTTAGTGAAGCCTCCTTCCGATGTGGACAATCACTTTAAATTAGTAATATTCCATTTCCTGCACTATTGTAGGCCTGCCCACTTGCGATGTGCATAATTTTTCAGCTGATATACCTAAAAAGATTTCGATGCTACTCCCTGCATGTAGACAGAGACTTGAATAAAAGCCAGTAAAAGATACTTACCTTCTTTAAATAAAGTCTGAGAGAGATTGCCAAAACTCACCACAGCCAGAAGGAGGGCAGTTATCAATTGCCTATTGATGCTCATAAGATAAAGTAGTTAAATAAACTTCTCAATTTCTTTCAATGTTTTAGCTAAGACAATAAGCTTTTCTCTGATTGATGTTTTTATTTGCTGATTCTGGTCAACTTCATTGATGAAGTGATATCTGATATGGACTTATAGTAGCCTTCAAGTTTCCATGAATCCATCTGGTACACACCTTTTCAAATGATATCATTAGGTACTTAGCCAAGGTTCATAACTAGGATGAAAGATGGAAGTTGATAACAGTGATTGTAAATTTCATGACCAAAGGAAAGGGGCTCCCTTTCCGATTACTTAAATGCTTCTTAATTGTTTCAAGAAAAGATACTTTAGTTGAATATTGGAAATTTTCTACATAATTATGTTATCAATGCACTGGATGCAGGTTTTTCGATTACTTATGCAGCATTTCTCTCCCAAGGAGCAAGCTTCTCTTGTGTGGCAGTTTTTTAGCAGTGTTCCTATAATATTGATAAAGGATCTTTTGCCATGGATGATGGGAACCCTGTCTCATGAAAAACAAGTGGAAGTCAAACATTGCATACGAGAAATTGTGCCCGAAGATAAGTCACTGCAAGAGGTAGGGGGTTGAACTCCTTTTTTATTCTAATAAATTTCATGGCTGTTGAGCATTTCAAACTTTTCTTTTGAAGGTGGTCCTTTCTTGGCTTTATAGAGATGATCAATCAAATTTTGAGTGTTTTACCAAGATTAAAGAGCAAGAACCTAATGGATCTTTGCAATTGCAAAAAGAAGTGAAACTGGTCCTCTTTATGTGGCCTCACAAAGAAATATGGAATTGGAAGAAGATACCCAGCACTGAAAGGAATGTTCAAAGCAATTTGGTTAGA
This sequence comes from Erythroxylum plowmanianum, assembly GCA_025531925.1. Classification (NCBI taxonomy): domain Eukaryota; kingdom Viridiplantae; phylum Streptophyta; class Magnoliopsida; order Malpighiales; family Erythroxylaceae; genus Erythroxylum; species Erythroxylum plowmanianum. The sequence goes on along the minus strand of JANVCQ010000006.1, from coordinate 34,484,525 downwards.
TATCTTCACCTTTGGCACTGCACAATCTTGAAAGATTTGAAAGAAATCATGGAGGTGATGTACCAATCTAGATACTTGACCAGTTCTGTGAACATGAATTCAATAATTGCGAGGGTAAAATTTCATGCTGATGTCATTATCTTTTACAGGTATTTAATGGCTGCTGAAGCATGTCCTTTATTAACAAAAATTCTAATAAAATCCACTTTTACTTTTCCTGTGTCACTGCTATACCTTTCTTGATCCTTGTTACTGTTATTTTTCTGTGTATTTTTTATATTTCTGACAGGTTGTTTTCTGCTAACAGGAATGCATTGAGGACGTTTTTCTATCCTGTGGTAATTGAATTTGCAAAAGACCATGTTAAACCCTCATTCAAAGTGCAATCCATTGAAAAACGTATAGAGAGTTTACACCTTTTGTTTCATCATGATGGTCAAGATGGTACGCCTTTTCCCAGCTTTGTTGAGACCTTTTGCCAGGAACTGCAGTATCTTGCAATTGAAATTACTGAACAGTTTCATTTTCAAGAAACAGAGGTACTATCCTTTTTACCTTTTAACTTTCACCTTAGGCCGGATGCAAGTTTCCAAAATCTTGAATAAGGTGGCCGGTCTATAATTAGTAATCAGCTTTCACTTTTTTTTAGGTTTTTCCCCTTATAAGCAAATACTGCAGCCATGAAATGCAGCAGCAGATTGTTTATATGAGCCTTCATATGATGCCAATAGGACTGTTAAAATGCGCAACAACTTGGTTTGCAGCCAATCTCTCTGAGAATGAATCCAGGTCTATTCTTCAAATTATAAGCCAGGCAGATTTTTCAGTCAACAGTTTTCTATCTCTCTTACGTGAGTGGTATCGCATGGGTTATTCAGGGAAAATATCTGCTCAAGATTTTAGCAACTACTTCCAGAATATGTTTCAGAGTCGATTTTCCTTTCTGTCTGAGCATATCAATCTAGCTAATGGATGCTCTCCCTTGAACAGGCAACCATGTAAAAAACCCACCATTACTAGAGCCAAACTCTTCTCTGCTAACAATGGAAAGAAGTTACTCTCTGCTTCTTCATCTTCTGGTTCCCACAAAAGTAAGACGTATGACACATCATACACTAGTGAAATAAATCTCCATTTGTTTTTCCCTAACGCGATAAACTCGTCCCTGCCAACTTCCAAATTATTTGGTGAAGAGATTTCAGAAACTTCTTCCAGTAATGAACCACTGGCCATAGATATCATTTTTTTCTTCCACAAGGCTCTCAAGAAAGATCTGAATGACCTTGTTCTTAGTTCAACACAATTGGCTGAAAACAGTGGCCTGCTCATGGAGTTCCAGAAGCATTTCAATCTCCTGCGATCTCGGTATCAGTTCCACAGTGATATGGAGGATGAAATTGTATTTCCAGTTCTGGAAGCTAAAGAAGAAGTCCGAAACCTTAGCTTGTCCTACACCCTTGACCACAAACTTGAAGTTAAACTCCTGAGTAAAATTTCTTTTATTTTGAATGACTTATCTGAACTGCAAATTCCTGTTTTGGGTGCCAATTCAAATATGCAGGACCAGAGAATTATGATGCACAGTCAGTTGTGTGTAAAACTCCATAGAAAATTCATAGCGATACACAAGTTGCTCTTTGATCACATCAATCGTGAAGAAATTGAAATCTGGACCGTCTGTAGACAATACTTCTCTATGCAGGAGCAAGAAAAGATTATAGGCCACATGCTAGGAAGAGCTAGAGCAGAAACTTTGCAAGATATGATACCTTGGCTAGTTGGCTTTTTAACACCAGGAGAGCGGCAAGCCATGATGTCCATCTTGCGTAAGATCACAAAGAATACCATGTTTGATGAATGGCTAAGGGAATGGTGGGAAGGTTATGATATTCCTCTTATTGCGAAGGAGTTGAGTCCTTCTTGTAGAGCAGACCCACTTGAGATTGTCTCAAAATATCTTTCTAAAGACCTTGACAAAGAAGATGTAGATTGTGAAGAAGGCATCATTGCTACACAGCAAGATTGCTTCGGGACAAACCTAGAGATGTTAACAGAAAACAATTCAGACGAAAAGAAAGATGTTTGTCATGAACATCAAATTAATAGTGAATTTTTGGAACATCGAAAACTTCCATTGGAAGGTTCTGACGAGAATTGCAATAGGATGCCTGATGTCAGAGATAAAATAAATAAACCAGGTCAGCCATCTCTATTACCAACTTCAAAGTTCAGCCAGCATGAACACCTTTTGACATTAAGTCAAGAAAATCTCGAGGCTGCAATAAGGAGAGTATCACGTGACCATTCCCTTGATTGTCAGAAAAAATCACGTCTAATGCAGAACTTACTGATGAGGTTGGTCTCCAAAATTTTTGTGTTCTTAATACTTCTACTGGAGATAACAGAATAGCGTGATTTTTGTAGGACTGCAATCAAGATAGTTTACTGTCATCAAATTCATGGACAATATTTGTTTTACTGGTTATTACCTTGTAAGTTCGTACCAGAAGATGTAGTTTAGAACCATAATTATTTGAGATCTTCTATATTTTGAACTATAGGAAGCATTTTTTCTCTTGAACTAACACCTGTCACCCTGTTTTAAATGCATCTTTAACCATTTTTGTATGTACTGTTTATCATTGGAATAACAGTAGCCTGCACACTTTTTCAGCCGTTGGATTGTTCGTCAACGTATATCTCAAGAAGAACTATACGTCTCAAGTAATGCCGGAGAAATTCGAGGTCAATGTCCATCGTATAGAGACCCTCTAAAGCTGACATTGGGTTGCAAACATTACAAAAGGAACTGCAAACTTGTCATGGAATGTTGCACCCAACTTTATACATGCATACGTTGCCATGATGAGATAGCTGATCATTCAGTAGATAGGTGTGAATTTTTGAATAAGTTTTCATCCGCGTAGTTTGTAGATTTATAGTATTTTTCTAATGACTACCTAACCCAAATTCCTTCATTTTCTGTTTCTTTTGCTTCTCCTACTTTTTCAGGAGAGTTGTCAGAAGGATGATGTGCATGAGATGCTTGGTTATTCAGCCAATTGGACAGACATGCTTAACTGCTTCCTGCAATAAGTTATCAATGGCAAGATACTACTGCAGGATCTGCAAATTGTTTGATGATGCTAGGTGGCGCCTTTAATATCTATCCATATCAAATTGCAATCAAAATCACTTCCACTTTTTACTTTAATCACTTCTGATAAATTGTTAGCTTATTGCAATTAGTTACTTTATAAAAGTTGCAATTTTTAGGACACAATTTCATTCCTGTTTATTCCCAATTTTCTGCACTTCAACATCATAACATCAGCCTATTTCAACAGGGAAATTTATCACTGCCCTTTCTGTAATCTTTGCCGGGTGGGAAAGGGATTGGGAATCGATTACCTGCATTGCATGAATTGCAATGCCTGCATGTCAAAGTCCCTTTCAGTACATGTATGTAGAGAAAAAAGTCTGGAGGACAACTGCCCAATCTGCCATGAGGACATATTTACATCCAGCAATCCAGTAAAGGCTCTCCCTTGCGGTCATTTTATGCACTCAACATGTTTTCAGGTGCCTGGGTCTGATGAATCTCCATCTTTCTTCTTTAAATTTTTGTATGTTTCACAAATTTACGGTTGCTTTCACTGCTGCTGCTAGGATTACACGTACACAAACTATACTTGCCCAATCTGTAACAAGTCGCTTGGAGACATGCAGGTTAGTTGTCCAATGCAGTCATTTGTTTATGAAATACACTTGTGCTCAGCACCAAAGAGACATATAAAAACGTCGTCCTTTTATGAAACGGAATACAATTCAAGCTGATGCCTAGGCAAACATCCACTGCCCAATATCTAGAATTTCTGTTTATTCCATCGATAATGGTTTCTATGCTCTTGTATGTACTTTACAAGGCAGTTGAATCTCCATTCTCTGGAAATCAGAATCATTAATTTAGTCCTTAGTTTCCTAAATGTCTGTTTCAGGTGTACTTCAAGATGTTGGATGCATTATTGGCTGAAGAGAAAATTCCAGATGAATATTCAAAGAAAAGTCAGGTTGATCTCATATCTAGTTTTAGCATGCAGCGGAGCTTTAAGTTTTCGTTTAGCTTATTTTTTTAAAGGAATTGCAGGCCATTCTATGTAATGATTGCGAGAAGAAAGGGGCTGCTCTTTTCCATTGGCTTTACCACAAATGCCCATTCTGCGGCTCCTACAACACTAGGGTTATCTAAGTTCCACTAATCAAATGTCAATAATGGGTGAAGATGAACTTTGATATTTATCGCTTCTGTTGATCACATTGATCGAAAGTAAACCCAGAATTTAAGAATGGTCCTGTTGTGGCCGATAATGCGGCCTGAACCCCTCCCTTATTGTACATGATACTATTCAGATATTTTGGCAGTCATGCAGTCTTTTGTATTTTTGTTTATGCCAATAATGGATTTATCATAGTGATATTCGGTACCTGCAATTTGTTTTGTTTATTTCCCAGGTTCTGCAAAATTTTCTTCTTTTCCATTCTGTCACTTTCTTGACGAGGAATGATCGTGTCAGAGATGCAATTTGTTTCCTTCCATTCTTTGTGGCCATATTCCAAGTCCACAATCAGCACCCATACCAAATGAGCCAACTCTCAACCGTTTATTTTCCTTTTGCATTATATTCTTCTTAGACCACTTACTATCCAGGAAAACAAGGTTTCATCCTGAAAGGATATCCATTTACTGTTGTATCTACTACGGAGCCATCTGATACGTTTTTGACGAATGACACATCAGGGAACTTCGATACTTTAGACTCCGGTTAGAGATAAGAACACTTCCTTAACAGGATATAGATAGAGAACCAGACTTAGAACTCCCCTACGCTGCTGGTCCTGCGAGCATAATTGGCTCTCACTAAAATCAACTTGTATAAACCCATATTATGATATCTGCACTTTCTTGACATTATACCATTCCATGAAAATAGCACCAAAAAAAAGTCAACAGTTATTGATTACAGGAGGAAACTAAGCAAATATCTACTTTACATCATATTTCCCTGAGGAAGAAATGGGGAATGTGACTTCAAAATTGTGGAATACTGTTCTCTGTGGTACGAATTTTAAAATAAGACCCTGAAATCTTTATGTACTTCTCTCTAGCTCACTCATGATTCGTCATAGTTCTTCTGATTCGATTTCTCTATCCTGGGATGGAAGAAACGACATTTTCTCTCCATTTCTTGTTTTACTGACCAATCAATTGACACTGGTAAGACTGAAGCATGCAGCAGCACTTTTCAATTCGTTCTCTGCAACATGCTCCACCGATTGTGTTGTGTCCCTCAGTGATTCTGCAGAGCTGCAGTGTAATTAAATATTAATGTTACACCATATCCTTGACAGTATAGAAACATTGTAAAGATACCAATTCTATGCGTACCTCGAGTCATAGGCTTCTTTGGAATCGACGTAGGATTGCCTGTCGTCAATTGTGTCGAAGAATGGGTGTAACTCGTCATAATCTTGAACAACTTCTTGTTGGATAGCTTGTGTCTGTGAAGCTACCAAATGAGAGTGATGAACTGCCATTAAATTGGGATCACTGTTAATAGCATATGGGTGCTGAACCGACAAAGAATTCCCTGCATTTTCCTTGGAATCCAAGCAACTAGAACTGAAACCTACGTAGCTGCTATTAGAATAGGATTGCTGTCGTGCCACAGTCAATGCGTTCAAAGGATGAGAATTGTGGCTAAAGAGTTGAAGGGCATTTCTAGGAGGAGCCATGCCTAGTTCTAGTTGCGATGGAACTTCGTCAGCAATGGAAGAAATATGTTGCTGTTGGTGGAGTTGCCTGTACATTTCAAGTTGAGCAAGAACTGCACGAAGCTCTTCTTCAGCCTGCCAAATCTTGTACCTCAGATGATTGATCATGCCTAAGCAACCATGAACAGGGTACCTATCACGAATATTTGCTTGGCAAATAATGGAAGTCATTGCCTCAGCTTTCTGAGAATTGTCCACATTTCTAAGTATCTTAACAATATTGCTTACACCAAATAGCTTATGAGCGTTTCTGAACATCTCAGTTTGATCAGCTGGGAAATAAGGTGCCAAAACACACTCGGATGTGCACCTTCTTCTTTGGTGCTTGCATGCAGCACAAGCTTGGCGGGTGCCACCCTTTAGGGTCATGTTTGTAGCATCAAAGTTCGTTGAAACGTGCTGTTGTTGTATAAGAAACAATTGATAAAGAAGAATAATGTGAAAGATGAGAGAGAGAGTGAGAGAGGGATGATTATTGTTGTTGTTGAAACTGAAATAGATAGAACATTTTGTTGAGGCTGAACTGGTCTGATATGAGCGGATTTACTGGATGTGAAAGACTGAGTAAAACAGAAAGGATTAAAGATTTGAAGAGAGAGAGCGTATTTGGCGGGGGATGTTGTTTCTTTTCGAGTGCATGCAAATGTAATCAAGACTTGGGGACATTACATATGTTGGAAGTTCCACCAGTCCCGATATCTTTGGGACATTTTATGGTCAAAACATGTATTTTTTTTGGTAGTTTCCAATTGACTTACTCATATTGTGTTACCAGTCTTCACTTTTTTTTACTTCATTTTATTTTCCATGCTATTCCATTGTTGGGCAACACAACTAATAATGGAACGTAAGATGGATATAAGAAATATAGATATTGTAAGAACTTCACTTAAAAGTAATTCCAAGATTCAGCATTTACTTTGATGATATAGTCTTTCAAATTTAAGTGGTACAATTTTTTAAAGTGTATATTGTTGAAATCCAACTGTGATCAAATCAAGAGTGCAGCGAAAAATAAAAACCTTTTATAGATTTCAAGCGGATTTCGATAATTGATTAACTTAAGTAAAACAAAATACGAATCATAAGAAATCATATCTTGTTTGTGTTCCCATTGAAAATTCTTTGAAACTTTTTCCAATTTGTGATCTGCAAGCTGTTTACTTGTTTAACCTTTGATGGTATTCACAAAACAACTTTTCAATACTTTGAGAGGAAGACTCTAAGAGTGCGAGCTCCTTTATCTTTTCTTCCTATTAACAGAAAAATCATTAGGGTACTTTTGTATTTTTATTAAAATTAAATCCCTTAATTATAATTAAAGCCATACTCTAAATATAATTAACTTAATTTTGATAAAATCAAATATATTATATTTGATCTCTAAAGTTACTCAAATTTTATAATTAAGTCCAATCTAATTGAATTAATTTTTTTTCGCAAAATGCTCTTTAATGTGTGACTTATTAAGTTCTTAATGACAATGATTATAAATTATAAATTATAAATATAATTCAAAATTAAAATTAGAATTAGAATTAGATAAATTAAAACTTCTTTTAATTTATCTTTAATTATCCAATTAAACAATTTATAATAATAGATCAAGATTGACGTCTAGCAACATGTCAGGGCCACCCAAATATCATGAATATTAAAGTGGTTTGACTTAACTTTTCTATGCATGGTTATGATGTATAATTTAATCCCTTCGTCATCTAATTTTCCAATTGGACAAAGTACTACTCTTTTAATCCAAGTTCTTGCTAATTAGTAATTGATTTATAATTGAAATTTGAATATGTATTTTCAAATGTCAATTCACTCTGGCAAGATAATTCTATAAATCACTACTAATCAAGAACATTAGAACATTCTCTCTAATTACTTTAGAGTGACGAATCCTTTATTGACTTACTTAACTATCTCCATATGGTTAATATTACATCCAATTATTACCGAATGAATTATCCTAGGATGGTTCATAAGTACCATCAAAATACAATAATTCCCACACAAGATACCTTAGTAATCTCAAATCTAAGGATCAATTATACAACTATCATTATGAGAATCCAAACACACATAAGTACTATTCCATTTGAGATTTTTATAAGTGGGTCAGTTCAATGACTTATTCTCTAATAATCACCTACACATTAGTTTACATATCTCCATACTTTAATTTATCAGATCAATTATTTTCTTCATAAGAACGAAATATAATATGTGCTAATTTTACCGTTTTAACATTATCACATCTTGATGAAACTACACGTAGGAACATTTAGGAATAATATGTAAATGTAAATTGAATCTTACAATTATGATCTCGTCATAATTTCAATTATACATTAATTATTCCAAGGATTTTATCTTTAATATTAAAACATTAAATGTAATTAATACATAACGATAAATAATGCCTTTATTAATAATTTTGTCAATAAACTACAACCAAAGCGATTGACTATAGGGCATAAACCAACATATATTACAGGAATTTAATAATGTAGATATAAATGAATTAATTAGATAGTACATTAACAATTACTCATCAGGACTATAATTATAATATATAATTGAGTTTCTAAACATATCATATTGAACACATAAAATCAAGAAAATTTGAACACATCACATTAGAATTTATTAACTTTAAGCCATGTGTTTAATGATTTTTTTTGGTAACTGAATAAAAAGAGAATAAAACGACAATCAAATCAAGTAACCAACCACGCCACGTAATAGATGGTAAAATCCATCTCGATCATATTATACCTCGTTATATTACACGCAAAACCATTTGGTTCTGTGGTAATGTCCTGTAACATCAACAAGCAAAAGGCATATGTTGAGTTGAAGAAATGTAGTTAGTATATCATCGATGTTAAGCTCCAAGAAATGGAAAGTAATTGACATTAGGAGCTCAAGAAGAACATAAATGTGAAGCAAGGGGCTTTAGTTGCATAATTAGAAAGATGGATACATACCTAGTTTGGATTCTAAAGTGAAGTTTGATAAACCAAAAACCCCATAATATATAATGGAAAAACTGAGGGCTTATGCAAGATCCTAAATCCTATGTAAGGATTCAACATTCTATATAATAAATGCTTTATATAAAAAGTTGACAAAAATAATGTGCAAACTATAAGCTGCTACACTAATTGTTCTTATAAGACCCCAAGCGATGATGATATCAATCTAACGAGGAAGTGTGCTTTTGAAGATAGGACCATCTAGCTAAAAGCTTGTTAACTTAGTGCCTATTTGATTGAGCTTTTGGAGGGTGAATAATTTTTTTTTTTTCACCGCAAAAGCTTTTTTTAAAAAACGAGTGTTTGATTGTAAAATAAAAAAAAACTTTTTTAGTAGATATAACTTTTTTAGCAACTAAAATACAGCTTTTTAAGAAACTCAAATTTGTAGCTTCTCAAAAAAGTACTTTTGAAGATAGATTTTTCAGATCAATTAATAAACCTCTTTTTTAGTCCCCTTTGTCCTTATGTTTTACACATAATTCCCACAATATCTACAAGCAAATTTTCACGTTTATTTTGAGATTTATATAATATTATTTGATTTTTTAAATATATTTTAATATTTATTTTTAATATTAGTTTTACTTATGTTATAATCCATATAAAAGATTTGGTTAGATATATTTTCATTTA
>JANVCQ010000006.1:34434021-34473616 GCA_025531925.1 Erythroxylum plowmanianum | reverse complement strand
TTGAAGAGATGGCAATGGAGGAGGGAGATTTGGGCAGAGTAGTTGTGTAGGGTGGCGATCGGCTACGAATGAAGAGTCAAACTTAAGTATACTGACGATTTTTTATGGCCTTTTTTTTATTTCGTTTGATTTATTAGGGCCTTTTTTTATTTCACCTCGGGCCTATAAAACGATAGAAACGGCCCTGTGTGCATTTTAGAAAAGAAGACTTACTTTACTTGAAAGACTTGGATTGAAGAGATGGCAATGGAGGAGGGAGATTTGGGCAGAGTAGTTGTGTAGGGTGGCGATCGGCTACGAATGAAGAGTGTACTCGAGTTCTGCCATTATTAAGGGCAATGCAAAGTGATATGATATGAGATTCTAATTCAACTACAGCCTCCCTATTTATCAATGTTTTAAAAACTGGACCGAATATTGAATCGATCGAAAAAAAGGTTTAAAATTTTGAGGTTCAACCAGTAATGAACCGCTATAAAACCAACATATAATAAATAAGAAGTAAAAATAAACATTTAAGATTTTTATTGCATTTTTCATTTTTTATTAAATTTATTAATTCATATAATTTTAATAATATAAATATTTATTTGATAATGATCTTATGAGCTCAATATCGTAATTAAAAAAGATTAAAGGTTAATTTTATAATAATTTTAATATGTTAAATAGATATTACGAAATCAAATAAAATTTATTCAAATTTTTATATAAGGAAAATAGTGATAACTTCCCAATCATCTAATTTTGCACGTATTAATTACTCATCTCTAACAAATTAACCATAAAAACTTTACGATACTCGCCTAGGCATTTTAATGGTGGTCGCAACTTCAAGCTTCGAAGACATGGCATCTAGTACCAGAAACCGCAAGTCCTCGGAATTCTCATCATACACGTAGTTAAGCAAAAACCCATCATCTTCTACTGTACAATCAATTACCTGTTCGACAATATTAGTATTATTTGGTTGTTTTGGAGCAAAATATAGCTCACCTCCATAACAACCTGGTTCATATAACCTTTTCAGACTTCACATCCATTATCCAAGTCAATCTTCACAATACTTGACATCTTTGAGGCCTTCTCAGCGATTCCTTAATATGCGTAATAAGTTTTCTTCTCATCGTAAGAAGGGTTGATGCATAAAAGCTCCAAACTTCTTTAAGATAGAACCAAGATTTTTAAATGAACCAGACTGGACAGTCCGGTCCAACCAAAAATATTTGAATCAGCCAGTTTTTATTTAGGTAAAATCGAACTAAACACAGTTCAAACTTTTTCGATCGGACCGAACGATCCGGTCTGATTTTTAAAACCTTACTATTTATATTAGGTACAGGATCTGAAATCATTTCCCAGGCAGGCGATTTCGACGGAAGGAGTTGACTGTTTGTCTTTACACTTGTCCTACAGAGACAAGTATGTATCCTTATTTTCAAATCAAAAACAGCAAGAAGTTTTGGTCGCATTTGTAAGAGACATCACCAACTTCTTCAACACAGTCGAAGGAAACTACACTGGTTGCTTTAAAGCCTCTTAAGGCCCATAGAAATTGCTCTTCAAATGTCTGATGGCTATGCATCACCAACCAATCATGGACAGACCCGAAACAAAGAAAAGATTCACGAATCCTTCAAGTTCAGGTGGACAAAGACACCAGACATGAACTCTAAACACAAGCCTGCAAGAAGATCTCATTTATCATATTATATCTGGATGCAACTTAAATACATGAATATTCAAATTAACCAAATCATCCACCTCATCTACTTGCTCCAAAATTTTTTATACTCTGATATGCAACAATAACCTTACAATAAATGCATACGCTCCACATAAGATTGGAGCAACCACTTGTTCAGAGGCTCTCCACACCCCACAAAACACCCAGAATTACCATTTTCAGTGAAAAATGGGAAGCTGAACATATGCAGCAAATCATGCACCGCATGCCTCACCATGGAAGATCCTGTCACTCTGCTTCGTCGGCCCCATCCAGTCACTATATCAATTCGAATGGGACTAACCCCTGAAACTAGCATCTGACGGCGAAACCAAGCTAGGGTCCTGGATAGAGCTGTCACAGCAGTGCCATCAGACATAACATGCAGGTTAATAAGCCAGTAGCATGAGCTTTTCTCCTTGACCGCATCAGGGTATACATTTTTTCCTGCAGCAACCTCCCAAACCAACCCAGCCTCCTCCTTCAAGCCTGATTTGTGAAAGAAATCGACCACTGCATCTACAAGCCCCCTCTTGCTCTCTCTATTCTCACTATGCATCATATCCAAGAACTTGTTCACGTGATTCTTCACATTTTGACCATCAGGTCCAGCGGAAGGCATAGAGACCAGAAACATATGTGCAGGGTGGCCTGTGACTGCCATGAGCTGACAACAAAAACCCATGTCACAAGGTGATCTTGCCTCTGTGCAACAGCTAAGAAGTAAAGTGTAAGTCTGAAGAGAAGGGTTTAATCCCAACTCCACCATGCCTTGTAGCAAGTTATAAGCATCTTCCAATCGATGCACCCTTAGGAATGCACTGAGCAGAGAATTGCAGGTGGGCACATTTGGGAGCAAGCCAGTTCTTAGCATGGTCTGATACCATTCCCAAGCCTTTTCAACATTTCCGGTTTTTCCCCATAAGTCCACTAGAAGGCCATAGACAGGCTCATCAGGCACCCAGTGCTTTCTTTTCATCTCAGAAAAAACTGCTTCTGCTTCTTCAAGATACCCACAGTGTCCAAGCACCTCCATCACTATGCTGTAAGTCACTTTATCTGGTTCAAAGCCAACATTCTGCATGTCTCGATAGAGTTTCAAAGCACTCTGATAATTCCTAGCCTTTGCTTGCAATGCAATCATGATATTATAAGTTACTAAATTAGGAACACAACCCTGTTCAACCATCTCAAAAAATAGCTTGTTAGCAGCAGTTAAATGGCCTGCTTTTCCAAGGCAGTTTATTATAACACTGTAAGTAAATGTGTCTGGTGAGAGGCCAGCTGCTTGCATTCTCTGATACATTTCCATGGCAAAATCAAGAAATCCAGCCTTAGCATGGATGTCTATGAGTGTACAGTAGGTGACACGATCAGGATCACATCCTGCCTTCTGCATTTGATTGAACACATCAACTGCTTCCTTCAGGTAGTTTGCACGACCGTAACTATGAATAATACGATTATATGTAACAACATTAGGCTGGCATCCATCTCTTGTCATCTGATCGAGTAATTTGTTAATTGTCGAAAACTGCTTTGCACGTCCCAGGATTCCTATCATGGTAGTGTAAGTATGATCATCATGCCTGAAACCAGGTTGCTGCTTCAACCAATAGAAAAAGCCGAGAGCAACATTATGATCTTGAAGCTGCTTTAGAACTTGGTTCGCTTGATATGCATCCATGGAGTAACCAAGTTTTTCAAGAGCTTCCTCTGTCATATAACCCCACCTCAATTTTCTCAATATATTGGAAACATTTTCAACAATATGTCCACTGCTTGGAAAGTTCCTAGCAGCCGGAGCAATTCTAACTGCCAATCTACCATCTCTTGAGGTTTTTCTATCTTCATAGAAGTTCTCCCCACTTGTAGCAGAATTCTGGAGATTGCAGTTAAAATTTGGTAACAATGAATTTGTTTGAGCTTTGGATTTCTGAGGAATAGACCTTTTGTTATCATACACCGCTGATGTTACAACATGACTTTCCAATGTATCACCAGTAGCAGAGCTTGAAGCTCGTTTGAATCCTCTATCAAAATTTGATTTGTTGCCTTTATCCTTTGTATTGTTAGAAGACCTGGTGGCACTTGACCCAACTGCAACGTCCGCAGATGATTTTGAATAAACTTTGGTGAAGTTACCTTTCCTGATAGCTTTCACGTTAGATTTTGTATTTGAACATGGCCGGGCACCATCGACCACACAATTTTGAGGTAACTTTACTCCTGATGCATCAGTCAAGGGTAGTCTGTAGTTTACCAAATCGGATATCAAATTAACTGCTGTAATACCTGCTTTCAGAAGTTGGTCAGACACATGAGAAGTTGCATCATTTTCAATAGTGTCGGTGCCACTGGCATGACCAGCATAATCTGATATTCCAAGAGAGTTAGGAGTTGATAGTACTTGGGGGAAACAAGTTGGGTTTTGAATTCTCACATTGTGAGAACCCAAAGACTTTAATGTGTCTGCTGAAGATGACTTCTCTACCCTAGCTGAAGGTTTTGAGAGAAAGGCACGTGGAACACCATTTCTTGTTTGCTGATTTCTAGAAACACAGCTTTCATCTTCACAGCAAGTACAAGAACTACCATCGGCAGCTCCACAGCGTGTTCCATTTATGAAAAATGACCTGGCAGTACTGGAAAGGTTGCTCAACTGCTTTGCCCGCAACATGATTGATCTGCACTTAAAGAATCACATGTCCAAAATGCTGTTTACCATTCAGGATATCTAGAAGAAAACAAGACTATCTCTTTTTTATGTCAACAACCCTAGAAATTAGGACAAGCAAACGAACACAATCAAGAAGCAACTTTGAATAGTTAAACAAACGCATTTTCTATATTAAATGAGCATTTTCCACTGCTCCTAACCATGAATGGGCGTCTATTTTGGTTCTTTTTCCACCTTCATTCTGTATCCAATCACCCAGAAAAAAAAAAAGATGTTAGTGGTCAAAACCCCTAAAACTAATAACTCTGAATCAAATGTTCAATTCGTGAGTAAGGTAAGGATTATTCTGGCTGAGGGCTGGACATTTACACAATAGCCAACCAAGCCATAGGTCCAACAAACAAGGAAATTTCACTCAATTAACAGAATGAAGCTAATGGAAAGAATAAAATGAGATACAAGATAGCTTTCTTCCGTATTGACTTAAGTATCTCACTAGAATTCTTTATAACTCAATAACAAATGCTTTCGATAACACGAACAGAAAATCATCAAAAGAAAATCAAAATTTACCCTTAAAAGTATAAACTTTACCATATACACGAAGAAAAGTATAGACTCTCCACATCTAACAGTGAAATGAGAAGAAAAGTAGATGGTGTTAACAACCAGAAGCAGAAAATAATTGATAAACACAGAAAGTTGCCAAACGTAGCGGTGACAGAGAGAGTAGCAACCTGAGATGGTGATAAAAGTTGGTGCCAGTGGACGGAGAAATATGAAGAACTCCACAGGGAGAGAGGTGAAAGAATAGAGACGGAGAAGAGAGGCGGCTCCCTTCTTCCTGCCGTCAACTCATGAGATTTTCCAAACTAGCTGGGGGAGTAGAGAGAGGCCTAAAGGCTAAAAGTACAAAAACAAAACCTTCATAAAAGTAAGACACGGCCATTTTTTATTATTTATTTCAATCTTTTTCCTCTTGTTTTGTAATGCTCCAGCTGGGGACACGTTACACTTTTTAATACGCGGCACGTGAGATTTGGGTATTTATTAAAATCTCTTTTAGGATTTATGAGTAACAATTTGCATAAAAAAATTAATGAGAGTCTAATTCCAAAGTGTAAACGCCAGACCAGACTTATTTTAGTTGGACAAGAGAATTCAAATGTTCAATGGGACAGAAGTTAGGGCTGCCACCAATTTTAATGTCGTATTCCCGTTAACGTTTGAACATTACTACAAAAGTAATGGCTAATAGAGGACAGTATTTAAGCAAACTATCCTAATGGACGGTGATGTAGACGAGCAGGGGCCAAGACTGCAGGGGTTGATTTTGGAATTTGGATCTGCAGTCAACGTTTCTTGCAGCTCAAGATTGAGTTGGGAAATCTTTAAAAAATGGTAATAATAATAATAGATTTGGGTCCCGTGATTTTAGGAACTGTACAGTGGTTTTAAATTTTGTCGAATTTTGAGGTCAAATGTATGTGAGCAGACCCTACTGTACTCCTTGTCAGGATTCGAACTGAACTAGCCCAACGTCCACTGGGCCTTCGCCCATAATCAAGAAGCGGCACAAGCAAGTACTTCATTGTTGTTTAGACTTTGTTTGAGATAGTCAGTTCTCATAAAATAAACTTATGTTATTTTTTAAAAAATAAATTTAAAAATGGAACATATTTTGACCTTGGGCGATGAAGTTTTTTTTACTTAATTATTATTTTTCATAAGTAATGTATAACTTCTAAACTCTTATTCTTTGAAATATTTGCTTGAATCACCTAAATTACTGTTACCGTATAATAAAAATTAAAATTTGACAACTTTCTATTATCAAACAAGGAAAGTTTGAAACCTTCTAATTAATTGCATGAATGTGAATATAGCTTGATTTGTATTTTACCTTATGTAGAAAAAATTATTTAACAGGAATGCACATAAGCACTCTTCATTAATTGGTATAAATCAAGTTACACAATACAAACAGTTAAATACAACAATTATATGTAAAATTTACATGATTACAATAAAATTTATCACAAGGGATAAAGTAACTTAGGAAGAAATAAGTAGAGAAATGCAATTTGCTTGGGAATTTTGAGAAAAAAGGAACTCTAACAGAGATGGGGGTTTTCAACTTTATCTTCAATACCTTTCTCGAGTTAGAGTATAGGGACAAAAAATGCCCAACTAACCTAGCTAAAAATTATGTTGATTACACCCCAAAGGCAAGAAATTATGTTGATTACACCCCAAAGCAAGGAATTATGTTGGTGAGGTAATCCATTATAAATCTATAAGTGTAGAGACAACTCGGCCAGTCAAAATCATATATAATATGTAGATTTAGGTGATTCTCTGGTAGAAATAATAATCCTTATCTTAGTTTTAAGATAATTGACTACTCTTATTACTACTTTGAAGTGTAGCGGAGAAGGTTCTTCTATGAATATACTATGTTAATTTACCATATAAGTGATATCCCGCTTAGTTATAATAAGATAAGGTAATTTTCAAATCAAACTTTGAAATTGGTTTGGATCATAAAAAGCTTAACTTTTAGCATACTTTGAAAGATGTAGAAGAGCTTATTATAAGATGGTGGCAAATAGGAATAAACAATATGATATATTAATTAAAAAGGTTTGCCTATTTAACTTTGTTTACTTTGGGAACAAAATTACCTGGAAGTTGTCTTATGTAAGTTTATCTCAAAATTATATAAATATACATGCGTTTGTTTCTCATGTTGAGAGCATTTACTTGAGGTAACCCGTTATAAATCTATTAGTGTAGAGGCAACTCGGCCAATCATAATCATATAAAACATGTAGATTTAGGTAATTCTCTAGTAGAAATAATAATCCTTATCCTAGTTTTGCGATAATGGACTACTATTATTACTACTTTGAAGTGTAGCTGGGAAGGTTCTTGTATGAATTGACTATGTTAGTTTACCACATAAGTGATATATGACTTAGTTATAGTAAGATAAACTAATTATCAAATCAAACTTTGATATTGATTTGGATCATAAAAAGATTAACTTTTAGCATATTCTGAAAGATGCAGAAGAGCTTATTATTTCAAGACATAACATTGTTGACGGACAGATTAAGAACCAACAGAGTGGCATCCTTTGATCTTTTTAGGGTGATGATAATTCTAGTGGACCTAGAGGGAATGGGTAACTATATTATCTATAAAGATTAAGCCTTAGTATGCAAAGAAGAAAGGGTAAGCGATTTCATCAGAAAAAAAAAAAAAAAAAAAAAAGCTTCATGGTAGGCTCTCATAGAATTGCTTTCAGGTAATTACATTCTATTTAGAACTATAAAGAAAGTTGATGTTATTGTTCAATAGGTGATTGTGCAAGATTTCAACCTTCCATTCTTGTCTCATAAATAATATCCAATGTATATTTTAGTCGTGACATAAAAATAACTTTTAATGAACGAGTAGCTTTTAATCCTAAAAAGTACTCGAGCTTCTTAAGATCCTTAATGTATAATTTGTCATTAAGAAAACATTAAAATTTTCAATTTGATGTAATCTACATAAATTAAAAAGGCTATAAATGAATTATTAAATTTAAGAGTAAGAAGGGAATAATCAAGTATAGATTACTTAAAGTTAAATGCCAAAAGTGCATTTGACAACTTGGCAATCCGTTTCCACAGTGATTGCTTAAGTCTGTAGAGTGACTTCTCTAGTCTGCATACACACATATCTCCAGGTTTACATACCCTAGGTGGAGGTCTCACGTATATTTTCTCTTTAAGGTCACCATGCAAAAATACATTATAAATGTCAAACTAGTGTAAGTCACAATTTTTAACAATTACAGTTACTAAAAGACATTGACAATTTTTTAATTTGATGATGAGGGAAAATTTTTCTATACAGTCTACTCCTTTTACTTGACTAAAGATTTTGGCTACCAGCCTAGATTTTGTGTCTTTTCATGATACCATCCGTTTTGCACTTATTCTTAAATGAGATTGCTCTTTTATCCTTAGGTAAAATGACCAAACTCCAGGTTCCATTTCTTTCTAGTGAATTGATCTCTCATTTCATATCATCTATCTATTTTAGGTCAATTTGTGCTTGGTTGTAGGTTTTTGGCTTTTTTTGTGTGCAAAACTTACTACAAGAAAGTGTTTATAGGATGGTGGGAAATAGGATTAAACAATATGATATGTTAATTAAAAAGGTTTAACTATTTAACCTTGTTTGCTTTGGGAACAAAATTACCTGAAATTTGTCATATGTAAGTTTATCTCAAAGTTATGTACATATACATGAGTTTGCTTCTCATGTTGAGAGCATTTACTTGGCTATTTGTCTAGTTGTTGACCTGGGTTGGTTGTTGACATGGGTTGGTTGTTGACTTGACAGGTCATCTTGTTAGTTAACCTAGCCTAAAGCTAGTTGCTAGTCTTTTATGTCAATAGGTGCCATATAACTCCTTTGCATTTCGTCCTCATGAAGAGTCGTGTCTTCTTTAATTATGAGCATTATGGTTCGATTAATTTCTTATTCAGAACCCCAAGTTTTCAAGTTTATAAGGAAAAACATCCTCACAAAATATTACATCTTTAAAAACAAGATTTTTTTAGTATTTTGATCATATACCTTATAACCTTTTGTCTAATTAGGTATCCAACAAATATACAAGGTTTAGATTTATCCCTAAATTTATCATTGATTCTTGAGCAAACAAAGCAAAGACATGCAAAGACTTGTTGGTGATTATATTTCTTTAAAAATAGTACCTTAAATAGAGTTTTATTGTTGAGTTTTAAGCAAGGCATTTGATTAATCATAAATGCAGCTGTTACCATATACTATCCCTAAAATTTGAAAGGAAAATTTTCTTAAAATTATAATGAGTGGGCTACTTCTAAGAGATGGAGATACTTTCTCTCTACTATTCCATTTTGTCATAGAGTGTTTGGATAAGAAGTCTAAAGTAAGATCCCATTTTCTTAAAGAAATTTAGGAAAGTGACTTGCAGTAAATTCTTGTGCGTTGTCAGGTCTCACTTTAAGAATTTATTTTTGGAATTGACATTTAGTCATTTTACAAAACATCAAAAAATAAATTTTTATGTCAAATTTTTGTTTTAGTAAATACACTTATTGTGAATTGTTTTGCAAGCTTTAATATTAATAGCCTTCAAAATAATGCAAATCCACCGTCGTGATTTGTAATATGTGTAGGGTCGATCTCACAAGGAGTTGTAGACTAATCTAGTCCTAAGTTATCTAAGACTAGAAAATTAATAAAATGAAAATAAAAAGGAAAAGGAAAGTAAACACGGATAATTGTTAAGATATTAATTTGCAAAATTAACTCAACAAAATCAAATATTAAACACCAACAATTCAACAATGGGAAATCACACAAGAGAATTTACGAAATTATGAGAGAGGGATTTATCCTATCATCAATGCTAACCTAATTACTTTTGTGTTATTGGGACCTCGGTTCTAGATTATTATAAGGTGGATTACTCTCTCTCGAGCTATAATCAATAAGCCCTAATTAATAAACCCTAATCAAGTTGAGTCATTGAAATTGTTATCTCTTGATTAACTATCGATCTATAACCTAATCAGTTCTTAAGCTTTCTAATAAACTACTAAGTCTCACACAGAATCTCTTTCTATACAATAACCTATAAGATTAATTGCGTGGTCTATTGGATCACCTAACTCTCATTAACCCAACATAATCATTTTGCATTTGACTCGCCCTCTCGATTTGTTACTGAAGCATGAAGATACAACAATCAATCATAACATTCAATCAAAATAATACAAAAATAACTAGATTAACATTAACTCAAGGTAAAATCTCAAAAGAAAGTTAGAACATCTTAATCAAACCCAAATTCATAAACATATTTGTATTCATCTTAACAATCAAGAAAATGAAAACAAGATGAAAGAAATACACGTGGAATGGAGATAAGGACATCTCGGGAAAGCAGCAATCACGAAGACCGCTTCTTTCTCCTCTCTTCCTTTTTCTCTCTCTTCTTCTTCTCTCCTTTTTGAGTGTTTCGCAAAATGGCATATTGGAGGCTCCCTTAGGGTTTCTTCATTAACCCTTTTATAAGTTTTTCTAATTTGGGCAATCCTAGGATTTTTTTCGAGTCCGAAAGGTCAAAAAGGTTCCTCAAAAACTCAATTCGGGAAGGCTATTTGCATGTTCTATCGTGTAAGCCACGATCGTGGCCCCTGAATGAGCCTTCTGTCACGATCATACGCCTCCCTAATGCTTTTGTCAGGATTGTGGCTTTTGGGTCATGATCGTAGGCCTGGTTGCTCCGTCGAGATTTCTCTGAATCTACTATGTTCTTCTATATTTACCTTGAAACACTAGTAACCACATCAAGACACTTAGAAAACATAAAATTGAAGCTCAAAGGTGTTCTCTACCCTTCAAAACACTCAAAACACAAATATCTAACTAAATAACTAAAACCTAACCTAAACATGCATTAATAATTCAATTTAACTACTAAACTACCTACTAAAACATAATATAATCTACGATTATCAACATCCCTACACTTAAACATTTGTTTGTCCTCAAACAAAAACAAAATAAACAAAACACTCTACATATCAAAACACAGAGCAGGCAATGTAGTAATGACGTAATGACGTTCAACTTTTTGAAACTAATTTATCTTCGAACACAATCTCTCAAGTTGTTACAACCTATTAACTTGTGAAACTTACGTCTAAGTACTTTAGACTAAATATAAAACTAATATAAACCTTAATGTTAAGTTTATTCACCCTTATCACTTGTACACACATACACATTGATAATTATTCGATTAATAAAAAATGCAACTATCTCTAACTATGTTTTCAAGAAAATTCAAGTTGTTCACCAAGATCGATATATTTTATTTGATAAAACATTTTTTGTTAATTTTATAGAAATAAATCTAGCCTGTTATACGAAGGAAAACATTTGTGATGAATGTCAATTTGATTACTTAACTAGGTCATGTGTTTATTAAGCAACTAGGTTGGAATGTCATTATAGTCTTTTGATGTGAAGGCACACATTTGTGATGCATGTTGATTTGATTACTCAGCTACATCACATTCTCAACTGGCCACTAACTTTATTCATAACTCGAAGGTTAGCGAAATAATTATTTGCTTATGATTTACACTGTTTTTAATTTCCTTATTTCTTTAGCTAATCGTTCTCATGAAAAGGCAATGCTACTTATTTGATTGGCCTAAAATTATAAATGAATGTGACAAATTCCTAGGGTGAATAAACTAACATCGTATCCTAATTAACATGTGTATTTAATCAAAGTAACCTAGGTCACTAATTTCACGAGTTAATAATGTTCACAACCTAAAAGACTATGTTCAAAGTTAAATCAATTCCGTTAAGTCCTAGCTATTGACATGTTCACACGAATCAGATCATACATCCTAAACAAACTAACATACGATATGCAAATTCATATTCAAAATAAAAGCATACATGCACACACCACAGCCCCCAACTTGAAAAGCACATTTTCCTTAATGTGACAAGAATAACCAAAAACGCATAAGGTGGGAATAAACATAACATAAAATAACATGAAAGCATAAGAACAAGATAAAGAAAAAATTGAAAATAGAAAAGGTTAGAACACAAAAATGTCAAGGTGATTGAGGTGGCGATGGTGTCAGAGGTGGAAGTTGAATGCTTTGAGTCTATTTTCCTATCTTATACTTGATTCAGAGAGAGAAAGAGAGTTAGCAATTGTCAAACCATTACAAATCATGAAAACTTATTTTTCCGAATTTAAAACAAATCTAATCACACATAATTAAAATATAATAACTAAACGTGCTAATTGACGATCATTAGCTTGACCATGCATCCTTGGAAACTTAGTCAGGATTAAGTGGCTTGCTTCCTCCCATGTTTCCCAAATTCAACTTCATATCTTGTAAATAAGCTACAAATTGTAAAATGATCATAAGGACAATATTAATGAAGTTGAGAAAACTAATTAAATTCAGTAATGTCCTTTTCACTAACAATTTGTCCATAAAATAGGAAATAATGAAACTCCCTGAATCTTCTAATGAATGTAGCAATTTGTGTTTGTGAGAGGATGATTTGTTCCTGCTCTTCCTCAATCACCCTCATCTCCTCTTCAACTTCTACTTCATAAACAAAGATTGTCTTATCTGCTTCAAGCTCTATGTCCATTGTCATCTATTCTTGTTATTCTTGCTTCTTAAAAGATTCAACCACATCAATTCTCTTGAATGAGGGTGGAGGGGGAATGTATAGAGGATCCTCATTCTTTTCGTTATCCTTTTTATGCTTCTCTTGGTCTTCTATAAGGTAGGTTTCAGCTGGACTGTCCGTTGATTCTCCTAGCTCTTTTCCACTTCTAAGTGTGATAGTTTTTCATTGTTCTATTGAATTTACTTTCTTGTTGTGTAGACAGTTTTCCACACTTCTCTTACAAAACTCCATGGAAAGTTGACCCATTTAAACCTCTAAGTTTTGAATAAAAGAGATACGATCTTCCGTTACTTGCTCAAACTTCTCTTCCGGTCTCTTCTGGGCCTCTTTCATGATCATAAGCTTATCTATAATCTTGTCCAATTTAGAATCCAGTGAACTGGGCTCATATTGCTAAAATTCGAGTAGGTCTTGATGTCTCAAGTGAGTCCTTATATTGTTGGACTAACAGATATTTGGGTGGTTCTGCCAACCCAGATTGTATGTGTTCTAATAAGAATGATGACTTCCCTAACCAAATTATTCCTCATTAAAGTTCGCAAGAGTCCTTCACTCCCTATAATATATTTCCTCCATCATTTAACTTTTTGGACTCCTTATAGTTGCTTGTGATGTCCAAATTAATATCTCTTATACTTTACACCCAAACTTCTTTCTCTCAGTCTTTCTTTTTTCTCTTTTTTAATCCTTAGACTAAAAGAACTAGACAAATCCTACACTTCCCTAACAACGATGCCAAAAACTTATTAATAGTTTTGCAAGCTTTAATATTTATAGCCTTGAAAATATCGCAAGTCCACTGTCGTGATTTGTAGTATGTGAAGGGTTGATCCTACGAGGAGTTGTCGACTAATCTATTTCTAAGTTATCTAAGGCTAGAAAATTAATTAAATGAAAATAAAACATGACAGGAAAGTAAACACGACTAATTGTCAAGCTATTAATTTGCAAAATTAACTCAACGAAATAAAATATTGGCCACCAACAATTCAACAATGAGAAATCACCAAATTATAAAAGAGGGATTTATCCTATCATCAATGCTAACCTAATCACTTTTGTGCTATTGGGATGCCAGTTCTAGATTATCGTAGGGTGGATTACTCTCTCTCGAGTTATAATCACTAAGCCCTAATTAATAAACCCTATTCAAGTCAAGTCACTGACATTGTTATCTCTCGATTAACTATTGGTCCACAACCTACTCAATTCTTAAGCTCTCTAATAAACTATCAGGTCTTACGTGGGATCTCTCTCCATATAATAACCAATAAGATTGATTGTGTGGTCTATTGGATCAACTAACTCTTATTAACCCACCTCAATCATTTTACATTCAACTCACCTTCTCAATATATTACCGAAGCATGAAGATATAATAACCAATCACAATACCTAATCAAAAACATAAAATAACTAGATTAACATTAACTCAAGGTAAAATCTCGAAAGAAAGTTATAACATCTTAATCAAATCCAAATCTATAAAACATTTGTATTCATCTTAACATTCAAGAAAATGAAAATAAGATGAAAGAACTACAAGTGGAATTGGGATTAGGATGCCTCGGGAAAGCAGCAACCGTGAAGACCCGCTTCTTTCTCCTCTCTTCCTCTTTCTCTCTCTTTTTCTTCTCTCCTCTTGGAATGTTTCCCAAAATGGCAAAAGTGGAGGCTCCCTTAGGGTTTCTTCATTAACCCTTTTATATATTTTTCTAATTTAGGCAACCTTAGGGTTTTTTCCAGGTCTGAAAGGTCTAAAAAGTCCCTCAAAAACTCAAGTCAAGAAGGTTGTCCACATGTTCAATCGCGTAAACCATGATCGTGGCACAATTGTGGTTCCTCCCTGATGCTTCAGTCATGATCATAGCTTCTGGATTGTAAGCCTGGTTGCTCCTTTGGGTTTCTCTGAATATCCTCTATTCTTCTATATTTGTCCTAAAATACTAGCAAACATATCAAGGCACCTTAAAAATATAAAATTGAAACTCAAAAGTGTTCTCTAACCTCAAACCACTCAAAACATAAATATCTAACTAAATAACAAAAATATAACCTAAACATGCATTGATAATTCAATTTAACTACTAAACATGTAATATACTACCCACTAAAACATTATATATCACCTATATAACTCTACTAAAGTCATAGATAATGGTAAAAAGAATACCTACATTTGGAAAGAGATGGGTTTTATATGACCCGCATATATCAATATGCATTGACTCAAAATAAATAGAACTTGACTTTTTCACCTAAAGGAAATGGTTGTAGTGTTTGTTTAGCATAGTAACAAGTTTCATATGCATTATCAAAGTTTATTGATGGCATGCTAGACGAATTTAGGATTAAAAAAATTACTAGTAAAAAAATGTCCTAGAAAAATATACCAAATTGAAAGCATGTTTTCTACCTTAGCGTTTGCTACCGTTGGCTACTTGAACTTGAGATTGTACAAGCTATCCCTTTCATCACGCATTCTAATCTACTTCTTCATTACTAGGTCCTATATGGCATAATCGGTTAGCGAGAAAATAACAGAGCAATTTAAAACTTTTGTTAATATACTCTAGATAAAAGATTGCATAAACAGATGGTACAAAAAACACATTTTTTATTGTTATATTTGACGTAAGTGTTTGAGTTACTGAATGACCTCAAGTTGTTTTAAATTAAACATTTTAAAGCAACAAGAAACCAAAGGATCTAATCTTGCAATCAATTCTTAAACTGAAATAACACAAATTAAAGCATAGAAACCATTATACCTAAAATTTGGTCTCCAAACCAAATAGAAAGGAACTTGAGGTGTAAGGTTGAAGCAAACACCAAATTCGTCTCGTCTCCACCTCCTTGCTCTCTTCCTTAACATTGGTTTGCTCATTTGGTGCAAGAATGCCCTACAAGGTTTTTACCAAAGATTGATTAGAAAACTGATATTTCCCAATGTTAGATAGTACTTTAATGGCCTAACTTTGATCCTAGAAAATCCTCCAATTAAACTATTTAATGGCCGATTGATTGCTCAACATATGAGTTAAATGACAAAGCTAATTTAAGCCTTTAAAGAAATGGATAGGCAAAAATCAGCAGCTGGGAAAAAGAAAAACAAAACTGACAACTGGGGAGAGAGATAAGCAAAAATGATAGCAGGGAAGAAAGGTTAGGTTTTTACGAAAATCATCTCATATTTAGAGACAAAATTAGGGTGGTCAGGCCTCTTGAATCATCTCAATAGTCCTTGTAGAAATAAAGTTATGAAACAAACAAGTAAGGACAAATTAGTCATGATGCTTTAAACTTATCCTAATTGCCACTTCATGGGACAGCTCACGGTGAGTAACTTCCTCTCCAAGGTTGGCCATGTTAATGGTCCATTTAATTACCACTTTGTCATTAGTGTTTAATCTCGTGCTTCAAAATAATTAAACGTTTGTCCTAATTGCCATATAAATATGCCATATAATTATATGCATTATTTTGTTGAGCATTGAATCTATATGACATGTCATACATATCAAATAAATTTATCTAGCATTAAATTTGTTATCCAACAAATTCTGATACCATATGATGACTAAAATAATTATAACACTTGTAATTAATTTTATCGTCATATTTATACTTCCATATGATATACTAGCATAATTTCCTTTTTATTCAAGTCTTTTCTGGTGTGACCCATTAGGATCTATGTCATGTTAATAGTAGAATTAAGACTCCTTTTAATTATATAAATCATAAACGGTATCTAGCAAAATACATTATAATTACTCATATGACATAAATGATAAGTATTATACACAAATCACGATCCCGAAGCAATAATCGGCTATGTAAATTCTCTCGTCATATAATATCCTAAATAAATGCAAGATTGGAATATGTCATTCTTGCCAATTTATTCTTTCTTGATCTCCAATGTAAATCATAAATATGATTAACTCTTAATCATATTGTATGCATGCAATATTACTTTATCAAGGGCTCCATAAATATTTTTACTTATATCATTTACGAGGGGCAACATTATTCTTGATGAGTATTTATCCTCCACACAAATCACGTATATTATGATATTACCCATATAGCTACTTGTTATGGTTAGCGTTAGACAATACCAACAAATACACATTTCTCATATAAGAAAATTGTATATATCATACCATATAATTCAAGATATGTATGAAACATTAATAACATAAACACAATCTTAATAATGTTTCATTTAAGGTATGTCTAGTACCATAATCTCTATTATGTATCTATGTGATTAAACCGATAACACCTTATCGAATGGTTTGTAGAACGTCACCATCATTTAATCCACACCCTAATCTTTTACTGATCAATTAATATTATGTGTTAATTACCAAGATTAGTGACATTTCACAGTAATCATTATTTTCTATTACAAAGTTCTACAATATAAGTCCTCAAGTAGAATAATCCATAAATAATGAAAACTTATGGAACAAAATGATATAAATCATCCAGTTCATCAACAAAAATATTAGAATACAACCATCCAATGGTTGGCTTCTAAATCATAACACTAACAAAGTGAACTTAACCTTATAAGTGCTCAGATAGAGTTTCGCCATTAGGCAATCGAATAGGAGCAACATTGTTCATTGGCCAAGTGTTAGAGGACAAGTTCTTTTCAAGCGTCATGTGCTCTGAAGCATCATTATCAATAATCCAATTTAAATAATTGTTAGAAAATTCACCGACAAAGTTAACTACATTAACCAAATTTTGATATAGATCCTAGGGTAAACCATTTAGTTATCAAATCAATGGCAACTTTGGTTGTAGTTAAATTAGTGGAAATCTTATTGGTTATGGTTCTCGACGTTATCTGCCCCTTTGGTTTTTTTTTTTTGTATTTTGTCTCTCTGTACACAACAACTAGGATATCCTATAACATAAGTTGCTCTTATCCAGCTTTGATGTTGTTGACTTGTCACTTATAACTAGCTAGAAAGGCTACTCCATCACCTCATCTCTTAGCAATAAAGGCAACATTAGTTATGCTGAATTGATGAGGGGTAACGTTTTGTTGTTTCTCCTCCTTTATGACTAGAGCATAGGCATTGCTTTACATTGGAAGAGGCTCTATTTAAGTATCTAAGACTTAATCATAGTAAAATTATTGATAAGTCTTATAAGGAATTGGTGAACCTTCTCACCTTCTCTTGTAGTAATTAACTCCTTAGCAACACTACAAGTACACTCTAGAATGCTTGCATGTGGAATAATTCATCCTAAAGGCTTTTCATCCTAGTGAAATAGGTAGCAATGGTCATCTTTTGTTATTGCATCAGAGCCATTCTACGCTTTAGTTTATAAACTTGTGAGGCATTCCCTAGAGAAAAGTGTTCTTAAAGGTGTACGCACATCTTATGGGCAGAGTTTGAGCAAGCCACACTGTCATGAAGTTCAAGTGATATTGCATTGAAAATTTAGGCAATCACTATGGAATTGCTCTTTTGTCAGGGTAAAAACTCTCAACTTCTTCAGAAGGCTTCAATAAAGATCCATCTATAAGTTTCTGGGCTTTTTTTTTTTTTTACCTTAAGTGCATTGAGGATTGCTCTCATCCATATCGGTAAGTTTTTGCCCTTCAACAAGCAATTCATCAGCACGACTTTAGGTGTGTCTGATGCATTAAGATAGAAGGTATGTGATATGTTTATTGGCCAAGAAGAGAAAGTAACATTTTTATTGACACAATCTTGGTATGCTTTAATACCATATAGAAAAAACTTATAGCAGAAGAGCACACAAGCACTCTTCATTAATTAGTATAAATAGTTTCATGATACAAGCAGCTAAGTATAACAATTACATGCAAATTTTGTATAATTATAATGAAACTTATCACAATGGATAAGGAAACTTAGTTAGGAAGAAATAAGTAAAGACAAAATGAATCAATCAAAAAGTAGTCAAATAAGAAGAGGAATCTCGAAAGATAAGGAGTTTTCAACTCTATCTTTAACTCCTTCGTTCTTCTAAAACTGTTTTTAAAGAAAAGTTGTAAAGGAATAGATATAAAGTTTGGTCATGAAATTGAATACTTGCATTCGCATAGATTGTATCTCCAACAATAATCTACAGTGTAGTTTTATCTTTCATCGTTCAGTATAAAATGAAGAAGAACACGACCCATGTACTAATTGTAGAGAAAACCACTAGTCTGATTGCTTTTATGACTCAAAATCCTTTTCTAAATGAATAGTCCAAAGCCAAGCTTAGGAGGGATTCAATCGCAACCTCCTCAAGTCCATTTAAATATGTGTCAAATCATGTGTTTATTTTTAGATAATAGGATTAGCAAAGTTAGGTACATGTATTAAGGCACTATAGTTAATGTAAAGTTCACTATTTGTTTTTCTAATCCTTTGAAATTGATTTAAATGATTGGAAAATACTACTTTAAAAGTTTTAATTATTTAAAAATTTCAATTCTCAAAGTTTAATTTCCTAACATTTATTTAAATTAAGTTTATCATTTGAATTATATTAATTAACTTATAAAATAATTTATTTAAAATATTAATTTAATAATTAATTATGTATAATTAATACATTATTTAATGCAAATTTTTTCTATAATATATATACACTCTAATAACAAATAATAGTAAAACCTAACATATTTAAACAATTAGTCAAAATGTTATACTGAGTGTAATATGGAGTTAAAATTAAATTTTTTATAAAAGTATTAAAATTAAATATCCTAAATAAAATTCAATTTAATCTAAACATGACTCAAATATTTATCCAAATTTTTTAAAAAATATTTGGATCTCCATTCCCTTGCATATTAAAAATCTTAGGGCTGGTTTGTTTCTATTTCTGATTCAGTTTTTAATTTTTAGTTTTTGTTTTCAAATTTAACAAAAAAAAACTAT
Organism: Erythroxylum plowmanianum; assembly: GCA_025531925.1. Taxonomy (NCBI): domain Eukaryota; kingdom Viridiplantae; phylum Streptophyta; class Magnoliopsida; order Malpighiales; family Erythroxylaceae; genus Erythroxylum; species Erythroxylum plowmanianum. Next base: position 34,453,992 of record JANVCQ010000006.1, on the reverse strand, counting down.
TTGTTTGATATTTTGATTTTAGCTTCTTATAGTTTTTAAAATTTAGAAAAAATACAAAAAATGATTTTTTACTTCTTTTTCTCATAAACTAATTAACAATTATTTAATATATTAATTATTAATAAGAATTATAAATAATTTAATAATATTATATATTTAATTAATAAAAATTAATTATTATTAAAAAATATGAATAATTTAATTCAATTTTTATAATGAAATTAAATATAATTAATTATATAATTAGTAATAAATATAATTAAATTTAAAATTTTCAAAATATAAAAATTTCAAATAAATTTTGATTTAATAATTGACAACAAATTTTAATTTATAAATAATTTATTTTAATAAAATAAAATAATTTTATTGATACTTTATTAATAAATATTATATAAGAGATTAAAATAAATTTAATTAATTGAAATAATTTATCTTTCAAATTTTATCTAATATGTAATTATCATTAATAATAAAAATATAATTACATTAATGTTAGTAAATAAAAAATTTTATTTATAATAAAAAACAAAAGTGAACCAAAGTTTTTCTTGCATTTCCTTTTACTTGGTTGGATTCTCCACATGTAAACAGTTCTTCTCTGTGCAGGCCGTGATTTCTTTTCAAAACATGCACCATTCAGTAAAAGGGAAAAGAAAGGCGGCATTTGCGGGATATTAGGACTATAAATGTCACAATTAAATTGAAAAGAATAGAAAAAAAGGTATGCTTTAAATGAGAATCTTGGTGCGACTTTAGAGAAAGACTCCCTTCAAAACAGGCTAGCAGGAGGAGAGTTCACTGCACCATGGCCAGGATTAGGCACAGTTCCAACTTGCATGTCAAGTTCCTCCCACACTTTCCGAATTGAAAAAGGGTCTCAAAAAGCTTGCCACTTCGATTTGGGCGAGATGGGAATGGGAGGCGGTGAAGCAGTGACCGTATTGCCTGTGTTTTTTTAGCCTTTAGCCCATCACCAAACACAATGATAGTGGTCACATACAAATACCTAACCTTTTTCTCTGTGCGTTTTAGGCCTACAATGGCGTGCCAGGTTATAAAGTTCCCTATCTTCAAGGAGGCCTTCCATCATTAGCTTTTAGAGTTGACATGATTGACAATGAACCTAAAACTGCACTTTACTCTTTTCCCCGTTCGACTTCACATTCACACCTTGCATGTGCGGTGTTAATTATCTGCACTTTTCTTTAGTAGTTAGTACCCAATTCATGTATTCATGTATTCTTTTGGGAATATTTTAATATTTCCAACACTCCCTCTCAATGCTCTATGCTGGGTTACGAGCCATGCTTTTGTTCTTTCCAACTTGGGGAAGTACCCGGGCCGACCAGTGGTAATTAAGGAGATTTAAAAGCCTTATCTTCCATAAGTTTAATATTTTAGAAAATCATATATACGTAAATAAATTAGGATAAAAGCTGTAAATTCTCTCACAATTTTAAAATAAATGTTTTATTTTGAATCACTAAAAATAATATTTTATTAAGCATTCCTTAAATATTTAACAAATTTTATTACATGAATTGTTGTTGTATACATGGAAGAGTTTATATTAATACATTTACTAGCTTTTAATTGGAAAATCTATTGAATAATTTAAAAAACTTAAAAATATTTTGAAATTGTTTTAATATTAAAGATATTGCTAAATAATTTAAAATTATAAATAAATTTTTATATCTTTTATCTAAATTAAAAAAAATTTACAACTGGCCTTGTTCTTTGTGAAGACTAGGTGTTTAATACTCCCTCCCTCATATTCAAAATAAGTGTCGTTTTAGAGAAATGCATACTTATTAAGAAAATTAGTGAAATGTTTGATATACCCTTATTAATTACATGTTGAATTACCTTGAAAATGTAATCTGTATAATTAGGATGTGAGAAAAATTAAAGGATAATTTTGAAAATAAAATTATAAACATGCATGAAAAATCGTGAATGACACTTATTTTGAATAATTAAAATCTTTCTAAAACGACACTTATTTTGAATAGAAGGAAGTAGTTAATATGTCAAATAAGTGCTTGTCTTACTTGGAAATTGAAACCCAAACCCTTGGAGTTGACCCTCGTTGATAAAGACATGACTCGTTTAGGAACAAGCTCATTTGGACGTAACTACGCGCGAACAAAGTACACTTCTGTTCCCTTCAATCTTCAGATACTCTTCCAATTCTAATGCTCGTCGAAAGCAAGAGGCCCCATGGCACTCAGGTTTTAGAAAATGAAAATGCCTCTGCTCTAGATTTGTAATTCTCTTATGTACGAAAAGCATAAATTTTAAGTTAACTTAGGTAGAATATCCTATGATTATAGAAGAGACTCTTGTGATTGAAATTTAGAATATAAAATTTGTTGTGTTAGTAATTAGAAAATCAATTTTCTGTTTTATTAGACTTTCATCAAATTATTAACAATAAATTGTCATATGATACATTGCCTTATATATTATTTTATGTAATAATTATTTTTAGCAAAAAATTACATCGGTTGAATAAATTACATTATTTTTATATTAATTAAATAATTGTTATTTTTATAAACCTTTCCCTTTTCAAGATGGAAATAAAATATTATTTGACAAGTTATCATAATTTTTATTGAAGAAATTTGTAAAACATAACGATATTAAAAATAATATTATTTAATAAAAGACAGGTAGATGGAGGTTTGGATTTTATAATTATTAACACAAAAGTTTTTTATGTCATCCATAATGACTTCAAATAAATATAGGCTAAATTTAGCTCAACTAGTATAATAATAATGCATCCTTTAAATTTTTTGACATGATTGTTGTATATTAATTTTTAAGGGTAAATTGAATTAAGAGAAGAACGTATCAATTTGTATGCAAGCAAGTTCACTTGTAAACTTGAACTTAGAATTAGAATTAGGCAAGCTCAAATATTAAAACTAAAAAGGTCAATAGGTCAGCTGATATATAAGACTGAGCATCATAAGATATTTTCATAATCTCAATTAATAATGAAGCGTCTAATTGCATCCGGCCTTTGTCGAACAATTTAAGATTGCCCAATGCCACTAAGCATATCCGTTATTTCTTATGATTAAGTTATTTTCTTGTTATAAATTTTTTGAATATCAGTGACTAATAGTTGTCCACTTTCCAATTAATAAGTTCCTTAATTATTTTATTGCTAGGCCTCTCCTTGTTTTAAAATATTTTATGATTTCTTTCCCTATAAATGGCATAAATGGTGCTTTACAAATGTTATTTTGTATCATTATGCATATTTTGTTTATGTCTAAGTCCTTCTATTCTTCTATTATAACAAGAAATTTACACAACTTCTGAACCATGGTCCATATGCTTGAAATGAATGTGCATTAAAAGAACATGTGATTTAGTTTTCAACACAACTTCTGAACCATGGTCCATATGCCTGAAATGAATGTGCATTAAAAGAACATGTGATTTAGTTTTCAAGTTGTTGTTGCACGACTTCCAGTATTGAAGAATGTTGTTTCCTTACCGTCTACCTAAGATTGAAGGTGTCTTCTTCACTACCAACGATATAGGACAAAGGAGAATTTAGGAAGAGCTTGCTTAAACCAAACATTATATGCCAGCTCATTCTCTATGCTTGGTCTTTGAAATCTCCTTGCAAGATTTATTAGTAAACAAATAGACGAATGTTTCATCTTCTTTTCTTTCGTATAGGCTATAGTCAGGTACAGTGACCATGACGATAGATAAGATAATGATATTGTTGTGCAATTGATTGTCTTTTTATCACTTCCTCAAACTTAGCATTCTTTGGTCAGTAGTTATTCAAGTTAGTCGTCCCATTCATTTGTATAAAGGTCCCAATTTACTCCAGTTATTATACTAAAACTTGAAGTTGCTACCTCGCCTATCTTACACCTTAATCATTATATAAAATCTCCCTCAGCTTTAGTAATTGCCTCATTGTCCATTAAGGTGTTGTCTTTAGCTTAATTTTCTTAAAAAAATCACCCTTTAAATAATGAGCGAGCACGGATCCACTTCACCTATAAGACCTCCTTGTTTGTTAAGAGTCTCCAAACCCTTTTAGATATTAATACCTTGTTGATAATTCTAATGGATACACAATACCTCCTTCCTCGTTTGGCACATAAATATCTTATTATTTGGCTTAACTATAGAAATTTTATAGATATCCCTAGACAATAAGAAGTTTATCAAAAAAAAATTCTATTAATTTGACCAATTTTTGAAAAAGAAGAGATATGAGAGGACCAATACATATGCATAGAGTTAAGAATAAAGTTGATAAGTTAAACTCTACCAACAAATGACAAGCATTTGTTACACCACTCAATTTTCATTTGATTCCTCTCAATTAATGGTAAAACAATCTCTAAAACTTAGTATCTTGGTTATTACATGTAAATTAAGGTGTGTAAATAGAGGGTTCTTCAACTTCAAACCTAACTAGTTGGCTCGTAACGCTGTAAGGCGGTTAGCTCCATATATATGATACTATTAGATAACTCTTGTCTTTATCAATTGAGAGCATATAAAGCTCCTTAAATGCAAGAAGAGTAGTTATCAAGGTTCTTAGTGATTTGTCATCAACTCTAAATAAAATAAACAGATTATCTATAAAAGCTAAGTTGAAGATTTTTAATTTAGTGCACTTGTGATGGAACTTGAATTTTTCTTCTTGCCTTATAGAATGGTCAATCATCCTGGTTAATATCTCCATACGTAAATTGAATAAGTATGGTGAGATTGAATCATCTTGCCTCAATCCATTTCCACCTCTGATAATATCAGTTACTCCCTCTTACCCAAGATGAAAAAATAGATAGTTAAGATGCATTGTTTAATCTAGGTTTTGAATTTGAAGAATATCCAAATGCTTCAAGTATGGGGAAGATGAAGTCCCAGTTGACATAAGCAAAGGCCTTCTAAAAATGAATCATAATAGCACAACTTTTTAGGGTTGTTAAGCCCCTTGACATTTTAACATAGGATTTTCAATAGGAATGATTTTAAGGTTTAGAGGGCGCTTGGTTCACAAAGAGTAATAGGAATAAGAATAGAAATGAATATAGTAAGGATTGGAAATAGAGTATAGCCAACAATGAATCGCATTCATCTAGTAATCTTGAAAAATAGAGTATTGTTGAAAATTGAGGAATGAAAGTGTTATCTCTGTTGATACCAAACATGAGTTTTCATTCCATACCCATACCTTTTTTCCTATTATCCTCAAACAAGCACACCCTTAGAGTTATTAGCTTTGTTTGTCTAAACTTAATCTCCTTCCACTTACCATTTTAAACTTATTCCTCTTAACCTCATACTTTATTTGATCTAATTGGGACAAACTTGGGGGCAAAGTTGTAGTAGTAATGATAGGGAGCTAACTGAAAGTTTTCTCTTGAATGGGTAAGGGGTCCCCTCTGCTTTAATTTCCTATTATAAAGAAGTATTGCCATTGTATTAGAGCATTGATGATCATCCTTACCATTAATATACTTCTCTAACCCTTGATTCTTCAAATGTTCCCCTTACTCCATTTCTTCTATCAAAATTATTATTGGATTGTTCTCTTATGGCACCTATAAATTCTCATTCTCTGTCAGTCCCTCAACAACCTCACTATCATCTGATCTTTCCAATCCTATAAACTCATAGTCGATCGCTCAATAACTTTACTATCATCCAGCCTTTCTAATTCTATAAACTCATAGTAATCTCCTCTCTAAAAAGTCCTACTTGATAGGCTCCATTATTTTCCATGGGTTTTTAGTATGGTCTCTATTGTTACCTAACCACAACTTAAAATATTATATCATTATCTCCAAGTCTCATAAGTGGAATAAATTTTGGATAGCTCCCGCTACAAGTCAATAATCATGCACAAATTTGTTTAGTCTATTCTCTTAATTAAATTCGTGGCCTTATCAATGTAGATTAGTTTTCTAATAAACCTCATTGTATGGCTTAAACCTTTAGTTGACTAAGACTAACTTCTATGATTCTCGAAGTTGTTAATTTAAAGTCAAACTTAAAGGGGAAAATGTTCTCTTAATTCATCAATACTTTCGTCAATTCCATCTTTTTCCACTTATGTATGGCCCAAGAATGTACCAGAGGAAAGGCAGGACATTTTTTTAAAAGAAACCCATGAATGAAGATGTCCATTTGTTTGTACCCTCTTTGAGCACTCCCAAAGGTGAAGCAACAATATAACTTTGTTCAATATGTAAAGGAGGAGGAATAACTCAAGCTTCTCAGATGGAGTGGATTTAACACCACCTTAATTTGGAAGGAGTGACGTTGGAGATTAATGGGATAATATGTGGAGTAAAGAAGTGAGAGATTGCTAAGGAGATTGAGTTCGTGACAGAGGAGTTAAAGAGGGGGGCTTGCTGATAGGTTAAGAAGTTGTAGAAAAGGCTTTCTCTAGTGGAGCAATAGTAGAAGAAGGATTGGGAGCTTGACATTGGTAGGAGAAAAAGCCAAAAATGGAGCAATGTTAGCAGAAGATAAAAGGTTTAGGGTCAAAAAAGTTGGATAAACTAAAGAAATCAACTTGGTTAGGATCTAATATAAGGTAGACATGATGCTAAGATTGGCTAATAAAACAAGGCTATTATAACTTAGAAAGTAGTTCCTTAAACTGTAAGGAAGAAAAAAGCGCGAAACTTCTTCACCAATGGAAATAAAGAAGAGAGTTCCTTTATACCACCAATAGATGAACCTAAAATACTAGCTAATGGTGAACAAGCTAAGTTAACTAGCGTGACATGGAGAGAAACTTGCAGTGTTGGAGAGATAAGCGAAAGAGGGGGAAAAAAAAACAAAGAAATGGTATTTAGAGAAGGTTAATTTAAAGTAGGAGTTGGAGAAGAAAACTATATAGCATGGAGGAGCATAACTCATAATACTTATACTCAAACATGGTAACTATAATGGAGAACAAGCATAAGAGAAAAGGAGGGAGATTCAGTGTAGAAAATGGTGTTAGTGACAAAGTAATTGTATATTATTGTCGTGTGTATATAATTATTAATAATATAATAGATATCCTCAAACAAGTTATATTCCATTCGCACCAACTCCAAACCTCTTCAATAAGATCATAGTTTTACCTATGTCAACAAAATCGAAAATATTCCTAAACATCAAAGTGTTCAAGACACAAACTTGTTAAAGTTGCACTTTTTGGAATTCACACTTTTTGTATTATGCTGGACGTTAATAAGGCATACAAAGAAGTCCATTATCTAATTAATTTAGTTTGAACGTCACATTTTAACCCCACTTATAATAGATGAAAGCTTATTGAAGCATATGATCAATCTAGTTAACATTGATTTAAATCACTAATTTAAAGTTTTAAACTAAGTTGGATAAAATTTATACATAATACAAGATTTTTCAGGTTTATTTAATTTCAACCTAAACATAATACATGATTAGGTTTAGTCGTGCGTGTCTCTCTATTTAATTCAAAAATTTAAATGTAAAATTTAATAAAATTAATAATAAATTAAACTTTTAAATAAAGTAAACAATGAGTTAATTCGGTATCGAATTATAATTTTTTTATATTTTAATGAAATCATTGTCATTTTATCTTGAATCAGTTTATAGAATTTGAATTGTCATCCAGCATTTAATATCATTCAACCTTTTCATTTCTTGGTTAAACCAAATTTTCATATCCAAAAATGCTACTATAAACTATTTAAATTACAAAATTGTAAATTTTTTAATGACAAAGGCTGTTTACCCCGAGCGGGTAGCTGAGCGATGTAGGCGTAATTCATAAACATATTGGTTGTAGGAGATCAAACATGTGAATCATTAAAGGAATTTTATTTAATTTATAACAAAAAAATAGCATTAAGTTAAAAAAAAATCAAGCCCATGTGTAAAATGGTCACCTTTTCTTATATTAAACACAAAAAAATCAAGTTGATATGTAAAATGGTCATCTTTTCTTATATTAAACACAACGATTTGTATATATTTATTTTTATGTTTTAATTGGAACTATGGATTACCTAATTATAGGTTAAAATTGCATTTTTAACCTCAATGTTTTTAATATAATACAAAACAGATGTTTACATTTTAAAACGTTTTAATTGAACCTCAACGCTTCTGAAACGCTCAAAATAAATCTTACATAGATGAAAATTTTAATAGGGTTAATTCTATATTAATTCAATACCACATCAAGAGGGTTAATTCATTTATCATCTCGTAGTATTATTCACCTTTATCATAAATATATAAAAATAGGTCCTACTGTCATGTAATAAGTGAGATCCTACTAGTAAATACCTAAAAAAGTGAGTTTTGATAATTAACTTTTTTTTTGGTAAATTTTGATAATTGACTTTACTTTTTGGTAAATTTAAAAATTAATTACGTAGTAATAAAGTTTACGTTTTATTTAAAAATATAAAAATTAATATTACGTTAGTATTGATGTGATAATTAACTTGCAAAAGATAGTTACTTATGATAAAATTTTAACCTATTTAAAATATGGTTCTTATGTTTTATAAATATTGTATTTTAATTTTTTATTGTAAAGGTTGAAAATGTAATTTCTTCCGAAATTATGTTACCGTTGAGTTCTGGCTAATGACAAAAGATAAATGGAAAGGACGCAAGAAATAGCAAAGCACGAAATATAGTCAAATTGGAGTTGTTGTCAGTCCTTTGGTTGGTAGGCTGGCATTGGACGAGTACGAGTTACGGCCACTTCTTCTAGAACGAGACCAAGTCTCCGTTGGGCACCAGCCTCTTTTAGAAATTTGGCACTGCTTGTCTATACTCTAATACTAAACAACCATTAAAAAAAAAAAAAACCCATATTTAACACCTCAACTTTTCTTCCTCATCTGTAAATAATAAACTACCATCTTCCAACGCTATCAACCTACAAATCAAATTATTTTTAAAATTCATCTTATAAAATTATTTTTTATTTTAGTGATTTAAAAATAAGTGAATCAAAAATAAAGATGCGCATGTAAATACAGGTTTAATATATACAACAACAACACTCAGTAAGAATCTAGATGATATATAAGGTTTGAAAAATTTTAGTAATACCTAATCTTTTTCTTAATTAGTACATAGGTTGTTTTCATATATGAACTTGTAAATATATTAAATATTTTATTATATATTTAATGATTTATTTAGAGTTATTAGTTGCTTAAAATTATAATTAGTAATTAATTGTTTTGAATTGGTTTGTTTGAAAAATAACTTTGACTTGGTCCAATTTCAAGACATAATACATTAAACATTACTGTAACACGCCAAACGATACTCTAGTGGTGTAACACGTCAAGTTGGTATAAATGCTAAATTAAAACATGTACGAGTTGACATGTGATATTCTTCACAGGATTGATTGTGACACGTCCAGCTTTCGTTGTTGTTTGTAGTTTCAAGCTTGATTTAAAATTTGTCGAGTTTTAATTACAAGTAATTCTTATATAGTAATTTAAACCAATTCTAGCATTGGACGCGTTCATATTAAGGAAAGCAAGATGAGTTATAATTACAAAGCATAGTAATAAATGATTTCCACAAACAGAAGCAGATCTGAATTTGAAGTCTAATGAGTACAGTAACTGATGGTTTTTCCAAGCTTTGGGACCTTTTTGTTTTCTTGGTGTTAAAGATACATAGAATGAGGTGTCATCATTATGGTTGACCTAGAATGTGGAATCCTGTCATTTTCCAAGGAAACGGCGTTGCATTTCAGCTTTTTCTTCATCTTGACCCAGTCGGAGGAGGAGGAAACTCCTATTAGGCTTTTTTTTTCTCTTACAAGTTTGAAAGAAGGTTCGGAGTTGGTGTTACTTAATACACACAATTTAATTTGATCAGTTCAATTTTGCAACTAACCCAACTCTTCCTTTTTGTTTGTTAAATCAGGCATTTAAGAGAAACATAAATAGACACTTATTAAAGGATTATGGAGGCCCAGGGTGGTCCAAATTTTTCAAATGGGTGGTGCTCTGAGGTCAATTGAACCGGTGACCAACTTCAACCACTGCTTTTTGTTTAGATCTCGGCCCTCCATCTTAACGGTTGGTGCCTCTTGTGCGAATCATTGGACGGTTCCCCAAGAAGCAATTGCGAAAACAAGATAATTATTCCAATTTAAAAAATAAAAACTCGACTCATAAATTTCGATGGCTCGGGTCGGCATTCGGGAATCACTCTCGGTAGACTAAGAGACTCCAAAAGTCAGGGGATTTGACTGATTATGTATTAACTGTTTGATTTTATTTTATTCCTTTGTAATTTGTAATTTTTTTAAAAAATATAAATAAAAATTTATTTAATTGTTATTTTTTTTAAAAATATAAATAAAAATTTATTTAATTGTTATTATTAATAATAAAAATTGTCAACTTAAAGCCTTTTACTTTGTAAGGACATTTTTTTTATAATTCGAAAAAAAATCTATACAAATTAATTTATTTCTTAAATAAAAGAGTTAATTTATAAATAAAATTAGAAACATGATAAGTTTGGGTTTGGCAGGCCACAGCCTGTATCCCATTTTTCAACAAACTCATAATTACGTCTAAATACTTTTTCCATAAACAAAACAAATCAATATCAATACATAATTTTCAAAAACCCCCTCATTTTCTCAACTGAACCCCGCGTTTTCTCTTCCCTCCTACACCTCACCACCAACGCCGTTTCTTCCGCCACAACTACCACTGTAGCCACCACTACCGGCCCAAACCCTTTTCTCATACTCACCAGTCCTTTTACTTGGTCCAAGTTTGCTCTTTGTTTTGTTCCCGTACTACAAGGAACGGAAATGGGAAACTGTAACGCCTGTGTGAGACCGGGCACTACCTCCGACTCCAAAACCCACCACCGCAAGCAAAAGAAGTCCAAAGAACGAAAATCCAACCCGTTTTCGGAGGACTCGATCCGCTCCCCGGCAGGTCCGATCCGCGTTCTCAAAGACGTGATCCCACTCAGCCATCGTCCTCGGATCGGTGACAAGTACATCCTCGGACGTGAGCTCGGTCGCGGCGAGTTTGGAATCACGTACCTATGTACCGACCGCGAGACCAGAGAAGGGCTCGCGTGTAAGTCCATTTCGAAGAGGAAGCTTCGGACCGCTGTGGACATAGAGGACGTGAGGAGAGAGGTGGCAATCATGTCGACGTTGCCGGACCACCCGAACATTGTGAAGCTTAAAGCGACATACGAGGACTACGAGAACGTCCACTTGGTTATGGAGTTGTGTGAAGGAGGGGAGCTTTTTGATAGGATAGTGGCGAGAGGGCATTATAGTGAGAGAGCTGCTGCGAATGTTGCGAGGACTATTGCGGAGGTTGTGAGGATGTGTCACGCGAATGGGGTTATGCATAGGGACTTGAAGCCTGAGAATTTTTTGTTTGCAAATAAGAAGGAGAATTCTGTGCTTAAGGCTATTGATTTTGGGTTGTCGGTGTTCTTTAAGCCAGGTGTGTGCTTGTGGTTGAGTTTTCTAATCAAGTGTGTGGACTCGACGGGTTTAGAGTTCTTGGTGCTTGTTAACTGTTACAGTTTATGTCTTGCGGTGAATAATAACTTCTGCTTGTCAGAAATTGTTTCTGGATACCAAGTTCTTTACTGTCGAGTCTGGGTTTATGATCTTATGCCTAGTTGATGCTGCTTTACGATTCTTGCTGTGCTGTCAGTTTATGAATTGTGAGTTTTTATCTGTTGGTAAAACTGCGTAGTGGAATCCGTCTATCCTCTTCTTCTTCCATAAAGTCTTTTTTTTTTTTGGGTCATCGTTCTGAGTTCGGGTTTTGTGTAACAGGGGAGAAGTTTACTGAGATTGTGGGGAGTCCTTACTATATGGCACCTGAAGTTTTAAAGAGAAATTATGGACCTGAGGTTGATGTATGGAGCGCTGGTGTTATACTTTATATTTTATTGTGCGGGGTTCCTCCATTTTGGGCAGGTATGCAACTTAATCTGCAATATTGTTATTTATGTCCATTGTTCTTAAGGAGTTGAATTTTAAATTACGTTTCTTTTCTTATTGATTGTGTCAGAGACTGAGCAGGGTGTTGCCCTTGCAATTTTGAGGGGTGTGATTGATTTTAAAAGAGAACCATGGCCTCAAATTTCAGATAGTGCAAAAAGTCTTGTTCGACAGATGTTAGAGCCTGATCCCAGAAAACGCCTAACTGCTCAGCAGGTTCTTGGTAAGTCCTTGGGTCTGAGAAACCCTATCAAGTTTGGGGGCGGTCAACTTAGTGTTATCGTGGACCAAGTTTCACAATTTGTTAGTGGTTGTCTGCGTCAGTAGTTCCCATTTAAATAAAGCCATGTCCACGTAGAGGTTCGAATTAAATTTACCAACCGGCTGACTGTTGCTGGAATTGGGCAAGAGGTCTGCTTTCTAGTAATATCAGCTCAGTTCCTTAATATCTCAAATTCTGTAAGATCTAGTCCAAAATTATGCAAGGTGTTGAATTGTCACCTTTGGCATGTCAAGATGATAACTTATTTGAATTTATGTATTCAGATATATAGTTACTTGAGGTTGTTCTTTGAGTGTTTCTTCTCATGGTACATGTATGTATTCTCAGGAGGTTTGTTGTATCTATCAATCTATAAGGTTGTCTTTCTGATGAGTTTTCCCAACTTATTCCCTTCTCTTTTCTTGACAGAGCATTCCTGGTTGCAAAATGCTAAGAAAGCACCAAATGTTCCATTAGGTGATATTGTGAGGTCAAGGCTCAAGCAATTCTCAGTGATGAACAGGTTCAAGAAGAAAGCATTGCGTGTAAGCTTCTCTCGTTGTTTTTATTGTGATTATCTAGTCATATTCAATTCATTGGCACATTATTACACAGTTCTATTCATCCTAAATTAGCTTGCAATTAAATGCTACAGGTAATTGCAGAGCATTTATCTGTCGAAGAGGTTGAAGTAATCAGAGATATGTTTAGTTTGATGGATACTGATAATGATGGTAAAGTGTCATATGAGGAACTAAGAGCTGGTCTTCGAAAAGTAGGTTCTCAGTTGGCAGAACCTGAGATAAAGATGCTGATGGAAGTGGTAAGAACTGTTTAATACTCTTTTCCTTTTATCATATTGGTAAATAGAAATGCCATTTTCTGTTCTTTAACAGCCCCAGACTACGTTTTTCCTATTGATACAAGACCATACAATTGGTGAATTTAAGCACACCCATGCAAACAGATTTTCTGTGAATTCGCTACTTAAACCTTTTAAATAAGTGTTGCATGCCATGAAAAGTGAAAAATAATTTCTGATGGATCAACATAGGTAGCTATAGGTACAATATGGTATGCAAAACTATTTTTTGTGAAATTTGTTAGGTTGGTTTAAACTTTTTGGTTTCTACCCATAGAATCATATCCGTTGCACTATCCTCAATTATCATTTTTACTAACATATTCACTTTCAGTGTCCTAATCTTGTAAGAGTATTTTCAGTTCCTTTGTCCATTAACGTGAAATCTTGTTGGATGTTTTTGTGTACGTTGTTTAGGCTGATGTTGACGGAAATGGAGTACTGGACTATGGCGAATTTGTTGCGGTAACAATTCACTTGCAGAAGATGGAGAATGGTGAGCATTTCCGCAGGGCTTTTATGTTTTTCGATAAGGATGGTAGTGGTTATATTGAATCGGATGAACTACGAGAAGCTTTAGAAGATGAATCTGGTCAAACTGATAATGATGTGCTGAATGACATCATGCGTGAAGTTGACTCTGACAAGGTATGAATTCTTGAAAAAATTGAACTGGTCAAGAGTACATAACTGACACCTTCTATTCATGTGTACATCTTGTTGACGCCATTTGCTTTTGCTTTGTGTGGTTGCTGTTATATACTCCAGGATGGGCGTATTAGTTATGAAGAGTTTGTTGCTATGATGAAAGCTGGAACTGATTGGAGAAAGGCTTCTCGACAGTATTCAAGGGAGAGGTTCAAGAGTTTAAGCCTTAATTTGATGAAAGATGGTTCATTGCATCTCTATGATGGGGTTTCTGGGCAATCTGTTGCTGTCTGAACCAAAGGGATTCATTAATCTTTTTCTCCAGTTGTGCTTGCTGAATATTTCTCTCCACACACAAGGAATACCGGCTTCTGAATTTGAGACGAGAGTACAAGTTTTAAGAGGCGGGCATGAGCTTTAAGAATCAAGCTTGATTCGCTAATCATTGGTACTGAGCCATGTATTCATCAAAGGCAGTCGGTATTGTGGTGGCAGGTTTGGAGTTGGTGCTGAGAAATTTGTTGTATATTTGTGTTTTTAGATGATTTGTTGGTGCTTCTTCTTCTTACCTTGTGCAGAAACAAATTGGAGTTAAATTGTGTCTATGGTGATTTCCGAAGAGTGTATCTAAAGCTTTAGTTTTGCAAGATCTAAAGGAAATGGCAAGTTTATTGTAAAATGCTGAACATCTGATGCATTGGCCTACTCCCTCGGTTCAATTTGCTACAGGAAGTCCCCTCCTGCTCTCACTGACAAAGTCAAAAATTGAAGAAACGAAGTCAACTGTGTGACTGACAACATATATTTTTCAGAAACTGGTCCTTTCCTTGGACCAACTTGCTCACCAGAGTTGTTAATAATAATATTAATTATTAATTATTAATTTTGATAAAAATCCACGTCTTAACAGACAGCATAAGAGTAACTTTAATTTCTTTTATCCAAAAGCTCGAAATAATTAAATATGAGTAAAAAGAAAATGTGGATGTGGACAAAAATTAGGCCCAACATGAACAGGAGCCTAAATCTGAATCAGCCTCCTAAATCCTATTAAGTAATAACAAAACAACTGGTGGTGTCAATTCCGTCCTTAAACTGAGTGCTGTAGGCCCCATAAGCACACGTTCTTCACACATCTTACGCCACCGCCACCCTAACCAAATAACCGTCTGTTCCGTCACCAATCCGACACTCTCGTATCGCAGACGCACACACATGGGTGTGGATTACTACAACATCCTTAAAGTCAATCGAAACGCAACCGATGACGATCTCAAAAAGGCCTACAAGCGGCTCGCCATGATATGGCATCCCGACAAAAACCCGTCGGCCAAGAGAACAGAAGCCGAAGCCAAATTCAAGCAAATCTCTGAAGCCTACGAAGTCCTCAGTGATTCGCAAAAGCGCCAGATCTACGACCTGTACGGCGAGGAGGCCTTGAAGTCCGGCCAGTTCCCGCCACCCCCACCGCAGTCTGCCGCTTCATCGTCGAATTCTAATCGGCACTATCATCAGCGACAGCCTCCAAACTCGGCGTTTCGGTTTAAGCCAAGGAATGCGGAGGACATTTACGAGGAGATCTTTGGTTCGGAGAGCGGCGGTGGCGGTGGTGGCGGAGGAGGGAGTCATGGAAGAGGGTATTTTAGGAGTACTGGTACTTATTATGGGAATGGTGGAGAGGTTAAGAAGGCGGCTCCTATTGAGAACCTACTGCCGTGTAGCTTGGAGGACTTGTATAAAGGGGCTAAGAAGAAGATGAGGATTTCCAGGAACATCTGTGACATTTCTGGGTATTTTTTTATAGGTTCTATTCTTTTCTGGAGTTCCCAGATTTTTTGAAGTTTGTTTCTATGCGGAGTATTGTAGCTTATTTTGCTAAAGTTGGCTGCTTCTTAGGATGATGATAGTTTTTGGCTTGAAAATTATGAGTATATTGCTGAAAATTTGCAGAAATTTCTTTCAATGGTGATACAAATTGCACAGGGTTTGAATTGATAGCTATTTTCCATTAGGCTAATGTGAGTGATTAAATACTAATTGGATTAATTTCTTCTATCTTCTAGGTTTTATGATATTATGATCTTTTAGATTGTATTCTCCCCTCATTGTTTGCTACAATGACTAGACACAGGAGAGTTAGTCTTGGAGTCGTCGTTTATTTGTTTTTTAGCAATTCTAATATTCTGCTGAATAATTGTTTTATTAACCAGGGCATCTGTGCTTTCTAAAGTTATAGTCTTTGTTAAAGAAGAAGAAGTCTGCATTCATTCTGTGGAAAAGATCTATTTGTGCATCTTAGGAGCTAGGGGGATTTGATATCTTTTACAAGCCACTGATGTTATGAAACTTTCAGGTTATTGTCATAATGGTCATCCTTTTGCAGACTTATCCTAGAGAATCACCGTGTACAAACGTTAAAAGTAAAATGTGGATGTTGACGTTGACGTTGAGTGTTTTGGATAATGAAGATGCTGTCTTGTTGGTATTCTTGACTTCTGTAAATCATATTTTCGTTTTACTTTTTTCACTTCATGCCATACATAGCTCATGAACGCGCTTCTTGTTAGAACAAAAATGAGTTTGTTTGCTGACATAATGATATGATTAATGCAACAATTTTGTCTTTTCAATTTTGTGCATCCGTATGAGTAATATACATTATTGAAGAGTCGGTTGCTTTTCATGTCATGTGAATAATTTTATTTGGTGAAAGTACTAATCTCTGCCACTGACTTGCTATTTGAACAATTTTGTGCAGTAAGGTTCGGACTATTGAAGAAATACTGACCATTGAGATAAAGCCTGGATGGAAAAAGGGTACAAAGATCACCTTCCCTGAGAAGGGTAACCAAGAACCCGGTATTGTTCCTGCGGATCTCGTCTTTGTGATAGATGAGAAGCCGCATGCTCTATATAGGAGGGATGGTAATGATCTGGTGATTAACCAGGAGATAACACTTTTGGAGGCCCTCACTGGTAAGACCATTAACTTGACTACCCTGGATGGAAGGCCCCTTGTGATTCCACTTACAGATATTGTCAAGCCAGGAGCTGAGGTCCTTGTGCCAAATGAAGGTATGCCAAATTCAAGAGAACCTGGAAAAAGGGGGAATTTGAGAATCAAGATTGACGTGGCTTACCCTTCAAGACTTACTTCAGAACAGAAATCTGAGCTGAGAAGAGTTTTGGGGGGAGTTTCATAACGAGTTTTGTTACAGACGTGTGATTTATACAACTTATGTAGTTTCTGCAGTCACTGTTGTGTGTATATATGGTGTCTGCGAATTTATTCTTTCATTAGAATGTGAATCCTAGGAAGTTTGATTGGGGTGAATTGGAAAAGGTGATCTTTTTCTCTCCCTAATTAGAAGAAATACATTTTGTCGATAGGGCTGGACTAAAGTCCAGGTTAGAGCAACAAGTGGGCAAATTATGGCTTCTATTATGTTTGCTTGCATGTTTTTGAGCTTTTCTTCTGGATTGTTTTTACTTAGACTTGGAGGTCTTTCTGGGTTTCTATCACTAATTCTTTTCATAGAAAAATTTACAGTATAAAGAATTGCTTTCTTATTCACACAATTGATTTCTGTTCGGCATGTGAAACAGTAGTCCTGATATGCCTCCACGCTGAGATGTAGAGGCTAATGATATTAGCTTCCATGTCCTTAAGGCCGTTCTGGTCCATACAGATTTTCTTACGTCATACAGATTTCTTCAAGACGACAGGCCCACGTCGGTCCTCATGTAGTTGGTTCCCATTTTAGCAACTGACGGTCTTACCGTGAGAAAAAGGGAAGGATCAGGTGGTGTACAATGTCGCAAACAAAGCTTAGCTTTGTTGGTTAGTGCAAGAGAATCCCTCGAAATGTGATTAGTTCTAACATTCTAGAGGCTCTGTTCATCGTCATTTTCTGGGCAATACGTGTCCACATGTGATTGACAGAATCTTTTAAGACACTCTTATATGTTGCTTTAAACCAGGCTGGTGTCACTTACATGAAAATTCTTTGCTGTGATATATACCGAATGTAAATATGATTAACATTACAGCTAATTAAGCTCACCATCCTCGTAATCTTGAAAGCGATCCACTAATTCTAATCTGCACGCCAATCTTAATTCTTGTTCCAGTTGTAGATTCCATGTTGAAGAAAGATCCATTCTTTCTTGTGGCAGAAACATTGGATGACGACTGATTCTAGAGGCTTTATCTTTTGTGCGCATCACACATCACACGTCCCTAGAAGAATATTTCTAGCATCCACTTTGGTCCATCACCGAAATTCGTCGACAATGCATGCAGTTACAAAAGGAGATTGAGCTTACACTTGTTTTGTTTTTAATAATATCGATAGCGTCACCATCCACATTGCTTCGATGATGTAGTTTCCATGAAGACTATTGGTATCGTGTTTTTGTTTATAGGCAGGGCAAGGCAATGAAAAAGCCATGTCAGTAATCTTTTAAATGGCATGGGTCCATAGCCTACTTTACGCGTCCTTAGGTGCTCTTGCTCCTATCACATATTTATGGACCAGACATATCATATCTGGACAAAATGGCATGGGGAAGCAAGAAGGGCTATACCAATTTTCTATTCTTCTGCGTGGTGCTAAAGAAGTCGAGGCAAGGGAAGTGAGGAGCGTGAGGTAGCATAGTGAAAATCATTGATATTTAAAATAGCTTTCATAACCCGTAGACAATCAGCGTTTTGGGGCCAAACATGTTGAGGAATGGGAATCGGATCTGATCTTGATCACAGCAGAATAATACCTTTCAGTTCTATTGTATACAACCTCTTTCATTTTGTTATCATGGTATTGGTGTACATCTTACATATTGTAAAAAAAGTTTACGAGGCATTAATCAACTCAAAAAATGTCAATGCATCTTTTTATCTATATGATTTTGACATACTTTGAAAACTTTGTTACCAAATTCTCATCAAGGATTATAACAAAATTTCATAATAGACAAACAATTTTTCTATCTAACTTTGAGAACTCTTCTTAAACATAACATTTGTCCAAAAAATTTGGTTCACTAACTTGATATCAACTCTACTAAAAAAGGTAAATGTAAGAAAACAAGTAATTAATTATATGTCATGACTGTCAAATGAGATTAGGACATAAATCATATATTTAATTATTCTCACTATTTTATTATAAGTAGTAGCCCCTATTATTATTCGGAAAGATTACTCTATTCTTTCTAGTGAATTAGGATTTCATTCAAGTATAATTGATCTGGAGTTTGCTCAATAAACCAATTAAACTTAAATTAGTTAGATAACAACTTTATCAATCACATCTCATATAACTCCTAGATCCGTTAATTGACAACTTTTGTCAAAACATATTGTTAGGATTTATTCTAAATATATCTTATCTTTATTTTTGACATTTTTATTAGACATGGGAATTTCCATAATTCTTGAAGTTGTGCCTTAATTGGTGATTGGGTATTGGAGATTGCATTCTTTTGGAATTGGATGGTGCTTGAGATTTGAATTGGAAATATAATCTTAATAAGCATAATTTTCGGTGTTGATAGCTTATTTGATATGGTCCTTGTTTGAAAAGGAATCTTTTGAAGAAAAACCTAACAAAAGGCGCGTGCTTGATTGGGATTGAGCAGCCTACGTGAAACAGTAGAGTAGTGTTGGTGGCTGCGCACATGAGCTCCTGAATATACAACAGAATTTTGAATTTTTGGGTGACTTTTGGCTGGTGCTCTGTTTCATGATTCTGCTGGGCTGATTGCGTAATATTCTGTGTGAGCAGTTCTTTTTCATACAAAATTGTCTTACTGTTGTGAAGTCTAAGTCATCATGTGGAGTTGCTAATTCCTTGAGTTCTTGAAGTTATTTGTCAGTTGCAGTACAGAAGAAAGTTTATTGTTGATGAATTCATGTTGAACTTGTGCAGTGGATTGTTCATGTCCGCGGAAAACTTCTGATTTGGGAGTTTATTTTTACTTGTTTTATTTGTTCTTTTGATTGAGTAAAAATAGTTATAAAAATTCTCAGTTGAGGTTAGTACGAGGTGGTCGTACTATTGAGTGTGAATTCTTTCACGGAAAGTGAGGTTGAGAGATAGTGCTAAGGGTTGAGTAGTGTCGGCTCAGTAAAGCCTTGGGTAAAACTATTGTACTTCGGTGAAAGTGATTAAG
>JANVCQ010000006.1:34401665-34419868 GCA_025531925.1 Erythroxylum plowmanianum | reverse complement strand
TTACTTTAGATTCAAGTTTTTATTATTACTTAATCAGTAAACAAAGGTTTTCAAAAGTTTTGATTACTTAGAACCTATCGGAATTCAGTAAAAGAATTTTATTTTTAACAAACGTTTTTGAAAGAATTTCAAAAAGGGGAATACACAATTCAACCCCCCCTTCTCGTGCATTCTATATTGTTTTATAAGTATTGTATTAACGTGTGATTCACTTCAATATATACAAGTAATGTTTCAAATAAATTTCTTATATAGGATCAGTTCAATGACCTTATTTTCTAATAAGCACTCATATATTTATTTAAGTATCTTTATATTTTAGTCTACGAAATCGACTACTTTCTTCATAAGGAAAAACATAATGTGTATTAATTTTTTTTATGTATTATATTAATGTTCAGTTTTAATAGAACAATAACTATAAATAATTTAAGGATAATACATAAATAAAATACGAGAGGAAAGGTCTTAGAGTAACTGTTAGAAGTTGTTCTTTTGTAACCATAAAGTTATAAGTTTGAATTACGAAAATAAATTCTTTGTAAAAAAATATAAGAAAAAGGCTATGTATATCGATCGATGACCCTCCTCAGACCCTATAATACTCCCATTGTTAAGCGATGGGAACTACTAGTTGTTTGGATCCTAAGGTGGTCTTGTTGGCGAGAATTATATATATATATATATATATATAGGAAGTGGCGAATATTCATATCAATTCTTCTGAAATGAATTTATATATATATATATATATAGGAAGTGGCGAATATTCATATCAATTCTTCTGAAATGAATTTAGGGCTGGGAAATTTTTCGTTGGTTGGAACTTGGAACAGATAAAGAGCACTTGTTGATTCAATTATTATATCCAAAAAGTTAAAAGGGACAAAGTACTAAAGAAGTAGAGCAGGGAACTGAGGAGTGGAAACGCATATGATCAATAAAGGACAGTTTCCAAGTGGTATCAGATTCCACTTCTGTCGTCTGATAAAGCAATCAGAGCACATCACATAAAGCCCCACTAAGAAAAGAAACTCTGCCTTTTGGGTAGGTTTTTGTCGGAAAGGCAAATTGTCATCCTCCTTTTAGAGTTGCTTTTCAACATCAAAACCCATTTCGTGGTTTAGGCTTTAGCTTAAGCCTTACTCTGGTGAGAAAATTTGGCATAACATGAACATGTGTATCTTTCAAATGTAAACAGCGTTGGTGTAGGACGTTGGCGAGGTTAGGTAAGCATTGTAGTCCTAAGAACTTTATAGTTTTGTCCTAATATGTAAGTGGTACAGTTGTATGGTTGTTCATGTTATAAATTCAGAGAAAAGTTAAAATCAGGTATGAGAAAAATTCATTTGAAGTTCCAATTCAATAAATAGGCTTACATGTAAGGTGCTGACTATGATTCAATGCCACTACGCTCAAAACAGTGAGGTTCTAACTTATGTTTGTGCAGAAGGAGAACATGTCATGTGCTTCTGTTATCTTGGCATTAATATTGAGCCATCTGGTCAAATTTGAAATATGGGTCCATGTCCCCTTTTTCCTTCTGGCTAGAACTTAGAACAGTTACGTGTACCGTCCTTAATTCTCTACTATTTCTAGTTCAGACATTTTTTAACCAAATTTGTTAAAGAAGAGTGACTTACCTAACACTTGGATGGGAAATTTAAGTTTGTTTTCACAGCAAATGCGTGTCCAGTTATGAAGATACGGTCAAGGTTTTGAAACCCGTATCGGACGTCGAATCGGAAGCTTTGTTGGTCACTGGTTCGATTACCGGTCGAATCGGTGTGACGTCATAATTACGCAATAATTATATTTAATTATATATAATATTAGTAATATTAAAAAATAGAAAAATGTACCAAATAATATAAATAAATATAAACAAAAAATTCATTTAACCGGTTCAAATAATATAAATAAAAAACGTGATGCGTTTTAAAAAGAAAAAAAGCAAAAAAAAATTAAAAAAATTATTGAATCAATGGCCAACCGGTTCGACCAGTCCTGATTTAACCAGTCAATTGACCGATTCTTACCTGTAAAACTAGCCAGTTCGATCTGAGTTTCAAAATACTAGATACGATATTGGCAGCAAAATTTATGAGTTGGTCCAATCCACTATTAAATTTGTTAAGAGTTTCACTTAAACTATACAATTTGTAAAATATTACAAAAAAAACATAGTGAGAGTTTTGGTGTGGAATTTGGTTTTTAAAGAAAGAGCATTTTTCTCAATGATACGCTTTCCCATAAAGAAGATGTAAAAATACGTAATATTCTAGTGGTAAGCATCACAGTGATAAAAAGGAGAACAAGTGGTGATAAGAAGATTGTGTACGGACACGGGTTCCCCTGGAAGAGTGATGAGTATGATGACTGACAAAAACTGTATGGGGCAGATGGGCGGCCAAGTTGAGCTGGACTTCTATGCTTGTGTTTCCCTTCTCATACCAGATTAAAGTCAGTCTACCTCTGCCTACTCCTTATCTTATCTTCAGTGTTATTTACAAGTTAAGAAAATGTTACATTTGACCTTTATCTTGGGAGGAAGATTGGATATTACTAATAAACTCAACTTCCAATATCACATCAATTTTGCGTCAAAGAAGAAACTTTCTTGAAAACTACGGAGGTGACATGACATCAATCTCATAAATTAGCGCAAGGCATACGCTCATTTCTCACCAAGGGAAGAATCAAGTTGTGGGGAGGTTGTCTTCTTCTTTTCGTCTTTACCACACATGCAAGTATCCCAACTCAGATTTTTTGTAACACTGTATAATACTATACTTTTAAGTACAAAATCTCTCGTTAATTATTATGCGCACTTGCCTCTAACGAAATCTTCAAATTTTGTACAAGGGAATTCGTTACTGCAGTTGATTTTCTTTTGTCGGATCCGTACGATGAAAGTCAATTGGTGAAAGTCAACATCTACGACCAGAAATGATTTCACTCAATCAAACGGCCGAGGAGGACAGATTTGAGGATTAAAGGACGGTGAGCCCATTCCAAACTCCCATCATGATTCATGACAGTAGGTTGGATTAGGAAATATGAGGTGTCCGGCTTTGGTACGGGTTCGTACAACCCATAGTGGAGTGAAATGGGACAGACACAGACCTAAAGTGGAGTGAGTCATTGATTGAAAAGTTTTAAAATTTAATAACTTTTTTTGTCCAGCCAATAGGATATGTCCCACATGCCATTGTGGGGCCACTCGCTGTTTTGTCATGCTCCTGCCCATTCACACGGTTTCTTGACTTTTTTTTTTTAATTTCTTGAATTGTTATTAATTAACAAATCATGTTTTGAGTTAGAAATCTCTTTCCTTAATCTTTGAATCATGTTAATTGTTCTATCACCAAAATGGACTGTCAATTACAAACACCCAACTTTACAAAACAATAGTTAATATGACATCATTGTACCATTTATTTGTATAGTTACCCTTGTTGAGAGTCTTGAGACATTCAATCTACAGTAACACAACATCACAAATTAAAGAAACATTGTCGGAAGACCTAGTTCATGTCACGGGTTGAAAACAGTAGTCAAATGAAGTTGCCCGGTGGAAGTGGGTCTCTAGTTAGGATTTTTGCTGGGGTGTAAGATGAAATATATAAAGTTGAGATCTAGCTAACGCAAACAATATGTCATCGTCGTCACACGAAAAACAACCTCTCTATTATATAAAGGTAAGATTTATGATCTTATGACGTGACTTTTTATATTAGGGTTTCATGTTTGCGCATTGGTTACATCTAAGTTCATAGAGTCAAAATATTCGCTTAACATCATTGACTTCTGAATTAGAATACCAGCCAAGCCAAAGCCAAAATTACGATAATTTTTCCCAGTTTTAGGGTTGAAGTAACCGTTCAACAAACCATGAAGTGGTGTGTACGACACTCACCCAGTTAGGATTTTATTATGTCAAATCTAAGACAATCATTTGACATGAGGTTAGAGGATGTCATGTCGTTTTGGACATGAAATAAAACTGGACAGTGGACGGAGTATCCCCACTGGACACTCAGAAAATGGTAATCACTATGTCCTTTGTTAATTACTAGGTAAATAAATGTGTGTGTTGGCCAATTGCCACGAGTCCTTGGAGCCAGAGCATCCTGTCGAATATTACAACAATAGTTGTTGATGGGCCGCTTACCTATACAGACTACCAAACAATACGCGTATGGCATACCGATTCAAAACATATCATCTTAAGTTAATTAAAAAAAAGCGTAATTGTTCAACAGAAGTATTTAATAATACTAAAATAAAAATAATAGAAGCATCCAGCTCATTGTGCATCCGTTCATGAGTACCATGAACCAGAACCAGAACAGAAACATCTTACAAAAAAGATATCAGATAAAGTAGAAACATAACATCCATGTGGGTTGACGCTAGTCATGGTCAAGCCCAGGAAACACACAAGCTTATTGCCAATGTTTGATCTTAATCTTCAAGGATTTGAATATTTTGGAAGAGTCATTTAATATAATCGCCGTAACTGCGAAAGGATGACTCCCACCGCTTCTTTTTCGTCCCAAAGGTCTTTGAAGGTACATAAAGTACCCACTGCCTACAGAATTTTAACAATTTCAAACGGGGACACTTGTCCGCCAGTCATGGCGAGTTACCTTCACGCCAGACAAAACGTGGCCTTTCACTCCAAGTCGAAACGATCGGTAAAAAAATTGAAAATTACAGGATAGGGCTCAGGCTCGGTGGGTGCATGTGCAGTTTATTCATGACTTTGGTTTTCTGTCCTTATTCATTAAATATATATTTTATAAAATCAAAAACATAAATTATTGAAGGTGTAAATATTTGGTTTTCTGTCCTTATTCATTAACTATATATTTTATAAAATCAAAAACATAAATTATGGAAGGTGTAAATATCGAAACAGTCCCTTCATAACATCAAATTCTCTATTTACCCCGCGGCCGTGGACCTACTACGTGAGCCAGCGTCAGTGTATATGGACCATTTTGGAAATAAAAGGACTCCGATAAAAAAGAGGCTTTAGTTTTTGGATGCGTCCTTAAATGCCGAAGGGAAGTAGCTGAAAAGAATAAGATAGATTTATATGACTGTTACTTGCACTCTCTATGCCATTACGCTTACGGTTTGGTTTCTAATCATCTTTTCTTTGTAGATTTGGTGTTGGTGGGTTATCCTCATTTTGTTCCCAAACTGTGTGCTTGACTCCGTTGAAAATCTCTGCTCTCTGCTCTTTTGTGCTGTTTTTCATGGTGGTTCTGGGGTGAAGTTTAATCTTTTGATTGCTTCTTACCTGGGGAGATTTCAAGGAGAGGATGGGGGACAAGAATGAAGTTCTGGACGCTGTGTTGAAGGAAGTTGTGGATTTGGTAATAGATCTGAACCGACATTGAAACTTTTCTGGTTTTCTTTCTGTTTGAGCTGGTGTTTTGTTGTGTCTTAAAGATTTGAGTTTTATTGGAATGCAGGAAAAATTACCCATTGAGGAAGTGTTTGAGAATCTGAGATGTAGCAGACAAGGTCTCACCACTCAAGCTGTTGAAGAGAGGCTGGCCATTTTCGGTCACAACAAGCTTGAGGAGAAACAGGTTTGTGTCTTGTTATATATTTAAGCCATTTTCCTTCTCGTATGGTCTTGTGGATTTGCAATAACTTTAAATTCACTCACCGGTTGTATTTCAGGAGAGCAAATTCTTGAAGTTTTTGGGTTTTATGTGGAATCCTCTTTCATGGGTTATGGAGGCTGCTGCTATCATGGCTATTGCTCTTGCAAATGGAGGAGTATGAACTTGCATTTAGGCGTACTTTTTCCTTATTGTGATTTTACCCTATGGAATCTGCTTTGAGATTCTATTAAGTTGGTTCCTTTTGTAAACTTTAGGGAAAGCCCCCGGATTGGCAAGACTTTGTTGGTATTATCACTCTGCTTTTGATCAACTCAACCATAAGCTTTATCGAGGAAAATAACGCTGGTAATGCTGCTGCTGCTCTCATGGCTCGTCTTGCTCCAAAAGCTAAGGTATTAACTAATAATATATCCTTATCGTGGTTTACCTAAATTGGGGTAGTTATCGTTTAATATATTTGGAACCTTGTCATAAACACGAATGAACTTTGATTAAGAACCCAAAAACACAATAATTACAACCATGATTGAATGCTTGTGTGAATTCAAAGTGAATGTATTGTGGTAATGAGCCCTTCAACTCATCTCTGGTTTTGATAAAGGTCCTTCGAGATGGAAGCTGGAATGAGCAGGATGCTGCTATTTTGGTTCCTGGTGACATCATCAGTATAAAACTGGGAGATATTATTCCAGCTGATGCTCGTTTGCTTGAAGGTGATCCACTTAAGATTGATCAGGTGGGTCTTTCATTCTAATTGCTTTTAATGCGAAAGTCTGGTTGACTTGATCTAGTACTCTAGTTGTTGCTGTCTTCCTGATGTCTTAAATCTTTGCTCTTACAGTCTGCACTTACTGGTGAGTCCCTTCCGGTTACAAAAGGTCCTGGAGATGGCATTTACTCTGGTTCTACTTGCAAACAAGGAGAGATTGAAGCAGTGGTCATTGCTACTGGTGTCCATACCTTCTTTGGAAAGGCTGCTCACCTTGTGGATACCACTAACCAAGTTGGCCACTTCCAAAAGGCAAGGAGGGATAAACGACAGGACCTTTGTTATCCGAGTTACGATGTATGACTGATTTTGATTAATATTCTGTGTAACACGATATGTAGGTCTTGACTGCAATTGGGAATTTCTGCATCTGTTCGATTGCTGTTGGCATGATCATAGAGATCATTGTTATGTACCCAATACAAGATCGGAAATATCATCCTGGAATTGACAATCTTCTTGTGCTTCTCATTGGAGGAATTCCAATTGCCATGCCTACAGTTTTGTCAGTGACCATGGCAATTGGCTCTCATAGGCTTTCTCAGCAGGTTCGCTATGATCTTGCAATGGTTTTGTTTACTATATATTGATGAGTTTTCAGCAGAAGATGATGGGATTAGATTCATTAACAGGGAGCTATCACGAAGAGAATGACTGCCATAGAAGAGATGGCAGGCATGGATGTTCTTTGCAGCGATAAAACAGGGACACTGACATTAAACAAACTCACAGTAGACAAAAATATCATCGAGGTTGGTTAGAGAAGCCATTGTTTAAAGTTCAGTGAATCAGTGTTATTGTTCTAAAATTTTCACTGTACGTCAGGTTTTTGCCAAAGGAATAGATGCAGATACAGTAGTTCTGATGGCCTCTCGTGCTTCTAGAACTGAGAATCAAGATGCAATAGATTCTGCTATCGTTGGCACGTTGGCTGATCCTAAAGAAGTAATTCACTGCCATGATTTTCTCTTTACTTTTGGTCAAATCTTTCGATTCCTTTCAGCTTGTTTTCTAACTATTTGTTTTTTATTTATTTTTCCATCCTTTTTTGGCCATATGTTCTAATATTTTTGTGTTAAAAAAAGGCACGCGCTGGGATTCAAGAAGTTCACTTCCTCCCTTTTAATCCTACTGATAAGCGTACAGCCTTGACTTATATTGACGGTGACGGTAAAATGCATAGAGTCAGCAAAGGTGCACCAGAGCAGGTATATTGCATGGATTTTACACCTTGGCCTCTGGCTCTTGTGAGTTCTTACGCTAATTCTTATCTTTCAATGTGGTCCTTTTAGATTCTAAACCTTGCGCACAACAAGTCAGACATTGAGCGAAGAGTTCATGCTGTGATTGATAAGTTCGCAGAAAGGGGTTTACGCTCCCTTGCTGTTGCATACCAGGTAATAGGAAGCCTTTTGAATCCCTTATGGTTTTATGTTTTCTGTGTTAGATTCTTACTATGCCTTGTTGTTGTTTAAGGTTTGTTATATTATTTTCATTGGTTACTTGCTTCTATGATACAGGAAGTTCCAGATGGAAGGAAAGAGAGTCCTGGAGGCCCCTGGCAGTTCATTGGCCTCATGCCTCTTTTTGATCCACCCAGACATGACAGTGCAGAGACAATAAGGAGGGCTTTAAATCTTGGTGTAAATGTGAAAATGATTACAGGTTTGCTCTTTTCTAAGTGGACCCCTTCAAAGTGTGCAGTTCTGTAAATATTCTGAAGGAAAATTTGTATATGGGATTCCCATCTTCCATTAAGCTGAGTGTGCAACGCTGGTTGTTAAAAAATTCAACATAAATTCCTGAGTTGTTTTTCTAATTTTAGCACCATCCATGTTCTAAAAATGGTTAATTTATATCACCTTTGATGTTTTAAGTTGCTGAAACTTGTGGCTTTTACCAGGGGATCAGCTTGCCATAGGAAAGGAAACGGGACGACGATTGGGAATGGGAACCAATATGTACCCTTCATCAGCATTGTTAGGACAGGACAAGGATGAGTCTATTGTTGCTTTACCCATTGATGAACTGATAGAGAAAGCTGATGGATTTGCTGGTGTTTTCCCTGGTAATTTCTTTTACATTTTCCCTTAGTAGTTGATTTTACTTTCACTTTGGATATCCAGCTGGTTAATGGAATTCAATAAATTGGTCCGTTGGATTCAAATCTTGGATTTAGTGTTCCTTGCTAATAACTAGTTGTAGCCAAAAGTCCAATAAAGGTATGCAGAATTAACTAGTTTGATATGTGGTGTTATTTTCAGAACACAAATATGAGATTGTGAAACGCTTGCAAGCTAGAAAACATATCTGTGGGATGACTGGGGATGGAGTTAATGATGCACCTGCTCTTAAGAAGGCTGACATAGGGATTGCTGTTGCTGATGCAACTGATGCAGCTCGTGGTGCTTCTGATATTGTCCTCACTGAGCCTGGCCTTAGTGTTATCATAAGTGCTGTTTTGACAAGTCGGGCAATATTCCAGAGGATGAAAAATTACACAGTAAGTGTTGACTCTCGTGATTTTCTCATGGACAAACTTATTTAGAAATGTTGACACTATTGTCCTGGATGGTTTTTTTGCAATTTGTTGTTTTATCTGTGCCCTTTTTAGCATTACAATTTTTTATTACCTATTAATTTTTTGTTTTTTCATTTTCCTTCTTTTGCAGATCTATGCAGTTTCTATTACTATTCGTATTGTGGTAAGTTTGGCTGCCTCAACTTGTTTTTTTTTGTTTGAAAAATGCCTCAACTAGTTTTGCTAGTAATATAGATGAAACTTTTCTATCATGTTATCTTATTTGCATTTGAATTATGAGAAAGCTATCTCATTGAAAATTTTCATCATTTCTGTTACTGATTTTCTTTTATTGTACTTGTGGCAGCTTGGTTTCATGCTATTGGCCCTAATATGGAAGTTTGATTTTCCACCATTTATGGTGCTTATCATTGCCATTCTCAATGATGGTTAGTTATTTTCTTTTTCCACTTTTGCAATCTTTGTACCTGTGACATGTACACCCCCACACACACATATACGATGACCAACTATTGTATTGAGAAATAGTCCTGAAATGAACTTGAAAATATGCTGTTGGTGGTATTGGTTTGGTTGAAATGTATAGCTAGGAATTCAGTTTGATATTTGTCACAGCTTGTTGCTAAACATGTAGCATTTCAGCTAGTATAACTGAAACTTTTCTCTTGTGCTAATTTTTAGGAATCGGAAAGTTCATTATCTATGGTTTATAGATTGGTGTTTTGATCATAGCATGTCTTCGTTCATTAACTATTAGAACTATGTAATTTCAGGTACCATTATGACAATTTCAAAGGATAGAGTGAAACCATCTCCCATGCCAGACAGTTGGAAGCTAGCAGAGATTTTTACCACTGGAATTGTTCTTGGTAGTTACCTTGCAATGATGACAGTCATATTCTTTTGGGCGGCATATAAAACAGACTTCTTTCCAGTAAGATGACATGACATTTATTAAGCCATGAATTTTTATGGATAAATATACAATGCAAATATATCAGATCAAAATCTGTCAAAATGCTTAAGTTTCATTGTGTTCTTTGCGCTTTTGTTTTTGGACATAATATTTCACGAGAATACTCTTTTAAGACTAGAGTAACTGGAACAAATGAGGGATATATTACATGCAGTTGAAAACAAGTTAGTTAAGATGGGGATGTCTTATGTCTTGTACATACTGTTCTACGCTTTACCAATTTGCAAGTTTCTTAACTAAAGCATCAGCGTGTATCTGTTCATGGTTTATGTTTTGTCACATATAGCTGTGAATTTTGTTTCCCTGTACTCAACAGTTAATATGTGCTCCTGTTAATTTTCCAGAGGGTCTTTGGTGTGTCAACTTTGGAGAAAACTGCCCATGATGACTTCCGCAAGCTTGCATCAGCTATTTATTTGCAAGTGAGCATTATAAGTCAGGCACTTATATTCGTGACGCGGTCTAGAAGTTGGTCTTTTGTTGAACGTCCTGGGCTACTGCTTGTGGTAGCTTTTGTGATTGCTCAGCTGGTGAGGCTATTTCCTGTTCATTTGTAAATAGATGCTCAAGCAACTCTAGTGAAACTGAAATGCTAAACCTTCAATTTTCTGCAGATTGCCACTCTAATTGCAGTCTATGCAAATTGGAGCTTTGCTGCTATTGAAGGGATTGGTTGGGGTTGGGCAGGTGTCATTTGGCTTTATAACATCATCTTCTACATACCACTCGACTTCATTAAGTTTTTTATAAGATATGCTTTGAGTGGAAGAGCCTGGGACCTTGTCATTGAGCAAAGGGTACTAGTTGCATTGAATTTCGTTGTGGTTCCTTAGAGCAGACTGACGTTTTAAGTCTGCATGTTTATTGTATGTGTCTAATCTTTTTCCTGTGATTAATTTTCTCGATCTGTAGATTGCTTTCACAAGGCAAAAGGACTTCGGCAAGGAACAACGTGAGCTTCAGTGGGCACACGCACAAAGAACATTGCATGGGTTGCAGCCACCAGATACAAAGATGTTCACTGACCGGACTCATTTCACAGAGCTCAGCCAGATGGCTGAAGAAGCTAAAAGGAGAGCTGAAATAGCAAGGTATGCTGGAATTTTAGCAGTCCGTCTTTTCAGCTTCATACATGGTTATGTACCTGAATGCCGTTTTGTCTTGCATTGACTTATGGGGCATTTGAAGAATTGTGAGCAGCACATCTGGCAGAACCTTACCTTTTTAAAATATTATCTTTTTGATGAACTCATATTTTCTATTTGAGGATTAGTCCTTGCTGCCGGAAAAAGGAGTTATCACATCGTAAATTAAGCCTGCCAGATGGTGTGAAATGTTACTCAGCTTCCTCATAACCTTTTACATATGTTGGCTTTTGGTTCATTGGAAACTTCTCTGATTTTGGTGGAGTTCTCCAATTTTTGAATTATGTGTACGTGGTTGTAGGTTGAGGGAGCTTCACACACTCAAGGGTCATGTAGAATCAGTGGTGAGATTGAAAGGCCTCGACATAGATACAATTCAACAAGCCTACACCGTCTGAAGATCAGGTGTGGGGATATACACAATAATTGTGCCTTTTGCCAGTAATGAGAGTAAAGACATGTAATTGGGATATTGTAGTGAGTTTAACTTGAGCAACATTGCCTAATTACTGCTGCTGCTGCTTTACGAGTCCTCTAGCTCTTGGTGCTTTTGAGACCTTCATTTCCTGCCTGTCTTTCTGCCCATTTATGTCTATATCAGTAAGGTTATGGTCTGTTGGTCGTTTTCTTTACCGCATTATGTACAAACCCATATAGTTGGGTAATTACCATGGACTTAATACAGTTGGAACATGACAAACTTTCAAATTTATTGTGGTACGCTTTATGCATTTGTCGCTATGTTGCTGTCTCAAAGGCCTATGAATTGAGAAACGAGTCAATTATGAACCTAATGAAGCCTTGGTAAATGTATTTTGCACCTGTGAGTAGGGATTTCCTGAACTAATAACCTGTGCTGCCCAAGCCACCTAAACTGGGATGCTGCTCAACAACCAAGCCACCTCAACGACTGGGATGCTGCTCAACAATCTTCCGAAGTGAGATCAACGCTTAACGAAAATTGAAGTTAAATCGTATATAAAACACATGCAAGGTGTACAGTGAGGCCAAAAAGGTTTTTGGTAGCATCTTGAGAAAGGAAGAAGTTTGCTAGGAAACTTTCAAACATTTTAGGTATAGTTTTTAAGGATAACACTTAAAGACATATAATCAAATTTTAGAGGTAAGCTTACTTTCTTCATCCCTATAGATTTATTATAACATGTAACAAGGATATGGTTAGTTCGAGCAACCAACAAGGGATAAGAGAATCACCTTTTAGTTCATTTTTTATTGATATTCAATTTTGTGCTTTAAATCTTATAATGTATAAAATGAATGATTTACGCAAATTTATTAGTATACAATCCACTCCAGTTGCATCTAGGTTTCTAATGACATTGCCCCTTCTTCACTTATAAGAAGCTTCTTAAGAGATGTAAAACTTAAGAATTCTTCATTCGATTTCCCATATAAGGAATTTAATGATGAATTCGATAATTCTTTATATCTAAACAAGCTAAGGAAGAGTGAATTCTATGAGATAAAATTTTCATTCAAATTATCTTGATTTAATTGATTTTATGTCTTGTTTTAGGTAATTATGGAAGTTGTCTGAGGAATGGTGTATCCAATTATTGGAGGAGTATACAAATAAAAATATGAAGAGAACATCATTTTCGGATGAATATGGCTTGACGCTCGACCTTGTGCCATACTGTGTTTCTTTCAAAATTGTCTATTTAAATAACACATAGATTACAGTTTTGGTAGCTTTTGTTTATTTCAAAAGTTCCCATCTTAGGTTTAGGTTAGGGATATAGAGACACCATAGAGGGCACTCTGACATATATTTTCAACAAAGAGAGACATCCATGGTCATTCCAAGGAAGAGAACTATATAAAAAGGTCAAGATCTTTAATAATGACTTCTTTCATTTTTTTAAGAAAAATTATTTCAAAGTTATTTTATATTTCGTTATTTATGTCCATGGTAGATGAAACCCTAATGGATTCTTGTATGTTTTGATTTCAATTTTCATAAAGAGTTATATGTTTGAGATTTATGTGTGTTAATCTTAATATTAATCATATTTAAGTGATAACTTAGATTTAATTAGAATTCATATATAAATATAGTCGAAATGACTTTCAAACTAGGAACATATATTAAGGATTCAATGAGGATCTAGATAAAGACCTACGTGACTCTTCTAAGATTAGGATAACTTGCTCTAAAGAACCTAGTACGTTTCAAGGGTAGCTAATTAGATATATATGTTGGTCAATTAATATG
Source organism: Erythroxylum plowmanianum (assembly GCA_025531925.1). NCBI lineage: Eukaryota > Viridiplantae > Streptophyta > Magnoliopsida > Malpighiales > Erythroxylaceae > Erythroxylum > Erythroxylum plowmanianum. Next base: position 34,406,555 of record JANVCQ010000006.1, on the reverse strand, counting down.
GAGATAGGTGGTTATACCTTGATGGATGATAGATAATTGTTTTAGGAAAGTTCAATGGTCTAAATAGTAGAATCCCTATAATTGAATCGATGATGCAAGATGAAGTTAGAAGGGAACTCTTTTTTATTCATATTGATTCTCTTTATTCATAATTATTTCAATTTTCTATTGGTGATCCAAATTAGTTTACATTTTAATTCATTTTTAAATTCATTCAATAAAAAACCCAATTGATTATTAATTACGTAATATTAAGATGATTAAACTTAGTAGTTATATTCATCTCTTGTGAGATCGACCTTTAGTACCTCTTTACTATTACAGAATGATAGGTCTACTTGCTTTACTCTTGTATTAAAATAGAAAGGATATATATATAAAATATACATAAAGTTATTAGGGAATAAGTGCAATATTGAAGAGATTTGAGAACTATTAATCTAGTTATTTTGTTTATATTTATTTCAATTATTTTATTTAATTATTGAATTTTTTTGTGCTTATACAAATTTAACCATAGGTGTATGACTTTTGGTGTATGACAAGAATAATTTTTTCGGATCTTTTGGAAAAGATTCAAAGATTGAGAATATGTTTTTACGAACAATTTCAGGGAGAGAGAAGATTTCTACACAAGTAGTTCAACATCACAGTAATATGGAAGGCGAGCATAGGACTTATGCTATACTATAAGAAGCCATTATTTATGAGGATATAGTGAAGCATACAATGACTGATGATCATACTGAATAGTTATGAGATTAAACAGAACATCATGCAAATGATACAACAGTTTATACAATTCAACAAATTACCTAATGAATATACAAATGCATATATTGTCAATTTCATGGAGATATGTTACATGTTCAAAGTTAATGTAATATCTAACAACACTATCATATTGAGGTTATTTCTATTCTCATTGTGATATCTAGGCTAAAGGGTGGTTGAAGTCACATCTTGTAGCTTCAATCACTATGTGGGATAACCTAACGGATAAATTTCTGGTCCAAGTATTTCCCACTAGTAAAGACTGCTAAACTAATGAATGATATCTCTACTTATTGACAGTTAGATAATAAAATCCAATATAAGTCATGAGAAAGGTATAAAGATCGGATTAAGATGTGTTCACGTTATGAACTAACAGTATGGTTTCAATTTCATACTTTCTATAATGGTCTAGATTATTCTATAAAATAAATGGTAGATGCATTAGTTGGAGGAACCTTAAACAATAAGACTTTTGAAGTTGGCTTGAACTTGATTAAGGAAATGGTTATGATAACTACTAATAAGCTATCAAGCAGGGCTAGGGCACTAAGGTAAGCAGGTATTCACAATATAGATGTGGTCATAATATTGACAACTCAAGTAGAAACACTTACAAGAAAAATTGATAGCTTGAATTGATCTATAAGTCTAACTCAAGCACTGGGATATGTGTTAGGAGGTCGTATTAGCAATGCATGTCAAGTGGGTAGCCCTTTTGCTAAGCCAATAGATCACATGGACAACTTGTAGAATTATCAGTGACAATAAAATTCTTATAAAACAACATATATATTCTAGGATGGCAAAATTATCCACACTTTGGTTGGAGCAACTAAATAAGAGGAGAAGGACAAAGACAAAGTAATATTTTAAGATTTCAACAAGACCCTAATAGTAATAATAAAGTAAGCCATACTGGGAGCTTGCTATAAAGATATTAGCAAAACAGACTATAGAGATACTTGAAAATTTTAAAGCAAAATTTGCTTTAATAGCTACTTGAAATAAAAATATAAAACTTCAAATTAGGTAGCTGATCAATTATGTCAATTCTATAAGGAAAAATCCTTATCAAGCAATATAAAGGAGCAATGTAAGTTGGTGAAATTGAGAAATGGTAAGGAGATTAGGCAATCAAATGATAACCATAAGGAAGTGGAGGTTTAATAGGCAAATGATAAAAGGCAATGAGAAGGTCATCCAAGAAGAGGTCCAATAGTATATGGCTTTCATTCCCTTCCATTAGATGCTTAATTATAATAAAATAAATACATCATTTAAAAAGTACTTGGAGGTCTTTAGGAAGCTACACATAAACATCTCATTTATAGATGCCTTTATACAAATACCTGCCTATATCAAGTTTCTTAAAGAGATCATAGTTAAAAAGATAATATTGGAGGAGTTTATGAACATTTCCTTGAATGTCGAACTGAATGCCATAATCCATAATAAACTACAACCAAAACTTAAGGATCTACGGAGTTCTTCTATTTTTTGCACTATCGATAATGCTAATCTATCTAAAGATTTATGTAATTTGGGTTCCACATGTCTTGATGCCTTGATCAATTGTTAAAAGTTAGGACCTTAAAAATTAACATTGATAATTTTAACCTTGTAATTAGTTTATCATTATATTAAACGCCTTTTAGTTTTATTAGAAAATGTGTTAGTTAAGGTCAAAAAGTTCTTTATTCATACTCACTTCATTATTCTAGATATGGAAAAGAATACTAAAATTTGCATTATCTTAGGAAGACCTATCTTGGCCACCATAAGACTAATAAATGTGAAAATGGTAGGCTATTATTAAACATGACAAATGAAGAAGTTAAGTTTAATTCAAAAAACATAACTAGATAATTTGTTTTATCCGATCATAGTTATAACATTGATTGTCATGATCTACTAATTAGAGAAATCTTCAAACATGAACTTGTAAAAGGTCATATAAAATAACTCTTACTGGATAGAGATACAACAAATCAATATGATGAAAAATGGTAACCATAGTAGCTAAAGTAGAGGGAGCAAACTTCAACATTCAAGGTAAAAAGCTTTAAGGATTTGGGTAAAGGTAAAACACTTCCTTCTTCTTCCAATGTGTAGCCCATATATTGAAATTGAAACCATTGCCCCTATGTCTAGAATATGTTTTCTTAAAGGATAATGAAATATTGCCTATTATCATGAATGCTTACTTATCTAATGATAAACTTGTTAAATTGTTGTATATATTCTTAATGAAAGATAGTTAGGTGGACTATATCTAACATTTGAAGGATTAACTATTCATTTTCATGCACAAGATTTGAAAGATAAGGTTTTAAAGAAAGAAATCTATAATCTGATTTTTGAAAATCAAAGAAGGCCAAACCTTAACATGAAAAAGGTCACTAGGACTGAATTCTAAAGTGGTTAGATATTGGGATAATCTATATTATTTTGGATGGTTCATGGGTGAGTTTAGTGCAATAATGTCCATATTTTCTACTTTTATTAAAAAAAACATGAAAGTGTTTATAGCTAATTTTTTAATTTTTGAGAACTCTTTTGATGTTTGCTTGAAAAATTTGAATAACGTTTTATAGTGCATTAAGGAAACTAATTTGGTATTAATTAGGAGAAGTGTCAGTTTGTAATATAGGGAAAAATATTATTTTAGGTAATAAGATCTTAACACATAAGATTAAGGTAGATGAAGAGAACATAGAAGTATTGGATAAGATGCCATCTTCTCTCAATAAAAAGAGGAATAGAAGTGCCTTAGGACATGAAGGCTTTTATGGGAGATCTATTGAAGATTTATTTGAGATATCTCAACCCTTATGCAACTTATTGAATAAGGATGTAACATTCAATTTTGGTACAAGTCACCCCATGTTAGGGGTTAGAAAATTTAGAAATTTCAGTGCATTGTATGCTTTGCATAATTGAATATTTGTTAATATGTACATATGAATTTTGACACATTCAAATAAATTGTGCATGCATTCATTGACATTTTTCGGGTAAAATGGATTTATAAATGAGATTAAAAATGTGAACTGTGGATTATTTGTGGTAAAAATTTATTTGGAGCATATCATGATTATTTCATCATTTTTGAAAATTTTGGGGTATTTTAACCTAGGAAAAATACATGAATATGTGACAAATGGGAGTGTGACAAATGGCCTGACGTATAGGAGACATGCAGCAGCTTGCATGAAGGGCAAATGGAAGGCATGCATGGAGCCATGTGTCAAAATGACAAAAACACACATAAGTACATGTGTTAGAAGGCAAAATTATTGAAACTCTTTGTTGTTATTCGGATGTTGTTAGTCTTCATCGAAAGTCACTGAATCTGCATCACCGAAATATTGATTTTGATTTTTATATCAGTCATGTTCTTTGTAAAACAAATAACCCAGTCTAGCTATTAGTTTGCTTCTCTTTAATCTTGCTTTTCCCTCCATCCACCGAAACCCTGCTATTCACTGTCATAGCTCGAATTTGTTTAAAGAATCAAGTAAGTGATGTTTCTAATTTTCTGGGTTTTGTTAATGAATTTGATGATGTTTTAGTACTGGAAATGAGTACATGCATAAACTGATGGCTTCGATGATGTTCAGAATGCATTATATGAAAATGATGTGACTCCGAAATTGTGCAAATACTGGAATAGCTGTATATGCTATGTTTTTTATGATTAAGATTCTTCGAGTTGACCATAAGCAATAGCGAAGAAGTATAAAAATGGTATAGGTTCGGTTTTGTGTTGATTATGGGATTGGTTTTGAATGGAAATAAACGTAGCAGTAGAGAGAGAAAGCACAGAGTGCATATATAGTTTTTGAAGCTTGAATTTTGAGTTATTTTAGTGTAAGATAAGTTGCAATGGGTGTGAAAATGTAGAGAATATGAATTAGGAATGAATTAAGCTGAAGAAGAAAGAAGTGAGAAAACAATCTGGAAAACATAGTAGTGAGAGAAAGTTTGTGTAGGTTTCGGTTTTCATGAATTATCATATAAGCTTGCACTTGATGGCTTTAGAGGTTGTACTAGATATAGAAGTCCAAAATATTTGATGCAGGAATGAAGAAAATCAATAGAAGATACAAAAAT
>JANVCQ010000006.1:34384717-34397946 GCA_025531925.1 Erythroxylum plowmanianum | reverse complement strand
AGCTAGCACTTCATGCTTAACCCTCTCTGTAAAAGTTACAGAGTTCTCTCAACTCATTATGTGGATACTGTTAGAGGTCGGACACTTGTGCGGCTACGGTAGTTGAGACGGATCGGTTTCGGAAACGGTTCGAGGGATGCATCAAGACAAAGATCGAGCTTCGGAAATAAGGTACGAATTAAATTTTCGCTTTATTTTGATTCGTGTTAATCATTTTATAAAATTAAATAGATCTTGGTTTTCGGGAAATCAAAAGTCACGAAAAAGTTTCGTGACTATTCCGCTACGTTCGGATTAGATCCGGATCCGATTTTCCAACAGTAGAGGAAAAGCAAGCTTAAGGCAACCAACGGAAAAAGTGGTGGCAGGCAAGAGAGTGTCCATGAAACGGTGGTGCTTTTCTTCTTCCTTTTGGTCTCTTTACTGGTGATGATGGTTGAAAGACAAAGTGTGTTTCTCGTAGGCTTAGAAAACCATGGAACAAGAAAAGAGTGGCTCTAAATGAGTAACCTATTGTCTTTTACTTCACTTGTACTCAAGGACGGATGTACATTGCCCCCACTTGCCCCCAACTTTTTTTAAAAAATTTATATAAAAATATTATTATTTTAAGTTTTTTTATAAAATAAAATAAAAATTTGCCCTCGCTCAAAATTTTTTTATCTCCATTAAAATCTTGCCCCTATTAAAAATAAAATTTTGACCCTACTCAAAAAAATTTCTAAATTCGTCCCTGCTTATACTATTAAGTATGACTCACTCCTTTTTTTATTTCTTAACTTATGTCTTCAAATTTAAGAGTAAAATATGCCACATTTTTATTTGATTTTATCTATTTAAATTTATTTTTATGATTTTAATTACTAAAAAATGTTATACTATTAAAAACTATAGAAAATATTTTTATTAACTATCTTCTGAGTTATTTTAATATTAATTATCATATAATTGTTTGTATAATTACCCAATTTTATTTCAATAATAGTTTATATTAAAAAATTTACTAAGATGTTCATGGAAATCCAAGTGTTATATCTAGAGATGGTAAAACCAATGTTTTAAAAGCCAAATTATGTAGTGATCGATTTGACCGAAAATATTATATTGAATTTATTATTAGTTCATTGTATAATAATAAACATTGAATTATTTTTTATTTTTTATTTTTACTTATTTTTATAATTTTACTTATTATTATCATATACCGATTTTATATTAGTTTAATACCAATTAAACATTTCCTTTAACTGGTTCGATGTCTGGTCCAGCTTCTAAAACATTGCCTAACATTTAAATTTATTTTGATAATTAATTCATAGCTAATTTTATCTAATAACAAATTTTAAAGTTTGAATCTAACACCAATTTGTTTTTATTGTTATAAATAATACCAAAATATTAAATTAATACTAAATTGTTAGTGAAACAATTTCAGAGTGTGGATCAATTACTTATCAATTTTAAACTTTAATAAAGATATTAAGAATTTGAGTGAAGAAAATATTTTTATATCATGTAAATAAAAATTTAGGGTTAATTCCTTAGAAATTTCCTAGGGTTTAACAAACTATCATACTAGGCTCCCGTTTTTTAAAACTATCAAATACTGGTCCTATGTTTTAATTAATATATCTTCCGTCCCCTTACTGCTAAAAAATAAAGATAATGTGTTTACAGGTTTTCAATACTAGCAAAATTATCCGATTAGCCATTATAATTTTTCTTATGCTGAATGAAAATTCCCAGTTTGTGCTAAATGGCAACAGTAAACACCAGAGAGTATATTTTGCTTAACATTGCATAATTGCGGTTTCAAATACTGAACTTCTTGGTCTTGGGCCCTGGCATTATGAGCCACATGCTATGGGACGTCCTGTTTCAACCACCGACGGAGCTTTTCGCTATTAATCATCAACAAAAGTTCGATTGTGCAAGTTGGAAGCCCTCGTACTTGGTTTTAGAATCATAAATGTCGGTCGTTGACTACTATCAAGCTGCAGTTTTCTCTGATGTTTTCATCTCAAAGTTGACTTCAGGAGTTCCATCCTCACTAGCCTTATACCTGTACCACCTTGTACAGATTAAAAAGTAGCCCAAATTTATCACTCCCAAACCAGCGATCAAGAAGTAAAAGTAATCTAATCTTCCCTTGTTAAGATCTTCTGACAACCAATTTCCAGTGGCTCCTCTCTTTGTTGTTCTGTGAACTATCATGATCAACAGGCTACTGAAATAACTAGAACCTGCTAAGCCACAATAGAAAAGAGACCCTGCAATGCTTCTCATGTTCTCCGGGAACTGCTTGTAATAGAATTCAATTAGACCAACGGAAGCAAATGCTTCAGTTAACCCCGCTAGTGCAAACTGAGGAATCAACCAGAAACCGGACATGGATGAAATTGCACCTCTTCTTGGCTCAATCCCTAAAGTTGGTTTGCTGAGAGCAATTGTTCTTCTATGCTCCTCAACCAAGGCAGAAACTAACATTGTGAAGATAGAGAATACTATGCCAAAGCCTACTCTTTGAAGCATTGAGATACCGCCTTCTTTTCCTGTTATTCTTCGAACAAAGGGGACTAGGACTCGATCATAGATAGGTATGAAGATGGTCAGACTTAACATCATGAACACAACGTAAGTTGCAGCTGGAATCTTAAAGCCGGTATTCCCTAGGCGTCTATCAGATTGACTAACTTGGAACACAGCATAAGTGTTTTGTTGGACCACAGCAAGATAATATACAACGCCTGATACCCATATTGGAAGCACTCTCAACACGCATTTTGCTTCTTCCACTTGCTGCAAGCTACAAAGTTTCCATGGATCAGCTGCTGATCCATCTGGGTTTATCTTATCTTGGGGAGTAATAATTGCTGCCTTGTCCAGGAACCTGTACAAGATCATCACGAGTAACTAACGAGCAAAGTCTTAGACCAAACTCTTTAGTGTTTCTTTGGATACTCGAAGTAAAATGAAGTTGGTTTACCTGAACTGATCAGTGTAAGGAAGTTTGACGTTGACAGACTTGGAAGGTATGTACTTGAAAAGGGAAATCCAGGGTTGTGGCACTGGATTTAGGCCTCTTTTCTTGATTGCTACAACAACAACCTGTGCTATACTAGTCAATGGACTGCCAACGGCTTTCACTTTGACATATATTTTTGTGCCCACGAAGAAGAGAACGCATGCAATAAACATAAGGATTGGAGGAATTCCTAAACCTATAGCCCAGCTGACATTGGACTGGACATAAACTATAAGAGTCAAGGACACCATTTTCGCAAAGGTGAATGTGAAGAAATACCAATTGAAGAAACTGTTAACACCCCTTTTCCCAGAGTCTGTGTTGGGGTTGAACTGGTCTGCACCAAAGGCTAAGTTACAAGGTCTCACACCGCCCGCTCCTATTACCATTAGTCCAAATCCTGTAAACAGAAATGCCATTTGACCTCCTGTTGGGCCTTTGCATATCCTACTCTCTTTCGCACAGTGAGGTGGGTGCAAATTAGAGATTGCTGCTGTCAATTGTATGCAAAGTAGTCCCTTCCAAGTATAAAATGCCATATGTTAGGAATTCAACTATATTATGCAATGGTAAATCATAAATGCTGTCTGTCACCGTCACACTAAAGGAAATTATTATATTATCATGCTAAGTTGCCAACCGATTACATGAAAAGGCACTTTCTACTCTGTGGTCTAAACATAAACGCATTTTGGTTCTATAAAAAAAAAAAACAAAAGCATAGATTTCATCCAGATATCAATCATCATTATCCATCCAATTTTAGAGATACGGATATAGTGCGCTTTAATTTCAGTAAGGAAAAGTCGAGTAAAAGGTACAAAACTGCTGCACTGCTAAAGCATGAAGGTTTCCGTTACCAGAAAAGACGCACAAGTAGCAAACCCCAAGGTCTTGTAACGGCCAAAGTAAGTGTCGCAGAGATACGCTCCAATTAAGGTGCCAAAGTTGCAAGTACCATTGAAGATGTTGATTATAGTAGCAGCTGTAATGGTCTTCATGTTGAAGACGGTAGTTAGATATATTAAGAGGTTGGACAAGGTACCAATGGCTCCCAACTTCTCAAAAGTTTCATTCCCTGAAAAAAGTTTATTGTGTCTAATTTTTACATATAAAGAGGATAAATATACAGAAATCTACTAACAAAAAAGGAAGCAAAAAGAGAAAGTTAATGAACAAGCTTTATATATATCACATACCTATGATGAATGGCATAGCTTTCCATCCTCTATAATTGATCTTTGGCTTTTCCATTGTGACCTCACCAGCCTCACCATTTTCAATGGATTCTTTAAGATTCTTCTCCATGTTTCCTTTCTCATACTTTTCTTGAGTTTCTTTTCCATTCTCCTTCATGGTTGCACTCTATCTCTTTACTGCTCTCTCTTCAACAGTTTATCTATTTGGGTACTTCATGAAATGAGTGTACATTATTTATTCTGATGGCCCCAAAGTGTGAACGGAAGAATGCTTTTTTTCCCTTGTTTTCGGTATGGAGGTTTTAATGATTGACAGGCAGAATTTCCATTTCCATTTCCATTTTCATTTCCTATCTAATTGTTTGCCTCCTTATTGGTTTACATTTAAGGCTAAACCATATGTCCTGTTCTGTGCCATGACCAATCCATCTCACTTAAATTATAAAACTTAAGATAAAGATAGTCTTGAAAGATATTGTTAACTAGTCTTTAATTATTTTTTAACCAAACTTTTGTTACTTAAGATGCTTTCTCGAAAGTAAATAGTAATATCCAAGCGTTTAATTGAAAAAAAAACGTGTGATGGAAAAATCTTCCATACGAATCCGTAATCCAATTGACAATTGCTTCCTTTAGGTTTAGTGCTTCTATGTCAAGTCCCTTTCAATATTGCATACTAGCAGGACCCTAGTTGTTGCTTTGTCGCATTGATATTAAGTGGAGATGGTTACACACTTTAGTCATAACTGGAGACTCATCAAGTTCATGGCAGGTAACCATCAAGTTGTGGGGGTAAATACGTGTAACTACCTATTTAAACGTTGAAAACATATCCATGACTAATTGCGAATCTGTCTAATTGATTGTTGTCGTTAACAGAAATGTAAAACCGAAAGTTCAAATTGCTTGACGGAGTTGATATGACAAAGCCGTACCCGTCTCAAACACATAAAAAACGAAGGAGATATGAAGGCAAAAATCCTACGTTATTATTTTTATCATGCAAATATATGTATTTAATTGCAAGAATACAAAAACTACATTAACAGGGCTCCAATATAAATACATCCATGAGTTGAAGTTGGAATCGTCAATCTAATTCATGTCAGTGGACTAGGCTCGTATGCTTTGTACTCAACTCAATAAATTTAGAAGAGAGCTTCCAAACAATTTTAAACTCAGAAGCATTCCAAAGACAGTTTTTTGGAGGAAAATTTTCGCAAAGATGGACGATTAATATTTGGACCGACTGGGAGATTCTTTGAAAAGTTCACCTCACCAATTAAATCATTTTATATACTACTGAGAAATCGAGGTGGTATTTGATTCTGCATGCAATAGAACAAATATGAATTATTTTGTTTGCTTACTCAAAAATTATGTGATTAATGCATAAATATGATAAAACATGGATCATACAGTAGTAGTGCGTTATTATGTAGGTTCATCATTTTCTTATCGTTTTCTTCTAACTGCTTATACATTTAGTTCATCGTAACCATTGTAACTGCATATATGTGTGTCCAGTTTGTAAAGCTATCTATACAAACATGGAGGGTAGGTAAGAAGTGTTAACTTCATTAAATTATAAGGTTATTTATATTAAGGTTTGGGCCTATTAGTAATTTAATTAAAATAAATTTTAGTTTCAATTAAACTTTAATTACAATTATAATTAATACTAATGAAATACCAATTAGGCACAAATAAGATCCAACATCTTATATTAGTCTTTATTTATTAAATATCTCACATTTAATAAATAAAGTTAATTAAACTTTACAATTAAGTTTAATTTAGTTAAATTGATGTTCTCACTCATCAATAGTTGTTTGTGTAATTTTCCAAAAAACATTGTTGCTTTTGTATAACTTAGTAGATTCTTAAATATGTTAAAAATTGACCTAATTCATATTCATGATTAAATAAATTAAACTTCTTTAATTTATTTTTAACTCTCTAATTGAATAATTTACATCTACAGATCAAAATTTGCATTAGTTACGTATCGTGACCAACTAAATATTAGGAAAGTCAAAATAGTTTTAACTAACCTTCATGTGTATGATTTTTTCATATGATTTAATTATTTCATCATATAATGTTTCAATTAGATATAGAATATAAAATTAATGTTTATTTTATTTAAGCCAATTATGTTAGTTCTATATAATTAGCAGTTGATTCAATTAATAATATTTGAAAATTATTTTAAAGTATTATTCCACTTTGCCCAAGGATTTTTCAAATTAATACTAGTTGAGAATAAAGAAATATTTTTCTTAATCACTGAACTATCTTCATATAGTTCATATTATATCCAATAATTATAGATTGAGCTACCTTTGACTAAAACATGACATAGTTAGTTTCAAAATTTATTAATCCCTATATAAGATACTTCAAAGATCTTAAGTCAAATGATCGTTTAAACAATCATCACAATGAAAATTTTCATAGATATACAAGTAATGTTTGAAATGAAATTCTTCTGTTGGGTCAGTTTAGTATAGTCATTCCCTAACAAGTAATCACATATTTATTTAATTATCTTTGTACTCTAGTTTTTGATATTGATTACTTCCTTCAAAAGAAAGAAATATAAAGTATGCTGATCTTTTTATGATATATTAACTTGTAATCTTAACAGACAATGACTAAGAACAATTTAAAAATAATACATAGATGTAATATGAATTACATAATTATGATCTTATTATAATTCATTTGCAATATATATTTATCTCATGAACATCATCTTATACATCAGTTAACTAAAAAAATATGCATAAGATAAATGATACTTTCTAATAATTAATATGCATAAGATAAACGATACTTTCTAATGATTACTTCATTAAAACTACAATCGATTAAGACTAAGATTAAGTACATAGAGTGTAAGTTTTTGGGTCACAAAATTACATCTAATACTGATTGAGAATAATATGACATTCTCTCTAATTACTTTAAAATGAAGAATCATATATTAATCATGTAACTATTTCCATATAGTTCATATTATATCCTATGAATATCAACTAAGCTATTTTTAAGTTATAAATAGTACTAAAATATAACAATCTCTATATGAGATATTTTAGAGATCTTAAGTTAAAGAATCACTTACATAATTATTATGATGAGAATTTCTATAGACATACAAGTAACGTTCTAAATGAAATTCCCATATCATGTCAATTCAATGAACTTATTTTCTGATAAGTAGTCATATACTTGCTTAAATATCTCCATTTTTTAGTTTATAAGACTGACTATTTCCTTTATAAGAAATAACTATAACATTTAATAATCTTTTTATATCCTATTAATGTCCGATATCAATAGCTAACTAGGAATAACTTAAGACAACATATAAATGCTGCAATGTAATAATTATTATCTTATTATAATTTTATTTGCAATGTATATTTGTCCCCCCTCATAATCTTTATCTTATATATCATTTAATTAAATGAATATAATGATTCATTTAAACAATTATGTCATTAAAATTGCAACTAAATGGTTGATTGTAGGGTATATACTTATATATACAATCATTTAATCATGTATAATAGGTATTAAATTCATATTAATATTTTAAAATCTGTTGCTTCTCACCTTTTCAAATCATGTTTGTTTCTTTTTTCTCATTTTTAATTGTTCCTTCACATATTTTTTAATAAACTAATTAAAATAATGAAATAGTTGTAAACAATGTACAAACATTTCATCAACGAATTCTCTTCAATCTTTAAAGCAACTCCTTTGAGACATGAACATGCAAAGTAATAGAGAACTGATCAAAAGAGAGGAGAAAGTGAAAATGGCCTGGATGATAAACCCAAGTTAGGAAGAGGAAGGAAATAAAAATTTGATTTATCTTCTTCAAAATAATTATTATATTATTCACTAATTTCTATTTTTATTATCTATGTAATTCTTTTTCATAAATTTATTTATGAAAATTAATCTTATTCTTCTTATTGTTTAAAGTAGAATCAATCTTTATAATGGCAAAAAAAATTCCTTGTCATTTTCGTAGCAACTTGAGCGTTTATTTCTACATCTAAATTTTTTGTTAGATTTCTTCTTTTTCTTAATTTCAATTATTTTCTGTTAGGATATTTATGTCTTGAATTAGGTGTGCATAAATTAAATCAATTCTTTTAAATAGTTACAACATCTATATTTTTAATTTGTGGTATGTAGAAATTAGTAAATAATTATGAAACGTTTTAATAAAAAAAGTTAATACTTCTATTTAAGAAAAGTATTTATTTGTAAATGAAATCAAATACTTTAAGATTTATTATATATACTATTTAAAGCTTATTTAGTAATTAGACTCTCCGAAGTATATATGTATTTGTATTTCAAAGAAGACAACGGAATGAGTAGGACTCTGGCTAATAAAGATTGGCAAAGTCAACTTCGAGAAGTTGGAACTTAAGTGGACTGAAGTGTAGTCAAATTACGACAGTTGACTGGGCCCTGCCATTAAGAATTCGAAAGGTACCGCACATGCTCGTAAATCGGAGGAGTTGGATTGTGTTTTAAATGCAGTTTTGAATTTCCTCGAGTCAAAATGTTAGTGGCTTTAATTTGTTGCCGCTGAGACACCGTTTCGTTTTTCTTTCTCAAATTTATTGTTTTCTTTGATATCAACTAACAGTGCATTATTGAGTGTCTTCAGGTCTTATGTTATTAACAAAATTTTTACTAAATTGTTATTTTTTGTGGTTTTTAAAATATAAGAAACAAAATTTTAAAACACGATTGCTCACTAATTACGGTTTTTTTTTCTAAAAATAGGAAAACTATAACAGGATTAAAAAATACGTTTGATTTCATTTTCTTTTTTAATTTTTTTGTTTCCTATATTTTCTATTAAAAACTATTTAGTTGAAATTTATAGTAAAAACTAAAAATAAAATCTATTTAATTTTATCATCATGTTTTCTGTTTCAGTCTTATTATAATATTATATATTAATCTCTATTAATTAGATGCAAGGATGAATATTACTAGACCTCTTCATACCTTATATGTCAGAAAGATTTTTATTGAGTGTTTGTTATTGTATAATATTAAATATTAATATTAATTTTTATTTTAATTCATTTCTTAATAATAAAATTCCAAAGATTTCATCATAAGTTATTCCGACAATTTTCGTGCTCTTTTAAATAGAGATGTCATTGAGTCGGGTTGGGCTCAGATTGCTCCTGACCCAGCCAGGTTTGACCCAGGGACATAGTGGCCCATGGCCTGGAGCAGGTCGGGCCAACCTAGGCTGCCATTTTTTAATAAAAAACTTTCAAAATGATGTTGTTTTAGAAGTAACGGGTGGGTTGGGCCAGGAATTCTTTTCCCTGTTGATTAAACTGAATCTCCACGAACTTACCAAAACGACTATAGAATTGGATACATATATAAGAGCCAGAACCAACCAAATACAAAGCAGAAAAGGCGTTTACTAAAGACAGAGAAAGTTCCCATGATTGGCCTTCCCACCTTGAGTTATTGTTTCTAACTGTCCTTGTGTTGCCAAATGCTTCTAAAACAGGATCGAACTGCAAATAAGGAAACTAGCACAAGTAAAGATGCGTGTCATTTGACCTCAAAAAACTCCTTCACCTTAATTCTTTTTTCTTCCACTTAATAGAACAATTACCTCAAGCCAACTAATAAAGAGATGAGCAGATCTTGTTCCTTAGAATTAATTAGTACCTGAAAGAAAAAAAATCATAAAACCCAAGATTAGCAAGAAGATCTTGCTTCTTGCTGGAGAAACACACAAGTTATTACTCTATCGACACTTACATCCATCAAATTTTCAGTTTAATGTTCGGCAAGAAGAAATAGAGTTATATAAAGAACCTGCAGAATTGACACAGCAGGATCATGACAAGCAAAAACGATGTCATGCAATTATCTCGTCAGAAATATAAGCATCTTGGTAATGTTTACCTCACATCCAGCACAACAATACGCCATAGACATCTGGTTTCCGTAATAAGCTTTAAAAAGCCAATTACTGCTATCTGTTACATATTTATGGCTAGATTTACCTACAAAGAAGGTACTACAGAAGAAAGATTAGATTGAGAAAATGTTTTTTCCACCATGATCGTGATCTTACAAATAAAATAAAGTGAGTCCATATAAAAAGTGATGTTACCGGTACATCTGCAGGCAACTACCAGCAATATCTAAGACAAGCAATAAAGACCAAGCCCAACACATACTGAGATTGCCCAAAAAAATCAGATAGGTCGCAAATTATCAAGTGACATGCAAGGCATAGAATATAAGTGAGGTGCCTGTACACTTGCAGAAGGATTACAAGTAGACAACTGATGAATGAAAAATATATCATTTAGATTAGACAGGAAAATTTCGGATAAGTCAAGATCCCAAAACATGACATTCAGCTGGAATACATAATACTGAAGACCTGTGTTCCAACTTCCAAGGGTAGGTTAAAAGTTTTCCATGAGCACACTACCCGTCAGTGCCGTCACAATCAAAGCTGAAACAACGGTTAAAATAAATTACAAGTCAAGCCTACACATATCCAAAATGGAAAATGATTAAAACTGAAAGAAAGTGAGCAGTAATAATCATTCTGATACAGAATGCCAAAAAGCCATTTGTTGGAATAGCTTATGGAAAATAAATAGCAATTCAAGACAACTCATATATATGTTCCCTAAATCACAAAACCACCATAATTAACACTCCAAAGTCCACTAACCAACGAAAAGCAAATATATTCATCACATGCCAATTCTCTTTCATTTTCTTTTTTATTTTGTATTAAAAGAAAAAAGACCCACCATTGATGTTGGGAATGTAAAGGTAAAGAGATAATTTGGTGGGTTTAGGTCTTGAGTTTTTTTATCATTGTCACTTTCCTCTGGATTCCAACTGCAAGCATGTTAACATAGATGTGACAAAATCCTTACTAAATTTAACAACCTTAAAAAAAAGCCCAAGTTTTATATCTAGAAGTTGAGATATTAAAAAGCTCAAAGTAAATTAGTAACAAACAGACATCAATTTCAAAGTCCTATCTAGATCGAAAATAAACAAATGAAGTAGCTATCTTGACTCAGAGATTAAGTGCCAATTTAAAACTCGGTGGCAAGTTGCACTAAAGCTATTTTTGGTTAAGTGATTATTAATGGAATATAATGAAATATAATATTATTCTTTATTTTAGAATAAAGGTTTATAATATAATAGAATATAATAGAATGAAAAGGGAGAGTTTCACATTACATCCTATTTCATCCTAAACAGTAAAAATAAGTTATCTCCGATTTGAGAGATTTATGATGAAATGTAAAATAATAAACAACATTTCATTATATTACATTATGAACATTTCTTCTAAACAACATTTCACTGTATTATATTATGAATCATTTCATCCTTCCCATACAACAATTTTCTAATATTATATTCATTTACAGTTTATTCCATTATAAATCATTTTAATTTTATTAAAAATCTTACGTCAAACCAAGCATAGTCTAATGCAAACTACCATTTAAGTGAGTTGAGGATGCTGGCAATTAGAGGCTTCGTTGTTGTTCTCAACATCCACATCAGAAAAAACTCACATATTAAAGGAATCAGTTGCTTCTGTGACTACATCCACATTGTTTTCTTTTTTTACAAATTATGGAAATTGTGTTTTCTTCTTTCTTTATTGTGACTGATGGACACAGAGGAGGGTCCAAAGTGGGGATTTTTTTTGTTTGTGAATAAGACGGCTAAAGGAAAGGAAGATAGGATAGAGCTCCATAGAAAACTAAAAAAAGGTGATAATGATAAAGTTTTCTATCATGTAACCTAATTCACAATATGTTGGTAAATCAGGATATGATATGATCCCGGTAGTAGAAGAATAATTACGAAACTTTTTCGTAACCTTTCATTTCCCAAACAAAGATTTTTTTAATTTTATAAAATGATTAACATAAATCAAAATAAAGCAGAAATTTAATTTATACCTTATTCCAAAGCTTGATCATTTTCTTGCTTTATCCTTCGAACCGTTTTTAATTTGATCTATCTCAACTACTCTAATAACACAAATATTTAGCCTCTAATGGCATCCATAGAACAGGTTAAGAGAACTTTGCAACACTAATAGAGAGGGTTAAGTAAGAAGTGTTAGCTCTATTAGAGCTTAAATCTATTTATAATAGGTTTTGAACGTTTTAATAACTTAACTGAAATTAAATTGTAATTCCAATTAAACTTTAATTAGAATTACAAATAATTTTAATTAAATACCAATTAAGCTCAAATAAAATTCAATATCTCATATTGATCCTTATTTAGTAAATATCTCATATTTAATCATAAAGTTTCTCAAACTTTATAATCAAGTTAAACTTGATTAAAATAACTTTACCTTTTTAAACTCATTTTTTATGTGAGACCTATTAGCTTCCCAAAGATATTAGCAATGATTATAAATTATAACTCTAATTTAAAATTAAAATGGATTTATCTTTAACTCTCTAATTAAACAATTTATAATTATAGATCAATATTAGCGTCTAGCAACGCATTATGACCACCTAATTATTTATAAATGTCAAAGTAGTTTTGACTAACCTTTTCATACATAATTTTTTCATATAATCCAATCCTTTTATCAACCAATATTTCAATTATAGATAGAGTATGAAATTAATGTCTACTATATTTGGAGTCCAATTATATTAGTTAAGCACCATTAGCTATTGATTCAATTAATGACATTTGTAAACTATTTACAGAACGTCATTCTATCTTGGCCAAGAATTTTCCGAATCAATACTAATTGAGTATAATATAGAACTTCTTCCTAATTACTTTAGCTTGATGAATCATATCTTAATCATACAACTACTGTTGGACCCTGTCTCCGAGGCCCAACATTCGGACCCATATGAGCATGGAAGGCCCAAACCCGACCACCAACTGACCTCAAATAAAGG
>JANVCQ010000006.1:34347834-34384617 GCA_025531925.1 Erythroxylum plowmanianum | reverse complement strand
TTCTCAAATCTCTACACAAACCCTAACTTCCATCTTACACCATTCTTAAACCTAGCTTAAGCAAAGGTAGAACTTACCTCTCTCAAGAAGATTTCTTCTCTTTTTCTCCTTCTTTCCTCTTGGCCGAAGCTCTCCTACGGCTCTCCCTAGCTCTCTTGGCCGAAGCTCTCTTCTCCTTGCTAGCTCACGTTCTAAACCTTCTCTTCTTTTCCTTTGGTGACTTACGACACTTTGCTACTCTTCATTCCAACTTAACTCTTTTATTCTCACTTAAAGCCTTCCTCCCCAAAACTACATAGTTTTGGAGCTCTCCTTAAAGCTCTCTTTAACTCCTTTGGGCTCTCCTCTAACTTTCAAAGCTCTTGGGCTCTCCTCCTCCTCACAAGCCCACTATACCCTAATCCACTTATCCTTATTCCATTTATTCCTAAAGCCCATACTTTCCAACATTAATTCTAAGCCTTCATTTTAACTTCACAATTCTAATTCCCACACATACTTGATAATTCCAAGACTCAATAAAATATATCTATATATATACATAATTAAATCAATTAAAGCAAAATAAAATGTAATTAAAGTAAGTGAATAATTAAATAAATCAATAAATTAAAAAAAAAAATTTTCGGGGCCCAACAACTACCTCTATATAGTTCATGCTACATCCAGTGACTACTAATTAAACAACCTATAATTAAATATGTCATAAGTAGTATCAAAACATAGCAATTTCTATACAAGATAACTTTGGAGACCTTAAGTGAAAAGGTCACTTCTACAATCATCACAATGAGAACTCCATAGATATGCAAGTAATGTTCCAAATAGATTTTTCATATCAGATATGTTCAGTGAATTTGTTCTCTAACAAGCACTCACACATTTGTTTAAATATCTCCATACTTTAATTTATGAGATCGACTATTTCCTTCATAAGGAAAAACAAAACATGTGCTAGTCTTTTTACGTTATATTAACATCCAGTCTTAATAGAACGATGACTAAAAACATGTTGAGATAATACATAAATGTAATATGAATCTCATAATTATAATCTCATTATAATTTAATTTGAAATTTATAATTATCTCACAGACTTTATGTTGGACCCCAAACGTTTCTTAGAAGTTAGAACTAGAAATAAGAAATTTGGTGAATCGTCCTGAGTAAAGAACAAATGATGAAAATTCTTGAACCAAGAAATGATAGGCAAGGGTAAAGTAGTGAATGAGAAATGTGGATATGTCCAAGTTTTACTTTGGTGTTTTTGGTGGATAAAAAATTTTTAAGTGAGAAGAATTAAGTTGAAAGTTAGAAGTAGAATGAAAGCCAAAAATGAAGTTGCATATGTGTAGTAAGTTGATGAAGAATATGTATATATATGTATGTTCTGTTGTTGGTGTTCATGATTAATCATGGACTATATATTTTTCTTTGGATGATATTGATTTGAGAATTTGGTGCAGTACATTGGATGAATGTAAACTTGTGTTCTGAATTTGAGGGCAATTCTGGACTGATGTAGGCTAGATTAGAGAAAGTTGTCTTCTCAGAAGTTGTAGGTCTTTCTTTTATATTTTCAACGATATATAGTATGGAATTTTTGGACTTCTAGGTTGAAAGTTATGGTCCTTATAATGGAAGATATATCTTCTATCTTTTCGCTTCTTCTATGTTTTGCTTCTTCCGTGTTTTGCTTCTTTTGCTTTTTGCTTCTTCTGTGTTTTGCTTCTTCTGTATTTTGCTTCTTTTGCCTTTTTGCTTCTTCTATGATGATGTTATCTTCTTCTGTGTTTCTTCTGTGATGACGTCATCTTCTTCTGTGTTTTGCTTCTTCTGTGATGAGGCCATCTTCTTCTGTGTTTTTTCTGTGATGATGTCATCTTCTTCTGTGTTTTGCTTCTTCTGTGATGACGTCATCTTCTTCTGTGTTTTGCTTCTTCTGTTTTTTCACCTAGCCTATGTTCTGTTCCATTTTTGACCCTTTTAACGATAGAATCTGTCTTCAAGGTCTTCACAAAAATTGTATATCTTGAAATCCTCTTTCGAATCATATAAAGAAAACCTTAATCTGATATTTGTAGGGAAAGGTATAGAAATTTTTCCACTCCTTCTGTCTTTTTCCATTCGTCTGCTTTTTCATTTGGCTTCATCTATACCTATCTTCTGTTCCATTTTTGATCCTTTAGAAGATAGAATCTGTCTTTGAGGTCTTCATCAAAGTTGTAGATCGTGAAGTCCTCTTTTGAACCATCTAAATAACAAACTAATCCGATATCTTTAGGGAAAGTTATAGCAAATTTACCACTTTATCTATCTTTTTCCATTGGTCTACTTTTCATCTGTACCTATCTTCTGTTCCATTTTTTACGCTTCAGAAGATAGAATATGTCTTTGAGATCTTCATGAAAGTTGTAGATCTTGAATTTTTCTTTCTAACCATATAAAGAAAACCTTAATCCGATATCTGTATGGAAAGTTATAGTAATTTTTCCATTTCTTTTGTCTTTTTCCATTCTTCTGCTTTTTCATTTGGTTTCGTCTGTACCTATCTTCTGGTCTATTTTTGATGCTTCAGAAGATAAAATCTTTCTTCAAGGTATTCAGTTGTAGATCTTGAAGTTCTATTTCTAACCATATAAAGAACATCTTAATCCAATATCTTTAGGGAAAGTTATAGCAATTTTTTCATTTCTTCTGTCTTTTTCCATTAGTCTGCTTTCTTTTTGTACCTATCTTCTATTTCATTTTTGATCCTTTAGAAGATAAAATCTGTCTTCAAGATCTTCATGAAAGTTGTATATTTTGAAGTTTTCTTTCAAAAAATATAAAAAACACATTAATCTGATACCTGTAGAGAAATTTATAGCAATTTTCCCACTTTATCTATCTTTTTCCATTCATCTGCTTTTTCAATTGACTTCGTCTATACCTATCTTCTATTTCATTTTTGACCCTTCAGAAGATAGAATCTATCTTTGAGGTCTTCATGAAAGTTATAGATCTTGAAGTCCTATTTTGAACCATATAAAGAGCACCCAAATATGATATCTTTAGGGAAAGTTATAGTAATTTTTCCACTTCTTCTGTCTTTTTCCATTCGTCTATTTTTTCATTTGACTTCTTCTGTACCTATCTTCTATTCCATTTTTGACCCTTTAGAAGATAGAATCTGTCTTTGAGTCTTCCTGAAAGTTGTAGATATTGAAGTTCTCTTTCTAACCATATAATGAACACCCTAATCCGATATCTTTAGGGAAAGTTATAGCAATTTTCGCACTTCGTCTGTCTTTTTCCATTGGTCTGCTTTTCGTTTGTACCTATCTTCTATTTCATTTTTGACCCTTCAGAAGATAGAATTTATCTTTGAGGTCTTCATGAAAGTTGTAGATCTTGAAGTCCTCTTTCGAACCATATAAAAAATGTTAATCTAATATCTGTAGAGAAAGTTATAGCAATTTTCCCAATTCTTCTATCTTTTTCCATTCGTCTGCTTTTTCCTTTAGTTTCATCTAATCCTATTGTCTGGTCCGTTTTGACCCTTCAGATGATAAAATCTGACTTCAAGGTCTTCTTCAAAGTTGTATATCTCAAAGTTTATTTTGAAATCATCCTAAGAGAATCTTAATCCAACATCTCTAGTGAAAGTTATGCCATTTATCCCGAGACAAGTTTGATATGATTGAGGACCAAATCTTGTTTGATTCTTTTGGCCATAATTTTGCTATCCGACCTCCAAATGAAGTGATTCTTGAACCCTTAGATTTCTAACATTTTTATTTTTACATCTCCATGAAAGGTTATAGATTTTGGTATTGATGTGAAAAAATGTATTAAATCAAGTAAGGGTATCAATTGGAAGAGTAGGAATTGGATATCTTACTGAACACACTTCAGTATTTTGATGATTTCTGGACTAGGAGAGCTCCGAATAAGATGATTCTTGTTTCAAGATAAACTAGAGACATGAAGCTACAAATGGTATGAAGAAGTTGAAATCTAATTTAGTTTCTAAGATGTTCAAATTTTGGTTAGAATTTGTGCATGGTATACTGATTTGGACAAGAGCAGTCCAAAAATATTTGAAGTGTATCTTTCGAATCACTGAACCAAATGGAAACTTCAGGAGCCTCCGATGTTAGTCCTGGACCTCATTCATTGGGACAAGCAAGGAGTAGTGTACCGTAGAGCAATGCGATAGTTAGATATTTTTGGGTTTTGGGTTTCCTCTGTAAAAATGAGATTTAAGATTAAAATTGAATATTATTACAATGCAATTTAGTGTATGAAAATTGTTATTTTGGTTATTTGTAGGCATAAGAACTATTAAAAATACATGGCAATATCACCAACATCACATTTTTTCAACTAAAACAAACTTTAGTCTCGTCCTATCCAGTAAGTATTCCATTTTTCCTACTTAATCTTCTTTTGGTCTCCTAAACAAAGAGTATGACAATTAATTAATCTATTGCTACATGAAGGGGCTGCAGGAATGGTTTGTCCCTTTGCTTGCCATTGCTAAGCCAAATAATCTTACAGGAATAATTAGTCACAGAACTTAAATTGTAAAAATGATTTGTGTTCTTTCTTTCGCATGAAAAAGTAAACTTCCACTGGTGGAAACTATAAAAAAGATGCTGTTGACGTGCATTTTGGGTGCTTTGCCGCCATTGGGATTGTAGGATATAATTCCCTAGTAGTAGTACAAGATAAAGCTCATACTAGCCTCAGACATTTTGTAGTTGATGCTATCAATAAGCCCGCTTCTTTATGCCGTATAACGACACTTGTACAGCCTCGCATAGTCGCTGCCCTCGAGCCATGGTCCTCCATGGGTAAAATCAGGGTCACAAATGAAACCAAAATGGTAATTTAGATAAGTTATCGTGCATTTAGATTATTTCTTTGATAATCAAATCAAAGGAGAATCAAAACGATTGAGTACTCCTGGATGGGTACAGGTCACATTTCAGAACATTGGGAAATTATTTGCAAGCTTTGAACTAGGGCCTTCGATGGATACCATGGACGAACTTTTTCATGGATTAGTCCAAGGGCTTAGAGCTTAGTCGTTCAAATTTCCAGGAACTGCATATTACCATGTTTGTCAGGTCAGTTCAAACTTTTCATCTTCTAATGTTAGGATTTCGATGGAGATTGAGGATGCAATTTTGTAGTTTTCATGATTTTCCTTTACTGTTACCATGGCTAATTATAGTTTGTGCTATAGTTGCATCCACATCTTCTTGACAACATAATGCTTTATTTATGTGCTGCCACATTGTAGGATGTGATGATAATCATGATTTCTCCACCAATCTACACTCAGAAATAGCAAACAGAAGAAAGCAATGAAAACTCAAGGTGGTGTGCGTGATGAAAGTATATGAACATTGAAGAGAAAGAAGAGAAAGCAAGTGTTGAATTTAGGAACAGAATAGTGAAACTATGTTTGAAGTGAAGACATGTGACATTCACATGAAAAGAACAAGTCAGAAGCTATCCAAAACGCATTCGTGTTAAAACAAACACAAAGCATGGTTCATTAAGTTAATTACGTGAGGGACACGTGAAGCATACCCAGATATTTGAAGTCTTCATCAAATGCAACATCTTCAAACTCCTATATAAGAGACTCAAGCATCAGTCAACAACACACACAAAAGCCATTATTCTCATTACATTGTAATAAAAAATTTGAGAGTAAAAGAAATAGAGAGAAAGTTTGAGAATTGCTAGGGTGCTTATCTGAGGGTAGCAAAAGAGAGTTGATAGGCTCTTTACAAGTGTTTTAGAAAACACTCACACTCTTATAACTTTACTTTATTTTTGATACTAGTTAAAAACACAATTGCGGGATCCTTGGATGTAGATAGCATTGAAGTTATCGAACCAAGTAAAAACTTGTGTCCTTACTCTTCTGCAATCTTTATTTTTTTGCAAAATTAACAAGTTCTTTATCAATCTTTATTGTGAAAGACAACAGTGCAACACAAAGAAACTCGCATAAGTGGTATCATAGCTAATCCACAACCTCCTGGCCATTTCTTAGCTACTCAAAGCATCAAGGTTCATCAAAAACGTCTGTAAGTAAACATCTTCTCCTGTTTCTTTAAACTACATTCAAAATGATAGGAAAAGAAATGGATGTCTTCACTGGTAAAGAGGACTTCACCATCTGAAAACTTCAGATGCAAGTCCTACTTGAGTCTTATGACTGTTATGGAACTATCGAAGATTAGTATGATATAGAAAGTAATCCAGTAAAAAGACTTAAGATGCAAAGACTTGCAAACTGCAAGTTAATGCTTCACTTATCACTAGTTATGATAAGGAAAGTGCAGAATTGTAATACTACACAGAAGCTATGGCTAAAACTTGATGACTTATATGCCAAAAGATGTCTTCCTAACAAGATGACTCTTTTGCATAATCTAGCTAACTACAAGATGAACACTTTTGTGTCTCTTGATGATAATCTAGACTATTCCTTTAAGTTGATACAAGATCTAGAAGCTACAGATGAAAAGATTTCGAAAGAGCATCAAGCTATAGTGATCCTAAAAGCTCTACCTTTTGAATTCAATACTTTCAAGAAGGTGATTAAGCATGCTGGTGGAGAATCTCTCACTGTTAACAGGGTATTGGGCTCACTAATGGAAGAAATAGTGGATATTAATCCATTCAAGAAGGAAACATAAGTAATGTTTGTAGAAAAACAATCATGACAAGAAATCATAAAAAAGGAATATCAAGAAAGGGAATTGGCAGAAGGGAAGTGGAAAGGATAAACACACCAAAGAAGGTGAAGAAAAGAAGAAAAAGGGAAAAGTTAAGAAGTGTTTCTACTGTGATAAGGAGGGACATTTTGCAAGGGACTGCAAAAGGAATAAAGCTGCATAATGAGGAGATGCAAGGAATGTGGAGAAACCAGAAGACTCTAATGGTGATGAGATTTTGGCAGCCACTGAAGAGAGTGAAAAGAGAATGGATCTTCGACTTAGGATGCACTATGCATGTGACTCCTCATAGAGATTAGTTCACAATATTTGAACCAGTCGCTACTAAAGTAAAAATGGCAAATTCTGGGTAGCAAAGGATTGAAGGGATTAGGAATGTCTCCATCAACATGTTTAATGGGAAGAAGAGAATCCTAACTAATGTTAGATTTGTGGTTGGAGTGAGGAGAAATTTGATTTCTGGAAGCATGTTTAACAAACAAGGCTTTCAGATCAAATATAAGAATGGACTCAGAGAAATCTTAAAGGATGGTAGAGTTATTATAAGAGGAGTTGAAAGAGGTGGGTTGTACTATGTTATAGGCTTTAGTAGTCTACAAAGATAGTCAGAGTGCACTCTACCTTAGCAAAGTTCCTGTCTTGCACGAGAGATCCAAGCCTATAGATATTCGATTCCACTTCGTCAGAGACAGAATCGCTGAAGATTTCTTCAATTTGGAGAAAATCACAGGGGGGACAAAATCTGTTAGACTTCAGAACAAAGATAGCGACTTAAAAATAGCAACTTAAAAAAAATTCATTTTCTGTAGGGATTACTTACAGATAAGTGAAGCCCCATGAAATCGAAGGCTATTTCATTTGATCTCACAAGTTTGGTGAAACTAGGGTTTTTTGATTTCTCAATTGCTCATAGATTTATGAATTTTGTGAAGAATAACCGAGAAGGAGGGAATAAATGTGACGATAATCACGATTTCTCCATCAATCTACACTCAGAAACACCAAACAGAAGAAAGCAATGAAAACTCAAGGTGGTGTGTGTGATGAAAGTGTCTGAACATCGAAGAGAAAGAAGAGAAAGCAAGTGTCGAATTTAGGAACAGAAGAGTGAAACTATGTCTGAAGTGCAGACATGTGACATTCACGTGAAAAGAACAAGTCAGAAGCTATCTAAAACACAATCGTGTTAACACAAACATAGAACATGGTTCATGAAGTTGATCACATGAGGGACACATGAAGAATATCTGATATTTGAAGTCTTCATCGAATGCAACATTTTCAAACTCCTATATAAGAGACTCAAGCATCAGTTAACAACACACACAGAAGCCATTATTCTCATTACATTGTAATAAAAAATTTGAGAGTAAAAGAAATAGATAGAAAGTTTGAGAGTTGTTAGGGTACTTATTTAAGGGTACCAAAGGAGAGTTTATAGGCTCTTTGCAAGTGTTTTAGAAAATACTCACACTCTTGTAACTTTACTTTATTCTTGATACTAGTTGAAACCACAATTGTGGGATCCTTGGATGTAGATAGCATTGAAGTTATCGAACCAAGTAAAAATTTGTGTTCTTACTTTTCTGCAATCTTTATTTTCTGCAAAATTAACAAGTTCTTTATCAGTCTTTATTGTGAAAGACAGCAGTATAACACAAAAAACCTAACGTCGGAAGAAGCTTGAAGAGAGAGAGGCTTGAGATCAAGAAGAAGAACATGGAACAAGATAGGAACGCATAAATCGATCTAATAGATGGGCTGATGCAGATGAAAGATGAGGAAGGGAATAGGTTGAGCGACCAAGAGGTGGTAGACAACATTGTTGGCCTTGTTGTTGTTGGATACGAATCCATAGCCATGGCATCTATATGGGCTATGTATTATCTTGCCAAGTATCCATAAGTCTTGAAAAGACTACGGGTACGACCATCGTCATCGAGGCATCTTTCCACACAAAAAAGTAACGTCTTTTTGTTTGCTCATGATCGTCTTAATTTCTTAACGCATCGTAGGAGGAGAACATTGCCATAAACTAGACAAAGAAAAAGGGTTTCATTACAAGTGAAGATGTTTCCAAACTTAAGTACGCAAAAGGTCTAATTTTTCTTTAATCAAACTTGTGAGAGAAGTGATTATTTTGGTAGACCGAAGGGTAAATAATTTGGACTACGTTCTTCTAGATGGTGGAAGAAACAATAAGAATGGCCAATATAGTAGCAATAGTATTCAGAATGGCTACAATGGAAGTCAAATACAAAGGTAAGGAACATCATTTACTACATTGACCACTAAATCAGGATTCATGAGTTGTTTATGGTTTGATCCCTTATATAGGTTATACAATTCCTAAGAATTGGAAAGTTATGATCTGGGTTCGATACCTCCACACAAATCCAGAAAACTTTGACGATCCCATTTGCTTCAATCCAGATAGATGGAACGTAAATTACATATAATTGAATTCAATGTGTCTGGCTACAAGTAATTGATTATGGGTTTGTGTTTGTCGTTCCTTAGGAGGCAGCTAGGATTGGAACATACCAAGTTTTTGGTGGTGGATATAGAATTTGTGTAGGAAATATGCTCACTCAAATACAACAAGCACTTTTTCTGCATCACTTACCTGTAGGATACAGGTATGCAAAGCTTGTTAAATGCCAATATAATTGAAATTAATATGGAGAATTGATTTTGATGAAATTATTGATGTGGACAATTATTATTTGGCAAATTTAAGGTCGGAGCTAATTAACCTAGATGCTTGGAGGACTTTTCTTTCCCATCCAACACCAGTTAATGGAGTTGAGGTCTCTATTAGCAAAATTAGGAATCTTTTCATCTACAACTGGTTATCTTCCATCCTTTGATCTGGGAATTGTTTCCCTAGTTCCAGCTTCTGTTTTGGATTGTTAATAAATGAATGATGTTGGCAATTTCAAATAGAAAAAAGCTTTATGAGTTATGTTGTACTTCAAATGAGCCAATTAATTTTCATGTGAACCTCTTTGCTTTTACTAAGCTTTTTTTTAAATAAAATTAAATCCATTAGACAATGCCCTAAAAATTGGGAGGTGAA
Organism: Erythroxylum plowmanianum; assembly: GCA_025531925.1. Lineage (NCBI taxonomy): Eukaryota > Viridiplantae > Streptophyta > Magnoliopsida > Malpighiales > Erythroxylaceae > Erythroxylum > Erythroxylum plowmanianum. Next base: position 34,374,795 of record JANVCQ010000006.1, on the reverse strand, counting down.
ATCATTTATGTCATTATCTAGATTTTCCACATTATTTACATTAAAATTGTCAAGAGTTGTCTTGTTTTAAGAAATATGTGTGACAATTTGTTCAGTCCTTAAACCAACTAGTTGATTACCATTGTCTTCATCACCAGTAACTATAGCCACAACATCATTAAGCACACCTGCAATAACACTAATAGTCTCATCCTCTGCAAGAAGGCTATCTATAACAACTTCAGATGTCTCAACCTGCAATTACACACATGATTCTCCATAAGTCAGAGAAACGTCAGCATCACTATATTTGTCAAACACCTCACAATTTGAAGGTTCCTGCGTAACATTACATTTTCCTAATCCAAAACCAATAGGGGACTTGATAGGAGACATCTCAGAACAATTCACCATTTTAAAATTCCTAACCCCTAATAGCACAATTGGATCCTCACAAGATAGAGAATTATTGTCATCAACATGATTAACTATCTCATCCTTTTGCAATGGCTCCAGCAGATAATTACTTACTATTTGCCCATCCTCGATCAATAGTGAAGAATCATCAACAATATCCACATGGACTGACTTCTCTCCTTTGTCAACTATAACATGCTTTTCTTAGAATTAATCAGCGGACTACCCTCCTTCTCTTAGGGAACATTACGAGAAACATTAGTGACTCCCACCAACTCCTTTTCCAAAAGCATGTCTAACTTCATTGCTAAGGTCCTCATGTCATCCTGAATGAAGAACCTTGCCTGTGGGAACCCATTTTTTCACAATATTGGTCGGCTTATAGGAATCACCACTTTCTCTCCATCTCCCCATTCTCACCTAGCCTAAGAATTAGAAAACTATTAGGCAAAACTGTACACATAGGAATTACTATAAATAACTTTGCATATCCTATCCTCTCCATAGAGGCAGTTTGTGAATCTATAAAAATCGACTTACTAAGGGAGCCAGCCATATAACTGAGACCTGCAACTGTCCAGAACTCCATCAGAAGGTTGTGGAAATGAACCCACATAGGAATGACCTCCATTAGGTTTCAGTTGATGCCCATTCCCAGCCTCCACTTCTCTAGAAATAACAGTTGGTCACCGAAGTGTCAAATACCCTATTCAACTATCTCCAACAAGTAGGAATCATCAATAAATTTGAATAAAATTGAGTCATCTTCCTTCAACAAGGCCTTTTGTAGCCCCTTCTTTCCCCGCCTAGATTTAGCCCATGTGTTAATAGCTGGGAAGGCTACTCTTTTAGACCAAAAGAAATCAACCAACGTGACGACCACACTTTCGCTCTAGCTTTTAGAAGTTCAATAAGAGGAGTTAAGACCTCATCCTTCAAAACATTGTAATAGTGATGTAGAGCTCTTTTATTGTGTTGTTTAGCATTCAATTTACGTCATGACCCATCCGTATGAGTAGAAGTTGTATTTTCCCCCACCTCAATTGGGGACGCATTAGTGTGCCTCTCCGGAGAGCCTCGAAGGCCTTCCCTACTAAGAGTTAAGAATTCATCTTTGAAAAAGGAGGCTTCCTCATTCTCCATAGTCGATGGAGGAGGTACCTCTGCTGAGACGAAAGATACAACTACCGTGAGTTTATTCTATCCTTATTTGTCCTCTGTCTTCAAAACCCTATTCCTCTCTGTTTTGTTTCCTTATGTCTTGTAGGGTATATTAATGAATTAATAAATTCAAATCCATAGTAAGTTTTTCCTTATGAATTATGAATAATTCTATTAACTTTTCATTGCTTATTAAATCATTTTAATATGATATTTTTTTCAAAAGTCATGTCCAAAATATTAAATAATATTTAGTAGTGCATTAAACAGAACTAACATGTTTTTTCACCAAATTTTCTTCCTTCATTAAACGTTACCGCTGTAATTAATCAATCATATATCTCTTAAGAATTCAACATCAATCTAAAATTCAATTAATAAATATAAAAAGAATCTGTAAAGTGTTAAAACATTATCTAATAATAAAATCACAATCATTAATCTAATAAGTGTTTTACATAAATGCAAGTGTAGTGACTACCGATTCCTCTCCTACTGTCACTGAATAATTTCCTTCCTATTTCCTACAATGTTTCATCCTACAATGTGATATGCTATATTGCTCGATCAAAGCACAAGAAACCTAGGAAACTAGCCAAAAAAAAAAAAAACGATTGGTGATTGTTTGTACACAGTAATTTTTGTTTTTTTCAATTAAGTGAACGAGATTGACTTGAAATGATCCCACTCCTAAAATCAAACACATTGGAAAACTCATCAACGATTAAACCACAAAACAAATGCATAAATTTCATATATCTTACTTAAATTACAAAGTTCTTCTCCGTTTCAATCCTAAAATAATCGTCAGTTTTAATTTGACAAATTTGTGCGTTGATATTTATTTTTTCTTATTAATTTTGTTATCAAAACGAAATAACAAATAAGTTAAAAAGAAGAACATTGTGTCAAAGATTTCGTTTTGTTTCATTTCTCATATTATCTTCTTTTTCTCAAAATAAAATTTTAAAGTATATTTTTTATATCTTATTAAAAAATTAAAAATTTGATACTTGTATAACAAAAATTTAACAACAAACTTACCAAATTGAAAGAATCGATATTCTCTTAAAATGTATTTTGCATAGTAATTGAGGTTGATGTGTATGCATATCAAGATGTAATTTTGCTTAGTATTTGAGGCTCAGAGGTTGATCGTGACTTGTGTATACTGGCCCAGCAGTCCGCGGATGATGGTTTAATTTGGGACGAGGACAAGAGAGGCATGAAAATGGAAGAAAGGGGTCTGTTCTCTGTTGTATAGGACAACGTAATATTGGAAAATTTTTAAAATGAGATAAATAATTCAATGGGACAGGTATTGTCAGTGGTAAGGAAATATTAGGATTAATAAAATTAGTAGGTAGGAATTAGGCTTGATACACTGGACTAGAAAGGGATGCTATTATTAAAAGAAAGTAAAAAGGTTTATTGATCTAAAATATAAAGCTATATATTATTTTCAAAAAAAGGTGAGGTAGTTGTGAGAAACAGCCATTTGCAAACAACACAGAATATTTAATTTCAAACTGATTTACCCAACTAATAATGTATAGATATGGAATTAATCTAAAAGCTCCTTCAACTGGCTGCAGGAACTGTTTGTCCTTTTTCTTGCCATTGCTGAGCCGAATAATCTAAGAATGTGCTCCTCCTTTTCCTTTTTAAGTCGTTAAACTTCCACTGATGGAAGCTACAAGAGAGATGTTGTTGGCGTGCATTTTAGGTGCTTTGCCGCTGCTGGGATTTATCCTGTGGTGGTGGGATGAGATCTGGTACGCTGTCCCTGTCAAGCTTCGACTTTGGGGCACCGGCATGAAGCTACCACCAGGTCATATGGGCTTACCGTTATTGGGAGAGTTGGTAACGTTTCTTTGGTACTTCAAGGTCCGTCGTCGTCCCGACGATTTCATCAATTCTAAGAGACGCAAGTGAGATTTCGTTCTTTATACTACTTTTTAAACCTTCAACTGTAAATTGGTGTAGGTAGGCACCATGTAAATTAATTACATGTTTGCATGTTGACCCAATATCTAATCTTTATTCATGGCAATTTGGTTGATTAGGTACGGCGATGGAGTCGGATTGTATAGAACCCACCTATTTGGATCGCCATCTATCATAGCATGCTTTCCAAATGTTATTAAGCATGTATTCCAATCCCATGATGCATTTATGTTAGAATGGCCTAACAAGGACATTTTAGGATACAATTCCCTGGCAGTAGTACAAGGTAAAGCTCATACTAGGCTCAGACGTTTTGTGGTTGATGCCATCAATAAGCCCGCCTCTTTACGCCGTATAGCGGCACTCGTACAGCCTCGCATGGTGGCTGCCCTCGAATCATGGGCCTCCATAGGTAAAATCAGGGTCAGAAATGAAACCAAGAAGGTAATTCAGATAAGTTCTCCTGCATTTAGATTATTTCTTTGATAATCAAATCAAAGGAGATTAAGAACGATTGAGTACCCCTGGATGGGTACAGTTCACATTTCAGACCATTGGGATATTATTTGCAAGCTTTGAACCAGGGCCTTTGTTGGATACCATGGACGAACTTTTTCATGGATTAGTCCAAGGACTAAGAGCTCAGCCGTTCAAATTTCCAGGAACTGCATATTACCATGCTTGTCAGGTCAGTCCAAACTCTTCATCTTCTAACGTTAGGATTTCAATGGAGATTGCGGATGCAATTTTGTAGTTTTGATGATTTTCCATAACTGTACCGTGGCTAATTATAGTTTGTGCTATAGCTGCAATAACTTCTGCTTGACAACATCATGCTTCATTTGTGTGGTGCGACAGTGTAGGAAGAAGCTTGAAGAGATTTTCAGGGAGCAGCTTCAGATCAAGAAGAAGAACATGGAGCAAGATAGGAATACAGAAATCGATCTGATGGATGGGTTGATGCAGATGAAAGATGAGGAAGGGAATAGTTTGAGCGACCAAGAGGTGCTAGACAACATTGTTAACCTTGTTGTTGCTGGATACGAAACCACGGCCGTGGCATCTATGTGGGCTATGTATTACCTTGCCAAGTATCCAGATGTCCTGAAAAGGCTACGGGTACGACCATCGTCATCGAGGCATCTTTCCACACAAAAAAGTAATGTCTTTTTGTTTGCTCATGACCGGCTTGTCTTTAATACATCTTAGGAAGAGAACATTGCCATAAACCAGACGAAGAAAGAGGGTTTTATTACAATTGAAGATGTTTCCAAACTCAATTACACAAACAAGGTCTAATTTTTCTTTTATCAAACTTGTGAGAGAAGTGATTATTTTGTGAGACCGAAGGGTAAATAATTTGGGCTACGTTCTTCCAGGTGGTGGAAGAAACAATAAGAATGGCCAATGTAGCAGCAATAATATTCAGATTGGCTACCAGGGAAGTGGAATACAAAGGTAAGGAATGTCATTTTCTACACTGACCACTAAATCAGGATTCACGAGCCGTTTATGGTTTGATCGCTTATACAGGTTATACAATTCCCAAGAATTGGAAAGTACTGCTCTGGGTTCGATACCTCCACACAAATCCAGAAAACTTTGACGATCCCATTTGCTTCAATCCGGATAGATGGAACGTAAGTTAGGTATAATTGCAATGCAATGTGTCTGGATACAAGTAATTGATTATGGGTTTGAGTTTGTCGTTCCTTAGGATGCGGCTAGGCCTGGAACATACCAGGTTTTTGGTGGAGGACACAGAATTTGTGCAGGAAACATGCTCGCTCGGTTAGAACTAGCACTTTTTCTGCATCACTTGTCTATAGGATACAGGTAAACAAAGCTTGTTAGATGCCAATATAATTGAAATTAACGTGGAGGCTTGATTTTGATGAAATTATAGATGCGAATAATTATTGTTTTGGCAATTTTAAGGTGGGAGCTAATTAATCCAGATGCTAGGATGATTTATCTTTCCCATCCAGCACCAATTGATGGAGTTGAGGTCTCTATCAGCAAAATATAGGAATCTTTTCATCCACATCTAGTTATCTTCCAACCTTTGATCCGGGAATTGTTTCCCCAGTTCTAGCTTCTGTTTTGGATTGTGAATTAATGAACTTCTCACAATTGTTTCCCCAGTTATACTGCTACATAACTTCTCACAATTGTGGTGTTGTTTATTTAAACATATGTGGTATGTGTATTCGAGACTAACTGATGTCTCACCCTATGTTGTATCACTTTTGTGCATAAATAAAGTATAATATTATGTTGTCTTAAACGTGATTCATGTCCTTTTTTATTAAAACGACACATTGAGTGATTGCGAAAAGTCACGCCTTCTAGGTATTTGACAGATTGTGGTTGAGAACATAAAAGGGCCATCATATTGCAATTATAGTGGGATTCCAGTGTTAGGAAAACCTCTAAACTAGCCCCTGTAATAATTGGTACCAGAACAAGGTCGGGAAATAAATTAGGCACTCAATAGTGGGTGGACAGAACATGGATGTTATTCAGGAAAGGCCGGCTCATCTTGAGTATAGGCTGAGACTAATTTTGGAAGATGAGATGATGCAAGTCTTTGCTTGGTTCGATTAGATTAAAGATTTTATTACAAGGACCTAAAGATGACTTGAGGAATTTTGGTTGAGGCAAATTGACAGGTTGGTATGTTAAAAGAATTGCACTAACATTGTTAAGGAACTAGGCTACTCCAGACAGTGGCATAAACTACGTAAAGACATTCACTTCCTTGCTGCTAGACATTCATAATATGTATGGGGAAGATAAACTGTTTACTTTCCTGGCTATATTACAAACATGGGCCCAGATTAAACTCCGTCAGCAGGGGTTCATGATCTATCACAAGGGAAAGGACAAGGTGAATGGTAATGGTTCTACAGCAAATAGGCAAAGAAGTAGTAAGAACAATGAGTGTTTCATTTGCAAGCGGCTACATGTTGCATAGGAGTGTTTAAAATGGGAGAAAGTGAACGCAATGGTGGCTAAAGAGGAGAATGAGGGTGAAATAGCCACTGTAGTAAATCCGTTGCAGTTGTTGACAAGTGAAGTGGGTGCTAATCACGCCTCACTGTTGCATGTGACAATTTGAATTAACCGAACCAGAAGTGGTAACAATGGTGGGTACAGGTGCAACACTCATGTTTACTGCAGATAGAATTGTTACCAAATTTGGGTTGAAACTGCGCAAAATAAGTCACAGATGAGTAAAATTCTTACTTTATAAAAGGCAACGAGAAATCTTCGATCATTTCTATGATGGTAGTAGAGAAAAGGCTGAAACGTGGGTTGCCAACTTGTCTTACTATCATGGTAGAAGTAAAAGAAGGAACCATGATGGTGGTACTAGAAGAGATTGTCCTATTACTAGAATCTTATCCAGATGCGATGCAATAAAGTTGTCGGATTAGTTACCTCCAAAGAGAGCGATAGACCATAAGATAAAATTGGAATTTGGTGCAACTGCCCCTTCTCATTTTCTATATCAGATGTCTCCTTTGGGATTAATGGAGCTACGAAAATAGCTGACCAAGTTGCTAGAGGTAAGGTATATTCAACCCTCGAAATCCCCATATGATGCCCCAATTTTTTCCCAAAAGAAGGCAGATGGAACTTTTAACATGTGCATTAATTATTGGACGGAATAATCAATCATAAAGTGTTCAACCTTTTGAAAAATTTTCAATTCAGCACTTATTAATGTGATTCTTTAAACTTATTTATACTACGAGTCTTATCTTTAAAATAAAAATAGTATCGTTCCTGCGAGGATTGTTCTAGACACCTAAAATTTTTTGTAACGCTTTGTTTAAGGTAAAAATATGATCATAGAACTAGAAAATAACTACACTAAAGAAAATTGATAATTGAATAATTAACAAGTAGTAGTGAATTTGTTGATTAATCAATGATAACAACTTAGGAATTACCTTTATCCTTGTTTTGTTTTCACTTCACCTTCTTGATTTAATAATACTTAGACCCACGATATCTAATAGTTATAATTACCCTCTCTCTTGATATAGCGAAGTAATCCTAATTAAATCAAATAAGAATTGAATTGCAACCCCTCGGTCTCTTAAAATTCTCTTAACTATCCAATTGGATTTGAAGCAATCTTATGGGTAACTAACAAACAATTAAGATTTCTCTTCAATTACCAATCAATCTATTTATAGGTCTATTATAGTTCCAGCTCTCGTAGTGTAACATAACATAAATATTTCACCTAATCTCTCGATTCAGATCAAAGCTAAAAACAGTAAACACAACAAAGTATGTTTCTATTAAATAATGAGCATAAAGGTTAACAAAACAATTCAAGAGTAATTCCTAAAACAAATTTAGCAATCTATAGCCAAAATATATCCTAAATTGCTTATATTCAACATTTTGTAACAGGGAAAGGAAAGGAAGGTATAGAAGTTTGAATTCTAGTATATTCTTCTTTTTGTCCTTGAACCGGAAAACTCTACAACTTTGTTCTTTTGGAAATTTACCTTCTTGATCTCTTTCTTAGATGTTCAGATCACCTCTCTTTATGTTTTTGGTAGCTTTTACGCTTCTTGATCTCCCTAGGCTCTTTATGCAGTTTCCTGACTTGTTTATATTGTAAAAATAGCCTTAAATCATTAAAAAAACAAAAATATGGCATTTGTACGATAGTGACTGTGTATGATCATACACAACCTCTTGTCTGCACTGTCAAAATCATGAGTATGATCGTGACAGAGGGTCTTTACCTGTTCTAACTTCCACCTTGCATGATCGTGACAAAACCTCTTCCTATAGCTTTTTCTCTAATTTTCTTCTTGTTCCCTATCCCAACTTATTATCCAAACACATTATACATCCCCTAAAGCATTCATTAAGATCAAATTCTTTCCTTAATCAGTAATAATCAAATAAAAAACACAAACACACTAATAAAAACATAGATCTAAATCCTAAACACAATCTTATCATTTAAGAAAACACTTAATAACACATTCTATAAACTAGAAAACACATTATAAATCACACCTATCAATTTCTTCACACTTAAAACTTTGCTTATCCTTAAGAAAAACTAAAATTACAAATAAACAAAACAGAAAATACAAATCACACAATCATGCAACAATGGCACAATGACATCATATCTCATGAAATTAACTTACCCATAGATAGCAATCGCTCAAAAAAATTGAAAACACTTAACTTTTTCCATTCATATTCAAGTGTTTTGATTATACATATCAACCAAAATATTAACATCTTATTCACACGTCTAATGCACTTGTAAGCATACATTAATTCTTATTTACCAATCAAAAAGGAAGGCCATCACTAATTACCCACTCATGTGAATTTGTTGACACTTTAAAAGAAGATCAATAAGCTTCAATTTTGTTTAAAGCACTAAATTTTTATATTTTTATTTAATGATCACCTAGTCTTTGATGTGAAGGAAAACATTTTGCCTTAACTATCCCTCGATTGCTTAACTAGATTATGTTCTTTCAAACTTAGGTGGAGTGTCATTTTAGCCTTTTGATGCGAAGAAAAATATTTTGTCATGAGTGTCCCTAGTTACTCAGCTATATCACAACTCATAATTGGCTACCAGCTCTATTCTTAACCTAATTTTTCAAAAAGGGGTATCATATCTAATTAGGGTTTTGGATAGAATGTTAATTGAGAGATTGCAATTTTTCATAATCTGATTAGGGTTTATAATTTAGAATGAATGGTTATAACTCGAGAGAGAATAATCAACCCTAGGATCATTTAGGATCAATAATTTGATAATTCATAATCAATTAGGTTAGCGTTAAAGATAGGTAAAAATTCCCCTTTTCTCTTAATTGATAGTTCCTTTAGGTTTAACTCTTAAGTGTGTGTTGCAACTGCTACTTTGTTAATATTTTCGTAATTGATTCTCATAATTGAGTTGCATGATTGAATTAAATTCTTGCCTTAGTTTTGTTACATTTTTAATTACTGCGAATTGTTTTAGCCTTAGATTTTAGGATTAGATTATCCCTCCTTGTGGGATCGACACCTTAGATTCTACATTAATGACCCATATGCTTGCTGATTATCGAGGTAATTAATTAGAACTTACACACATTGAAAAATCACAATCAAGTTTTTGGCGCCATTACTAAGGAGGTGATTAATTTAGTTCTTTAGTCTAAAGCTTTTTCATTATCTTTTGTGTTAAAAAAATAGAGACAGAAGTTTAGGGCGTAAAGTAGAGACACATCAAGACATCTTATAGTAAGAATCAGACATCTGAAGAGCTAGATGACAAAAAGAAATGGAAAAAATGATGAAGGATAGATATTATGGGGAGCAAGGAACTTTTGTAAACTACAATAAGACACAGTATGGTTGGAGAAGTAACAATCCTTATTGGAACATGTACACTCCGGAGTGACAAAACCACCCAAATTTCTATTGGTCCAATAATATAAAGAATCACTTAGGACATCAAGACCTATTAGGATTTCAGTAAGATGAGTCCAGTTCATGGGATTCTAAAATAGACAAGATCTTGGATAAGCTCACGGACATGGAAGGGCCAGAAGAGACTAGAATAGCAAATTGAACAAGTAACAAAAAATCATTCTCTATTCATAATCTAAAGATTCGAGTGAGACCACTTTCTCGTAAATTTTGTAAAAGAAGTGTGGAAGACTCTCTGCAAAATATGGAATTACATCAACAAGAGCAATATGAGGCTATCACACTTAAGAATGGAGAAGAGCTAAAAGAACCACTGGAACACAAAGTTGAACCTCACCTTATTGAAGACCAAGAGACGAAGAAAGAGGATGAAGAAAAGAATGTCAACCCTCCTTATTATTCACTAGTTCTTGATATACCATGTGTGAACATCAAAAAATCTTTGGTAGATATCCATGAAAAGAACGTTATCCTTTATATTAATGATGACCAAGTGTCATTTAACATGGATGATGTGTTAAAGAATCCGAAGGAGAGTAGCTTATTTAGGATAATTGATTTCTTTGAATCTTTTAAAGAACAAATGGACAAAGAACAGATGACAACAGACATCGAGTTTAAAGAAGCTATGAAAGTCTCTGTTCGTGAAGCAGAAAAAGTAGACGAGACGAAGGTGATTAAATAAGAAAGAGAGCAAGTCACCTTCTTACAGGACAAACTGTTGGATCTGATGGAAGATTCAGAGAGTTTTGTTATTCCCTATTTTATTGACAGTTTGTTAGTAAAAAGGACATTACTGAAATTAATTAGTTTTCTCAACTATATCTCCTTATGATTATTTTTCAATTTGTAGCTTACTTACATGCTACAAAACTAAAATTGGGCATCATGAGGGGAAGTAAGCTACTCATAATTGATCATGACTGAGTTTTAAAGGATGAAGGTCAAGGTAATTACCATAAATTAGCATGTTTAGTAGTTAGATTTAAATTGTTGTGTAGCTAGGTTTGTTTTAAATTCTTAAATAAGTTATGAATGATTTGGATTGCTAATTCTTTTACCCTCTTGATTTGGATTTGAAACATTCTCGATGTCAAGTAGATTTGGTCTCAATATGATCGCCATCATCACCTCCATCACATAAGCAGTTTTGTGTTCTAACCCTTTTCTTTTCATTTTTGTTAGTATTTTCTTCTTATGTTATTTGTATATTGTGTTTTATTTCCCTCTGGTTTGTTTGTGTACCCTTCTCACATTGAGGACAATGTGTTATTCAAGTGTAGCGAGGGTTGTATGCTTTTACCTTGAGTGTGAATTTTAAATATGATATGGTAGTTTGTTTAGGTTACATAATGTGAATTGTGTAAATGTGTCAATGGCTAGGACTTAACTGAATAAATTTAGCCTTAAACATATTCTTTTAGTTTGTAGAGATTTATTAGCTTGTGAAATTAGTAACCTAAGTTGCCATACTCATTTATAATTGTAGGCCAATCAAATCGGTGACCTTATTAGTACATTTTTATAAGAATGATTAGCTAAAGCAATAAGGTAGGCAAAATTTTATGTAAAAAAAGTTGTTTAATTTCAACTAAAATAACAATTCCGCTGGCTTTCTAGTTATGAATAGAGATAGTAGCTAGTTGAGAATGTAATGTAGCTGAGTAACCAGATCGACACTCTTCACAAATGTGTACCTTTATATAAAAAGGCTATAATGACATTCCAACCAAGCAGCTTAATACCTACATGATAGTGCCTGTTTGGATAGGCTTTTGAGAGGTCAACAAGTACTTTTCTCCATCAAAAAAGCCATTTTTAAAAAACATGAGTGTTTGGTTGTAAAATAAAAAAGCACTTCTTTAATAGATATGGTTTTTTTGGCAGCCAAAATACAACTTTTTAAGAAGCTCAAATTTGGAGCTTCTCAAAAAGGCGCTTTTTCAAGTAAAATTTTCAGATCAATTAATGAGCCTATTTTTTAGTCTCTTTTGCCCTTATGTTTTACACATAAGTCTCACAATATCCACAAACTCATCTTCATGTTTATTTTGGGAGGTATATAATATTATTTGGCTTTTTTATTTGATATTAGTTTTACTTATGTTATAATACATATAAAAGATTTGGTTAGATATATTTTCATTTATGTTTCATATGGTTTAAAATTATATAATAATTAATATATTATGTTTTGCATATTGTTTAATATATTTTAAATAATATTTATATGCATAAATAATTTTTATTACAAAATAAAATATAGTTAAAATTAAAAGAACTTTTTATTTTTATATTGCCAAACAGTTTACTGTTTGAAGCTCTTTTTTACAATCAAATAGTCAACTGATTTCTTAGAAAAATTCTTCTTATAAAAGATCTACAAAAAAAACTCTACTGACAAAAGTTCTACTGTAGAACTTTTTTCTGAAGATCTTTTATGAGAAGAACTTTTCTAAGATGACAGTTGACTGTTTGTCATTTAAAAAAAGCTTCTGTTTGGCAATGTAAAAATAAAAAATACTTTTAATTTTAACTATATTTTATTTTGTAATAATTTTTTTTTTGTTTTTTGTTTTTGTTTTTGTTTTTTTATTTTGTAATAAAAATTATTTATTTAAAGTATATTAAACAATATGTAAAGCATAATATATTAATTATTATATAATTTTAAATCATAGGAAACATAAATGAAAATATATGTAACCAAATATTTTATATGGATTATAACATAAGTAAATTAATATAAAAAATAAATATTAAAACATAGAAAAAAGTTAGATAATATTATATAAATCCCAAAATTAACATGCAAGTTGAGTAAATAGTTAAATACATAATAAACGGTAAGATGAGTTTATGGGTATTATGGAAATTATGTATAAAACATTAGGGCAAAAGGAACTAAAAATAGGTTCATTAATTGATCTGAAAAATTGACCTGAAAAAATCATTTGAGAGGCTTTTTTAAAAAGCTCCAAATTTGAGCTTGTTAAAAGCTGTATTTTGACTGCCAAAAAAGTCATATCTATTAAAAAAGTACTTTTTATTTTGCAGTCAAACACCTATTTTTCTTTTAAAAAGGCTTTTATGGTGGAGAAAAGTGCTTATCAGCCTCCCAAAAGCCCATCCAAACGGACACTTAATTAAGTAATCGGATCAATATTCAACATAAATGTTTGCCTCCACGTAAAAGACTAGTTCATGTCCTAGAAGAAAAATCAACAAAAAGAATGTTTTTAAATGAAAACCTACCAAACTTGTTAGTAACTTAATTTTTCGTGAAAACCTACTGAGGAATGCTACACTTTTGTTTTGATTGAATGATTATCAATGTGTATGTGCAAGTGATAGGGGTGAATAGACTCAATATTAAAGTTTTGATTAGTTGTATATTGAGTCCAAGGGGTTTAGATGCGGATTTCACATGTTAATAATTTGGAACAACTTGAATGATTGTGTTTAGAGTTAAATTATTTCGTGAAGTTGAAGTCGTTGCCTCATTTACTACATTGTGTGTTTCGTATTTTGTGTTGTGTTGTTTTGTTTGCTTGAGGACAAGCAAACGTTTAAGAGTGGGGGTGTTGATAGGTGTGAAATGCATAATATTTTAGGGTATAGTTTGATATGCATTTAGTTGTTTATTCGATTATTTAGTATGTGTTTATGTTAGAATTGTGTTAACTTGTGATTTATTTGTGTTTTAAGTGTTTTATGGGTTATAACAATCTTTTGAGATTAAATATGATGTTTTTGAGGTACCTTGTTATGTTTGTTAGTGTTTCAGGGTAAAGATCAAAGAATGGAGGAATTTTAGAGCAAATTAGGGCCAATTGCATGGCCCATGATCGTGATAGAAAGGCCTGACCTGCATCGGGAAGATGTGTAACCACTTCCAAACTTCGCGTTTCGAGAGACTTTTTGGACCTTTTGGATCTCGAAAAAATCCTAGTTCAACCCTAAACACAAAAGAACATAAATAGAATAACAAGAAGAGAAAGAAAGGGCTTTTACATCAGCCACTTTGGAGAGAAACCCTAGAGAGAATTGTTGAGAGATTAAGAAAGAGAAAAAGGAAGAGAGAAGTGGAGAATAAGTTGACATTGACATACTTACCAAATTTGGAGTTTCCCAACGTCGCTACCTCTCGTCTCCGTTTAGAATTGTATTTCCTATTATTTTTCATTTTTATTATTGTATAGAATTGGGAATAGCAATTTGATGATAGGATTGTGAATGTTGAGATATTTTATATTCACCTTCGATTTTTTATCTTTGATTTAATAAAATCTAATTATTTTATATCTACTGGATTTACTGTGATTAATTTATGTGATTGCATAATTCGGTAATAGATTGAGAGGGTGAATCAAATAAAAAATTATTAAATTGGGCTAACGAGAGTTAGGTGATTTAATAAGAATGAGAAATTAATCAAATTGGTAATTGTGTGGAGAGAGATCTCACATAGGTTCCTGATAGTTTATTGGACAACTTCATATCTAATTAAAGTTTTAGATAGATTGTTAATTAAGAGAGTGCAATTTTTCATAATCTAATTAGGGTTTATAATTTAGGGTTAATGGTTATAACTTGAGAGAGAATAATCAACCTTAGGATCATCTAGGACCAACAATCTGATAATGCATAATCAATTAGGTTAGCGTTAAAGATAAGTTAAAATTTCCCTTTCTCTCAATTGATAGTTCCGTTAGGTTGACTTTTAAGTGTGTGTTGAAATTGCTACTTTGTTAATATTTTGTAATTGATTCTTGGAATTGAGTTGCGTGATTGAATTAAGTTCTTATCTAAGTTTTGTTACATTTTGAATTACTACAAATTGTTTTAGCCTTGGATTTTAGGATTAGATTATCCCTTCTCGTGGGATCGACTCCTTAGGTACTATGTGAATGGCCCGTATGCTTATGAATCATCGAGGTTATTAATTAGAACATACACACATCGAAAAACTAGGATCACTTGTTGATATGATTCTTTACACCTATATATACTGTAAATATATAGGTGGTATCTTTATAATATAAACAGTATTATTCCTACAAGGATTGTTTTAAATTCCTAACACTTTTTGTAAGACTTTGTTTAAGGTAAGCAATATGATAATGGAACTAGAAAATAACTAAACTAAAGAAAATTGATAATTGAATAATTAACAAACAACAGTGAATTTGTTGATTAATCAATAATGATAACTTAGGAATTACTTTTATCCTTTTTTTTCACTTCATCATCTTAATTTATTAATATTTCACCCTAGATATGTAATAGTTATATCCAATAAATATGATTAACCTCTTTTGATATCTAACCAGATAATCCTAATTAAAATAGATAAGAATTGAATTGTGACCTCTTGATCTCTCAAAATTCCTTTTAACTATTTGATTGGATTTGAAGCAATCCTATAGGTAACTAACAAATAATTAAGATCTCTCTTCAATTGCATATTAATCTAATGTTTATAAGTCTATTATAGCACCATCTCTCGTTGTTTAATATAACATAAATATTTTAACCTAATCTCTTGATTCGAATTAAAAAATAAAAATAATAAATACCATAAAGTATTATATGTTAAATCAAGAACATAAAAGTTTAACAAAAAAAAATCAATAGTAATTCATAAAACAAAGTTAGCAATCCATAGCTAAAATATATCCCAAATTGTTCATATTCGACATTCAATAATAAGGAACAAAAGGAAAGGATAGAAGTTTGAATTATGGATGTATTCTTCTTCTTCTTGAGTTGGAAATTTTTGTCATTTTGGTCATCTGAAATTTTACCTCTTTGTTCTCTTTATTGGATGTTCCAACTACTCTCTTTGTTTTTTTGTTGTCTTTTATATTTCAATTTTTTCCTTCAATTTTTCTTCAAGTTCTCTGTTTTAACTCATCATCTAAACGTACCAAACATCCTCTTAAGCATGCATTCAAATCAAATTCTTGCCCTAATCAATAATAATCAAATAAAACACATAAAACACTAATAAAACCATAAATCTAAGTCTTAAACACATGATTATCACCAAAGAAAACACTTATTAACACATTCTACAACCTAGAAAACAAACTATAAATCACAACTATCAATGTCTAAACCTTTGAAATTTTCAATTGAGTGACCAGCCTCTTAAAACCTTAATAATTCAGTTCAAAATGTTAGTTTTTGTTGATATGGCTAATAGATGGACATCTATATGGCATTTAATAAACATGCCATATTATTAAAAATAACCTTTTAGACTAAACTATTAAGGTTTTAAAAGATTGGTCACTCAATTAAAAATTTTATAAGCTTGGGTATTGAATTGAAAAATATTAAAAATTTAGACACTTTTGAATATGTTATCCTATTATTAGGCACTAAATAAGGTCACAATCAGGAACAAGTATCACATCCTTTTGGTTTAAGACCTTATAGATAGGTTAATCAATGATGTCATATTCATGAAGTTAGATCTTTGATCAGGGTATTAGCAAGTTCAAATTGTGAAAGGAGAAGAACCAAAAACTACTTGTAACTAGGTATAGTGTATGTGAATTTTTAGTAATGCCTTTTAGATTAACTAATGTACTTATCATAGTATGTAATCTTATGAACGATTTGCTATACAAATTTTTGGATGAGTTTGTAGTTGTGTACTTTGATGTTATTGTGGTGTATAACAACTCCATGAAAGAGCATATAACTTATTTGAAACGTGTGTTGGAGTGCTTAAGAAAGAACCAACTTTATGTCAAGATGAAAAAGTGTGAGTTCACTTGGTTAGAAATTAATTTGTTGGGCTATTTAATGGGTAGAAACTAATTTTGGATCGATTCGAAGAAGGCACAAACTATTCTAGAGTGGCTAGGCCCAAAAAAATGTCAAAATTATGATCTTTTCTTGGTCTTATGATCTATAACTACTCTTGGAAGGTAGCCCTTCTCATATCTTTGCTCGAGAAGGAGAGGAAATGGAGTTGTACAAATCATTGTATGGATGCTTTTGAAAAGCTCAAATAAGTCATTGCATCATAACTTATTTTAAGGCTGCTAGATTTTTAATTACCATTCAAAGTTTACGTAAATGTGTCAACTAAGGCAATTAAAGATGTACTGGTTCAAGAGGGACACCCCATAGCAAAAACCTGACAATGCTAAAGATAGATATCACATATAATGAAATAGTGGCAAAACTACATTGCTTGCGAGTATGGTGTGTTTACTTGCTAGGATCGAAATTCATGGTTAAGAAGTATAAAGTGGCAAACATTTTCTTTAAGGTGCAAAATAAGCTATCAGCTAAACTAAAAAGGTGGTAAGAATTCTTAGTTGAGCATAACTTTGCTTAGGAGTACAAACTGAAGAAGTGTATCAAAGTAACCAATGCCCTTAGTAGAAGAGACAGCTTACTGTAATTTGTCTTGAATTGAAGCTGAATTAGTGGGCTGAATTCAACAAAAGGGTAAGCTTGGTACTAACTACTTCACGATGGCATAACCAAATGATATTATCTTGATGATAGGCTACTCGCAGGAAAAGGAGGTAGGTTATATGTCCCTAGTTTTGGAGGAATATAGAGAGCATGCATGTATGAGTTTCATGATGCGTAATAGGTAGGACATCTAGGAGGTGAACAGATGATGGTGCTACTAATCCATTCATATGTCTGGCCTCATATAAAGCAGGACATTGAAGTTTACTGTCAAACTTGCTTAGTGTGTCAATAAGATGAAGTGGAGAGGCAAAAACAAGCAAACTTGTTGTAACCTTTTCTCATTTTAGAGGGACCATATATATTGGTGTCTCTTGAATTCGTTGTGTGGTTTTTGGAAGCTAATGGAAAAGCCTTAGTGCTGGTAATGGTAGATCAACTCACTAAGTATGTGATTTTCATTGTAGCTTCACAAAGGTAGCATCTAATATCAAAATGTTGTAAAACACCTTGGTGTTCCAATGAACATAGTGAATGATCGGGATACTCTATTTATTGGCATATTCTAAACATCCTTACTTAATATGATAGGAGAAAAATTAAGTTTTTCATAATAAGTAATCTATAAATGGATGAGAAGATCAAGAGGACAAATGCTTTGATAGAAGCCTACTTGAGACACTACCTGATTGGTAGCCAACAAAACTAACTAGAGTTGTTAGGTAATGCCTAGTTTATATATAAACTATAACATTATTCCTTTATAAAGAAGAGTTTGTTTGAGTTGGAATTAGGCCAATGTTGCTCACTTCATTGGAGGTGGCAAAACAACAAGTGGGAGGCCAACATCCTACTACTTATATATTTACAAAGGATAAGTATGAAATGGTGAATGAGGCAAAATACAACTACAAAAGGCTAGGAATCTTATGAAGAAATATGCAAACCAACATTAGTGACCTTTAGATTTTAGTGTTAGGAATGAAATTTTGTTAAAGGTCAAACCCCAAATATGGCAAAAAGATAAGTGGGAAGCCAGTACATAAAGGATTGATTTCAAAGCATGAGGGTCCTTTCAAAGTTATCAAAAATGTTGGCCATGTTGTTTATCATTTAAAAATGCCTGAAAACTAAAGGTATATCTTAGTTTTTATTTAAGTTTTCTGCATAAGTTCTATAAAGATATGAAAGAACCAAAATGTAATAAATCAAAATATGCCCCTCTGATGGTGCAAAAGTAGTTTGATGACAATATAAGCAAAATCATTGACCATCGATTATTAAGACATCATAAGAAAAATTAAAGGATGGAATTCTTAGTGCAATTAAAAGGAAGGGAAGCTAATGATATAACTTAGGAAAAATACACTTCTCTTTGGTAATTTGAGGATAAGTAAAGGCCTACTTTGAGAACCTTCTTAAGAGGACGTCAGCTCCTTTTTAAGGAGGGAGGTCTATAAGTCTTGTTGCTCATTTAAGGCCAATTTGGTAGCAAGTGACTCATTGTAATTTGCTAAACAAAACCAATCAAGCATGGTGAGGGCATGCTTTAGCAAGGAAAATAAGATAACTTATTGATGGTACCAAGCACATCTTGTTAGATACTACAGGCATAAATCTGACTTAGCTAAAGTCTAGATCAATAATGGAAAACATCTTACAAGGATTCAGGAATAACTAGGACAATCAACAATGGAAAACATCATACAAGGATTCTGGAACAACTAGGACAATTTTAGCTACTGGATTGACTAGTAGTGATTATAATAGTTATGGCATTTGTTGATTATCAGTTATATAAGATAATCAGTTATATGGGTTGATCTAACTGCTCTTCAAGCCAAACCTATGTTATAATAACATATGTTGGGAAACCATATGGTTAAGTCTTATCTAAATTGTTATGTTGGTTAAGATGCAATTGTTGCATGATATCTTACAATTATTTTGTTGTTTATTTAAAATATGTAATTGTGTGCTAGAGACTAAATGATGTCTCACTCTATGTTCTATCACTCTTTTGTACAAATAAAGTATGTTATTTTATTGTCTTAACCCTAATTCACGTTCCTTTTTATTACAACAACGCGCATGTTGTAATATCCTAGTTCGATAATTGTACTGTGTAATGTTTTATACATGCATTTTATAGAGTATGATCTATTTATGGTGTGCTAGAGTAATTTTAGCCTTTAAATGTATTACTGAGGTTATGGCGGACATCATGGATAAACCAGAGATCGTCCTGGGCTCGATCGGAAATTTTTCAAAAAATTTTCGAAAACTCCAAAAAGCTAAGGAATGAGTCCAAATGAGCTTTTAAAAAACCTAAAATGTGCTTTAAAAATTTAGGTGACACTTTTGAATGGAATCTGAATGATTTCAGTGAATAATATTTTTGGATGATTAGTGAATTCGGGTGAATAGTACTTTCACTTGAATAGTGATTTTGGGGGCCCAATCTTGAAATTTTGAAAAAAAATACCCAAAATAGTATTGGAGTTTAATGATACTGAAATGGATAAAAAAATAAGATCGATCGAATGTTTTTTGGGAGTTCTTAAAATTTAGGTTAAAATGCCCTTTTTGGAAAATAATGAGTATTAATGATTTTAAACTCATTTGAATTATTTTAAAAGCATCCAATCAATTAATATTGATCCTAATTAGAATATTTCATGATCAATTTGATGGTAAGATAGTTGTGAAATATTTTGGAATTTAATTCAATTAGTCGATGAACTCTTATAGTGTATGTCCCCGAACATATTGACGATATTCGAGAACATACTCTACGAGGGTAGCATGCTAGAATAGTTAAGTAATCAAAATCATTACAAAATTTTCAAATAAACGCATCACATGCATATTTTGAGAAACCAATAATCAAATTGGGCATATTCTTTTCTTTCATAAACATCAAAATCACAATTATCGTTATTACACTCATTGATCAATCTCATTTATAAAAATTTCTAATTTGGAAAGTTATTACAAAATAGAATTATCCAGGTACACGTAATACAGTAATTATGGAATATATTATTTAGTACAAAATAATAGAAAAATATATGCAAATGTGAACTAATCCTGACCTGTATCTTTTATCTGAATGCAGTAGTTAGACTCCCATTTGTCTAACGGGGTAACTCCTTTGAACCTAAAAAATAATGATGTAATTTTGGTGAGTTTCGCGAACTCAGTAAGTTAACCATCCTCAATGGTTCAGTCAAATCATATAACACATCACATAATACTTTGTTCACAAATTTCACATTTCATTCAACATAATTCAACAATACGTTTCAATCATTCAAACATACATCAGTACATAGTATTGATTGAGTTTGCATATAATAAACACTATACAGTAGTATCGGAATGGTACCGTATGAGGCATTGTATGGCAAGAAGTGTTGATCACCTTTGTATTAGGATGAAGAGGGCTTGAGAATGATTGCAGGCTCAGAATTGATACAAGATACTATGGATACGGTGAAACTGATCCGAAGTCGAATCAAAGCAGCTCAGGATAAACAGAAGAGCTATGTGGACTAGCATCGAAGGGATATGGAATACAGTGTAGGAGATAGAGTGTTTCTGAGAGTATCGCCTTAGTGAGGAGTATTGAGATTTAGTAAAAAGGAACAAGGTGAGCCCTAGGTATATTAGTCCTTATGAGATCATTGAGATGATAGGATCATTGGCATACAAGTTAGCTTTATCAAATGAGATGTCTTAATTACACAATGTATTTCATGTGAGTATGCTTAGAAGATACTGATCTGATCCAATGCATGTGTTACCAACTCAAGAGATTGAAATAGCTAGTAACTTGAGTTATGTTGAAGAGTCGATCAAGATAATGAGATATGATACAAAATGGTTGAGAAACTAAGTAATTCCATTGGTGAAAGTCTTTTGAAAAAATCACCCAAATGAGGGAGCAACTCGAGAAATGGAGGAGTAGATAAGAAGACAATACCCCCACCTGTTCAAACAATTAGGTAAGAATTTTGAAGACGAAATTTCTTAAGAAGGAGATAATTGTAACATCCTATTATCCCATGTCAAGGGTTAGAATACTAGAATAGTGTACACGAGAGGTTATTGAGAAGTCAGAAAGTGCATTTCATGCTTATGTATAATATAGCATACACACACACATGAATATTGATTTTTGCACATTAAAATGATTATACACGCATTCATTGACATTTTTTGGTTATAACTTATTTATAAATGTGATTATATTAAGAATTGTGGTTTATATGTGTTGAAAATTGATTTGGAGAGTGTACTCACTAATTTAGAATTTTTGGTGAAATTTAGGAAAAATTCTGAAATTTTGGGTATTTCTGGTCTAGGAAAAATGTCAAATAACATGGTAATTGATAAATGATAGTAGAAATAAGATTTAAATGGCAATAGGAATTTTTGATAAATGACTTTGGGATTTATTGACACATGTCATTGAAAATTGGGAGACAATTAGAGTAGAAATTAGAGACAAATGGACTAGTTAAATAAAAGACCAATGAGAGACTATAGGAAGTGGACATGTTGTCACTTACCAAGCTATGCATCCACCCTCTACGAAACTCTCCCAAGTGAAAGACTCTCTTTTCTTTAATTGGTCTTTCACTTTATTAATTGCTTCATCTCTTGTTAATTTCTCTTCTCATCCTCTTCAATTTTCTTCATAAATGATACCCATTTCTCACCCTCTTAATGTGAGCCTTGCTCTCACCTTTCACTTACTACTTTTATTTTGTTACATTCTTCACTTTCACTAAAAGACCTAGCCCTACAACCTTTGATTGATGATGATTGTGTGATATTAGGAAGCTAGGGTTAAGAGTGATTTGGAGATTTTGAAGCTAAATCAAGTGAGTTATGCTTTAATCATCATGGAAGTGTTAAATGAAACTAATATATTGAATAATTTGAGATTGATGACTTGATCATAAAATTATATGTATGAATCGTGAGTGATGAAATGTGCATATTGATGTCTTGTTTCTATATAAGATGATTAATAATTCATGATTTTTTGTAGAGATAAGTTAGAAATGATAGACTAAGCAAAAAAGATGAACTAAGATGAAAATGTTGATGAAGTGCGCTGAAATGTGCTTAGGGATGGCAATGGGTAGAGTTCGGTTCGGGTATTGCTCTACCCATATCCATATCCATTTTTTATGACTCAACCTATATCCATATTCATGTCTATCGATTTTTACAATTTACTACCCATATCCAAATCTATTGAGTTGTTCGGGGTTTTGGATATCCATCGGGTTGTATAGCACATAAAAATATAACTTCTAAATAGAAAATATAAAGAGCAGATTTTTGCGAATGCTCCAAATCAAAATTACTTTAATAATAATAAGTCAAGATATTGATTTGTATGTCTTAAAAAACCATAAAATTGGAATAATAAAAATCATAATGTCTAGTACAAAGACAACATATATTTTTAACAATTAAAAACTGGAATAAAGACTGAAATAACCAAAGCTTCAAATTGTCTTTACGTGAACTCCACAACATTCAAAACTTCATCTCCATATCATTTGCATTATTATCATCCTATAAGAAAATAAAATATGATGAAAAAGGTGAGTATTGAGAAGTAAAATGGAGATTTTAAAGTTATTTCTTCTCATAAAATATTAATATTTTATTATATTTAACCATAAATATTCAAGAAAAATAGAAAAAATAGAGTTAATAAAAAACGAGTAGGATATGGGTATCCATACCTAAAATCTATTTTTTAGCCTCCATATCCATTTTTTTAGGTAGGGTAGTGCAGATGTTAATCGGATTAAAAACCCACTGCCATCCTTAAATGTGCTAGATGTAGTGTTTTCTCTGAACATATATCTGTAATTTCTCCATATCTTGATCTACACATGTCCAAATAGGATGATTTTTAATTTGGATTAAATTAGAGACATAGGGATACATTTTTCATGAAGGAATCAAGTTGTAATTCTATTTCTAAAATTTTCAAATTTTGGTTTGAAGTTGAGTTTTTGTATTCTGTCATGGTTTGGGAATAGTTTGTAGTATTTTATGTATAACTTGCAGAATACTGAGCCAAACTGCACGAATTGTTATATTATAAACTTAATACATAAAGAAACAACTGTTTAGTAGAATGTTTTGCCTAAATCTTTCATTTTCCTTGTCAAAATGGCCATGAAAAATTGACCTGAAGGTTTGTTTTAAGAAGAGCTAGAATGAATCTTGAGTAAAAGGTAGGGCACGATCGTGAAAAAAAGGGATCTTTAAGGGCTTACACAATCATGCACAAGCACGATCTGACAGAGGAGGATCAATTGGAAGTGTACGTTTATGCACAAGCACGATTGTGATAATGAAGGTATACTGCTATTTGATAACTTTGAACATCCTTCACTATTTTGACTATAACTTCTTCTATGGACCTCTGATTGACTTGAAATTTGAACCACAAGCTCCTCACATATTGGTCTTTCTCTGTGTCAAAATTTATGGCCATCGAAATTCATTAGAAAGGATTGGTAATTATTGATTGAGGAACTTAGGATAATCAAGCCTTACAAGATGTGAATAAGTGATGAACTTGGAATGAGTTTGTATTATTGAGGTGTAAACCTCAGTTCAAATTAGACATATATGAGCTTCAAAGTATGGATGATCGTGAGATGAAAATGAAGGAAAAATACACAAGATTGTCATTGGGCACGCATTGTACATAATCCATATATAATTTATACATAAATGAATACTTATAATTGTGCTAAGTTATGATATGTGTAAATATGTATGTATTACATGATTTAGAAGAGCATTTTTAGCGACCACATCTAGACATTGCCGAAAATTCAAGGCAATAGCTTTCTGGAGCAAACTATGAGTAATCTAGATGGTCTCACTTAATTAATTGTTGTTTTAAATTTTGTATTAAATTATGTTGTGAAATTGATTGTCTTGATTCCAAACATTGAACGTCCGAGGCATTTGATATATGAATGAGATATTGGAAGTGCTCTTTGTATGTGAATTTGACGAAATAAGTGATACTCAACATTATTGTTGAATGCTAGACCAAGGTCTGATGATAAATGTGAAATTGAATGTGAATCTGAAATCATGTGATTGATTGAAAATATGAGAATGTGATGCATTTTATTATATGAATGTATGAAAGATAAAGACAGTTGTGACCAGAGCCACCAGTAAAAAGAGCTTAAAGCTCAGAATGTGATAAGAGCCTCTGGCTCAGTTTCCATTATACCCGATATCCACTAAGAGATATGGGACATTATCTAATACAAGCTCGGTATCCACAAGGGATATTTGGCTAGTAAAAAGGCACTCAGTCATAACAAAATAATAAATAAAAGTGAGTCTCATGTGCATTGCATTTATAATTGATATATGTATTTTAAATGATTGAAATGATCGGTTTGATTGCTCTGAATGTGATATGTGATGCTACGCGATAAATGAAATGATGTGAATTATGTGTTTACATATGTTGATATGTTGTATGAATTGAATGAATCATTGAAGATGGTTACCTCACTGAGTTTGCAAAACTCACCAAAATTGCAACGTTGACATTTTAGGACCAAGAGAGGACACTATTGACAGAAAGACTCTACAAGAAGCATAGTTCTTGTACTTTTAGAAAGAAGAAATGGCTCAAAGGTCGATCAGCTGAGATTGAAGGATTAGATAGAATTTTTTGTATAATTCCTCATATATATAGCATGTTCTGTATTTAGTTTTGATAATGTACATATAGGGATGAAATATGAAATGCTATAATGTACATATTCGGTTTTTATGAAAGGAAATAAGGAATTCAATTTTTAAAATATTGTGACATTTACGTATTAATGATGATGTCATGATTAACTTAGTGATGTGAGTGCTCTAGCATGCCACCCTTGTGGGATACGTATTTGGATAGCATTCAGGATGTCAGGTACGTGTCTTGTGAGAGTTTAGTGCTACATGAATTAAATTCAATAAAGGGCAATTTGGTCTTTTTATATGTCATTAAGGGCAATTTGGTCTTTTTACATGTCATTAAGGGTAATTTGGTCTTTTTACAAAAGGTGAGTGGAATAATGAGTCATTAAAAGAGGATCAACTGCAGAGTGACGTGTCTAATGCACTAAAGGGCATAAAAGGGACAAAGTAAGACAATTTGGTTCATTATTCAACATAAATGTGAGAGGCCAAACAAAAGGGAGAAAAGAGGAGAGAAGACGGGACATTCAGCCAAGGTGGATGAAGAAGAGTGTAGCTACCATTTTTTTTTTTTATGGTTTTGGAGCATAAATTGGAGAGATCTTGATCAAATGGAGGTACTCATCAAATAACCAAGAGACTGGAAGGTAAATTTATAGGGTCCGTGTTTTGTGTACCGGGGCGAGCGGGCCCCGCGTACCCCAAGTGATCACGCGACCACTACTCGGTATTGTCCTCTTTGGTTCTTGAATGAGTCACCACTCGAACTCAAGACCTCAAGATTTTGTTGCACTTAAGTGCACGCCTCTTACCATTGAGCTACGACGCGTGATCACTTGGGGTACGCGGGGCCCGCTTGCCCCGGTATGCAAAACACGGACCCTACACTTATAGTGCAAGAAAAATGATGATTAATGAGAGAAAAATCAATACATGGGAAGTTAGATTATTCAGGCCAATGAGAGTGTGACATGTGGCATTAGTGAGAGAGTGACAAATGACATGAATAAAAGAGTGAAAAATGGAGGTATAGTTGAGTGACATATGGTCTAGAGATTTAATGACAAGTGGACTAGTTATGGAGTGACAATTGGTAGCTTATAAAAGAAGACATATGGCATGACATTTTGCTTAACAAGTGTTAGGACAAGTGGCTAAACCTTAGCCACACACTTATCCCACGACACATACGCCCATGAAAACCACTTTCTCTTTTATTCTTGCTTTATGCTCTCCTTTTCTCTTCTTCCATTGCTAGCATACACTTACATAACCCCCAAATCTTGATTTTTTCCTAAAATTTTTGCTTTGTTACTTTAATATTTTGTTGTCTTCATCTTGTTGCTAAAAACCCTTTTCTATTTCTATCTTGTTCTTGGAGTATGCTTTATCCTTGCATGTTTGGAGGGCTAAAGTAGCTTGATGATTGAAGAGGTTTTGATCTGAACAAGTGATTTATTGACCTATTTTCATATATGTTAGCATAACATTCATGATGATTAAATTGAGATGGAATGCATGTAGGGCTGATGATGAGTTGTGCGGGAAATTTGATGGATGAATATGTTTTATTTTTTAAGTGTGAAATCGTGGGCTTTAGGCTATTGTGTAGATGATGTTAGCTGAGTCTTGAGGTATGAATGATGATCAATTGATGCTAAAGATAGAAGTTGTTGGGCCCCGAATGTTTCATAGAAGTTAGAATTATTTGAAGGAGAAATTTTGGCAAGTAGTCATGAGTAAAGAGCAAATGAATGAAAATTCTTGAACCAAGAAATGATA
>JANVCQ010000006.1:34330669-34345682 GCA_025531925.1 Erythroxylum plowmanianum | reverse complement strand
CATTGACTGCTCTAGCATACCACCCTCGCGGGTCGCGGACTCGAATATCACCGTCGATGTCGGGTTCGGGTCTCGTGGGAGTGGGATGCTACAACTAGGCCATTCAATATGCTAAAAACTAGACTGAACTCAATGTGGAAATTGAATGGACCAATGAAGATCGTTGATATAGATAATGATTTTTACCTGATTAATTTTGTAGAGGACGATGACTATCTACATGCACTCACCAAGGGTCCTTGGGTGATCTCCGGCCATATTCTATTGATTCAACCTTAGAACCCAAACTTTCATCCCTCTTTTAGCAAAATTTTTCACGATGTACCTTGAGTTAGATTCCCAGAGCTCTTGGTAGCATGGTATCACCTATCTATCTTGAAAGCTCTTGGGAATTTGGTCGGCCTAACTGTGAAGATCGATGATCAGATTCAAAAATCTCAGAGAGGAAAATTTACGAGGTTGCAGTCGATATAGACATTAGCACCCCTCTGTGATCCATTGTTGAACTTGACGAAGAACTCATCAAAGTTGCTTACGAGGGCCTGCCTCAAATTTGTTTCTCCTGTGGAATGGTTGGCCATGGCGCGATGGATTGCCCCAAAAAGCCTAACAATCCTCAGAAAATGGAAGGTATCATCGGAGACAAGGCGCCAACTATCCCACCAGAAGCAAGAACTGAAATGCATGTAGCCAACATTAGGCTGAAGATTTATGACCCCTAGATACAAGTCCAGTGACGCAATCGACGTCTTACCCCCATCGTAATGGCCCAAGGATGTGACAGGAAGGGCAGTAACCATCATGAGGCTTCGAGGGGCTCAAGGTATAACCTACTAACAGGCACAGAGACACTTGAAACATTAAACGTCTACCCTCGGCCTGTGGAGGAGAAGCAAAGAGAAGACCTTACAATGAAATCGGATTTGAATCAAATCCAACCGAAACCATGAAAACCAGTGATTGGTAGGGACTAGAGACAAGCCAGGCCATTTTATAGGGAAAACACTAGGAAGCCCAAACAAACTGTTCTCCCTAAACCGACTAATAATACACCCAAGATCTATATGGCCCACTTAAACCAAAATATGACCCTCTCGGTTCCAAAGATAATGACCGTTGTGCCCCATCAAACTGAAACACATCACGTGGCCATCTCAATACCCTCTCATCAAGAGCTGGTGATCCAAGACAAATCATTTATGGTATCTATACATGATGACATGGGGTTTGGGGAAATGGAGGAGGGCATGCATGACACATGCATGACTACTCCATTGCCTTTGTCGTTCAACAACCACCTGTTGCCCCCATCTAGGCCACCAGATCCTGGACAGGCTTTGGATCTGGACAGTGAGACCTTAAGTGTACCCAATTCACAGATGGCAGAGTTACCATAGAACTTTATGACTAACACCTATAGTATGCAGATGGATGTCTTAGTAAACACTCCGGCCCAATAGTGTTTACCTCTTCCCTCGTTCAAGACTTTCTATGTCGCTCTTCATCTAGAACTATAAGGAGGCTAGAGGTAAGACCTTCAAGCTGATCCTTAAGAACTACATTCAGATCTATAGTCCACTCTTTTTTGTTTTAGTTGAGCCAAGAATTAGTGGGGATCGTGCGTTAAAGGTTATTCACAGCTTGGGATTTTCACAGTCATTCAAGGAGAAAGCAGATGGATTCTTAGGAGGCATATGGTTGTTATGGAAAGCAGATATTGTGGTTCGAATCCTGTTAGCCCACTAACAATTTTTTCATGTTAATATCACATGGGATCAAACGTCTTTTAACTTCATTGCCATTTATGCTAGCCTTACCTACAACCTACAACGTTATTTATGGAAGAATCTACAAAAAATTGCTAGAATTACTTCCAAACCTTGGGTTTTGGGTGGGGACTTCAATGTTAAACTAAAGAGCAATGACAAATGTGGCGGTTCATGACACCAAACTATAATCAATCAACAGTTCCGATAATGTGTACAATGTTGTCAACTGCATGATCTTGGATTTACAGGGCCAAGGTTCACTTGGAGGCGAGAGCAGTTTCTCACTAGACTGGACCACTTTTTTTGCTTTACTTCTTGGCAGTCTTCATTCCATGAAACTATAGTGACTCATCGACCATTCCTCAAGTCTGATCATAGACCACTTTTGATGACAATAAAACAAAGCACTCACCTACCACCGACCACTAGACCATTCAGATTTCAGTCGACTTGGTTGACAGATGAAAGGTTTGCCAGGATTGTGGAGGATACTTGGAATCTTGAAATAACTGATCTTAGTGACGTGATCAGCAATGTTTCAGAAATACTACAGCAATATAACTCTACCAGTTTCGGCAATATATTTCATTGCAAAAAAGACTCATGGCACATCTTGTAGGCATTCAAAAAATAATGGAAGGCAAAGCTTCAGATTCCCTATAGGAGCTAGAGCAATATTTACGCTCGGAACTAGAATAAGTCCTTTGTCAAGAAGAACTTTATTGGCATCAATGCTCAACATGTCAGTGATTATCCTAGGGAGAGAGAAATACAAAATACTATCATGCTATTACAATCGCCAGACGTCAAAAAACGAGGGTGGATGCACTGAAGGATGAAAATGGTTGCGTCAGTTCGGACACAGATAGTATCAAACGGATAGCGAAGAACTTCCTTCAGAAACTATATACGATAGACATACTCAAAAATCTGGCACTTCCTCTCAGAGGTTGTTTTCCCCCACCCTCCCATTGTGCTACCAATAAAATGGAAAATACAATTCTTTCTAAAGAATTCAAGGCGACATTCTTTGATATGGCACCTAATAAGGCATCGAGCTTTGATGGGTTTACTGCTTTATTCTATTAATCCCAATGGGACATCGTCGGGCCTTCTCTGATATGTTTTATCTAATAAATTTTCAGCCATGAATTATGGGACTCTGAATTAAATCGCATTATTTTGGTTCTCATACTAAGTCCCTTCTTCCATGTCGATCACTTAATTCAGGCCCATTGCATTGTGCTCAGTGATTTATATGGCTATTACTAAGATTATCGTGACCCGGCTCAAACCTCATCTTGATAAGCTTGTAGCTCCTAATCAATATAGCTTTGTTCCAGGGCAATTGATTATTGATAATATTATTATTGTCCAAGAGGTCATCCATAACATGAAAGGGAAATCAGGAAAAAAGGTATACTTGCTATTAAGGTTGACCTTGAAAAAGCTTACGATTGGCTTTCTTGGGATTTTATTAAAGATACTCTCATTGATCTTGGGCTTCCTGAATCCTTGATAAAACTTATTATGAAGTGTATTTCATCGGTATTTATGCAAGTGAGTTGGAATGGAGAACTCAGTGAAGTGTTTACTGCCTCCAGAAGTATTCGACAAGGTAACCCATTATCGCCTTATCTTTTTGTACTATTATAGAACGATTGGGTTACTTAATAAATCATTTCGTGTCTCAAGGACGATGGAAGCCTATTAATCAACCAAGTGCATGTAATTTGGGACACATTGACCACTTTTGTGCAACCTCAGGTCAACGAATTAGTCAAGACAAATTTCGGTGTTTTTACTCCAAGAATGTATATCATTATGTGGCGTGATTCTTAAGTTGAGAATTGGGATTTAAACAAACTAATGACCTCGACTGCTACCTTAGGGTGCCCCTAATGCATGAGCGAGTTAGTAAATGAACATACCAACATGTGCTTGATAAGGTGCAACAACGGCCTTCAGGATGGATGTCAACTCTTTTGTCATTTTAAGATGAATCACCTTGACTAAATCTGTTATATCTGCTCTTCTCATCTATACAATGCAGACGGTCCAGCTTCCTAAAAATCTTTACGATGATTTAGAAAAATTAATGCGTTAGTTTTTATGGGGCTCATGTCATGGCTGTAGGAAGATTAATCTGGTCAATTAGGATAAGAGTTTGTATACCTAAAAAACTAGGGGGTCTTGGCATCTGCAAAATCAGAGAAACCAATGATGCCTTAATAGCCAAATTAGGGTGGTCTTTGGTTTCTAAGCTTAAATCGCTATGGGTGCAAGTTCTATCTGCTAAGTATAATTTTGATGTCACCAATATCCCTACTTCTATAAATGCCACAAGAGGCTCAATGGTGTGGAAGAGTATAAAAGCTACTTGGCACCATGTTCTTAAAGGCCTGAAATGGGTGATCTGTGATGGATCCAGGACCCGATTTTGACTAGACCCTTGGGTTGAGGACTTGGGACCTCTTATTTCCCATGCAACTACTTCGATTCCACAATCAACTATTGATCTCTGAGTTCAACACTTTGTGGATAATATAGGTAATTAGAAGTAGGATGCGTTCCAATCTCTGCTCTCTCATTCGATCTGCATATACATCGCGAGTATTTTGCCTCCTCAGCCTCACTTAGTGCCAGATAAGCTAATTTGGGAAATATCGGACACTAGTCAATTCACTACTGCATCAACTTATTCCATGATCTTGGACTATGAGGACCGTTATTCTGATGGATTTTAGAGGGCAGTCTGGCATTAGAATGGCCCTTAACGAATTCACACATTCCTGCGGCTCCTCGCGCAAGATCAATTACTTTCTAATCAACAACGTATTTGCAAACAATTAAATACTGAGGTTGCCTACTATCATTGTCGAGTAGAAGAATGATCGCTACATGTCGTTCGGGATTGCACCAACGCATGTACCTTGTGGCGAGCGTTCCTCCCATAAGTAGTCTCCACTGATGTTTTTTACTCTGAACTCTCAAGAATGGTTAGCTATGAATCTCCAAAAACACTAGTTGGTGTTTGACTTTGACTGGTCCATTATCTTTGGTACTGCCTGTTGGTTCCTATGGTCTTGGTGAAATACGACCATTTTTCACAAACACTTTTCTAGGCCGGAGTCCCCTCCATCTTATATACTGGAGTATGTTCATCGGATTCACAAGGCTTTGGTCTGGCAAGGTAGAGCTTATATAGACCACAAACCTCGAACTGAACAACTTATAGGCTAGTGTAAACCCCCACAAGGTTGGGTCAAGTTGAATACGGATAGAGTGTGCAAAAGAATGTCCTCTTTAGCATCAGTAGGTGTACTCATAGGTGATAGTACAGGCGCTTGGCTTGGAAGTCTTATTCAGAATATTGACTGGTGCTCTCCTCTATTTGCAAAACTTTGGAGAGTTTTACCTTGACTCAAGCTTGCTTGGGATCTTGGTTATCGTCGAGTTGAATTAGAGGTGGATTCTCTAGCTGCGTTTACTATTCTGTCCACCTCAACTAATAGGACAATGTCTAATAATCCCCTAGTCATAGGTATCAACGCGCTGTATGCTCGGAGCTGAGTAGTTATACCTCGACATATCTACAAGAAGGATAACCGGTCTGCTGACTGGCTCGCTAACATTGCCGCTCATTATGAGTTAGGAATCACCACTTTTGCTACTATACCTATAGGATGCCTCTCATTCTTTTTGAAGGACATGTCTGAGGTTTGTTTCCCTAAATTAGTCATGTAATGTTTCAGTGTTTCTTTTCGTTGTATGCAAAAAAAAAAAAAAAGGATCACTGTCTAATAGATTCTGGTGAACTGATATTTATTAGGTGATGAATAACATAATGAGATGCGTTAGGTTTTGATTATGTCGTGAGTTAACATAATGGTATGATGAGATACATAATCCATGCTGTGATCTATCTTAGAAAATAACTGCCTATTTCATGATTATTCCTAATACTAAATTAGCATCATAAATAATATATTTAAGTAAAAGACTAGGCACGTCAAACCCACCATGTCATCATATGTTTTCACTTTTCAGAGCATACTCCATAAGTTATGAACCGCTTTGCTTGCATTGTAGACTTCCATTTAATAAAGAAAGTAATTATGTTTGGGTATGGAAGTAGTCATCAGGCCTTGTCCTGAGTTGATAAGTGTCGAAAGTTTGTTAAATACAGTCCAGGAGAGTCATCCTTGAACGTTTGACCCAAAATCGTGACTTTGATGGAGATTGTAGTGTAGTCAAGCTTGATAATAATTGTAATTAAGCATCTTATGAAAATTGGAGTGGCCTATGGTCCATAACAGATTGACACCCTCATGATTGAACATCATGAAGATGACAGAATTTATAGACATACTAAATCATGAACTTCAGTAGACCAAAAATGTCTAGCTTCTCCAGTAATGTGATCTAGAATTCACTGCCAACCATGGCATTTGAATTGAGCAAAGATTGCAAGAGATTTTAGGCTCTGAAACAGTTCACAGTTGCCATTTCCTAAGGGAACCTTTCGAACGCCTTCCCTCTCTCTGCCAACGAGAGGAGTCAAATGCAATGATGACTGCCCATTTACTGATAATTGTATTAATACATTTGGCTCTTTTCGATTTCTTTGTATTTTTTCTGGCGAGTTTCAGGGTGGTCCTAGTTTCTCAGTCACCTTGTTAAGGTGGAGAAGTGAGTGAATGCACGCGCCCTTGCGTATGCACACATAGACAGCGACACAAGTCTTCGAATCTCGAAGTGCTCTCTTACATAAGTCAGAAATTTATAAAGCACCCTGCGGCAGTTCCAAGTGAAAGCTGGAAATCAGAAGACCCTTACCCAACTCTCTCATGTCCAACAATGTCTTTGTACTCTCCACTTCTTAATGACACGTCGACATTAACACCAAAAAATTGATTGTTTGAGGCCTATAACGAGTTTACGTCTATGGGTTTTGAATCCTCTGTTTGTTTGAATTTCATTGGACAACGGCTACTACTTTCTGCACAACTCTCGATATCCACTTTCAAAGAAAGTGTAGCTTTCCCTCTTTCTCACTGTTCGTGTTAGTATTGAGGATTTAAAAGATAGTTCTTTTCTTTTTGTTTTCGTTCTTCTTCTTGTTTCTGTTCTTCTCCCTCTCTTTCGTGCTTCAAAATTATTGTAGTTTTCTTAATGGTCACACGCACATCATTCACTTCAAA
The DNA here is from genome assembly GCA_025531925.1 of Erythroxylum plowmanianum. Lineage (NCBI taxonomy): Eukaryota > Viridiplantae > Streptophyta > Magnoliopsida > Malpighiales > Erythroxylaceae > Erythroxylum > Erythroxylum plowmanianum. Next base: position 34,338,709 of record JANVCQ010000006.1, on the reverse strand, counting down.
GTTCACTCACCTGCTCTACTCGCTGTTCTCATCATATTTCTCTTTTGGAGATTTCATTTATCTCTCCCTTAGCTGCATTACAGTTGTAAAGTGCCTTGCTAGATAAACAGAACGATACCCAGAAAACATATTTTGAAGAATAGGTGAAATGGATGTGTTTCCTTTGGTTTTCTCAGTAGTTTCTGCAGTGACCCTTCTGAGTACATGCTCTCTTTCTCTCACAGATGATGGTAAGAACCCTCTGCTACTTGGCAAAAGAAATTTTCGTTCTTTTAAGGTTCCATTTTGGTTCTTCTTTCTTTTTCATCAATCGTCTGCCTGCTAAGAATATGGAGCATGAGAATGACGAGGGAAGAAGAGAAAACATATCATCTTTCGTTACCTAGATGCATGCGTGAGCAAAAGAACTGTTAAAGGTTGGATCTTTCTGGTTTCACGGGCTTAATTGTTCATGTTTCACAGGCCTCACATTGCTAGAAATAAAGAGCGCGTTGAATGACAGTAGAAACATGCTTGGAAACTGGCAAGCTTCTGACGAATCTCCTTGCAAGTGGACTGGTATTTCTTGTGATCCCCATGACCAAAGAGTAAACTCTATGTGAGTCATAATCCATTCCTCGTCTCTATGTTGTTTACTTGTTTTTTTTTTTTTTTCCTTTAAAGCTTTCTGAATGTTTACCTCCATTCTTCATATGTGTTTTGAACTCTTCAGAAATCTTCCCTACATGCAATTAGGAGGAATCATATCGCCTATCATTGGTAAACTAAGTAGATTACAAAGACTGTAAGTTCCGCCCATTTATGTTTTAAACAAAGACGGGCTAAAACATCTGTGTGAAGTAGCAACTTCTGTGTTTACTTTAACTTTGCTCTTCATTCTATTGGGTGAAACAGGGCTCTTCACCAAAACAGCCTGCACGGAATCATTCCTAGTGAAATTACCAATTGCACTGAGCTAAGAGCACTGTATGTGTAATTGGAACTTTTTTTATTCCCTTTCGTGGTTAGATTTGATTTTTATTTGCGGTGTTAGTAAAAAGGTTCCCCTTTTACCTCCCTGCAATTGGTCCTGTTTGTAGGTACTTGAGGGCTAACTATCTTCAAGGAGGCATACCATCAGATATTGGAAATCTTTCTCGCCTCACTATATTGTAAGATTTCCTAGTCTTTCTCGTGCTTGGACCGACAGTTGATAGTGATCCATATATAGTTTTTTCCCATGAACTTGCTTGTTGTGGCTGTTTATCCCATTACCGGTGTCTAGTAGGGTACATGGAAGTTTGATCAGAATTTTAAAAAAAAGAAAGAGAAAAGATATAAGAATTGATAGCCAAATGGAAATCCCATTGCTTGCATCAATTTATTGTACATGGTGGAATATCAATAGGAACTTTGGGATCTTGTTTTCGTTCCATAGAAACAGGCAGTAGTTAACAGAAATGTGTCACCTTGTTGTGCAGTCCTCATGATCTTGTTCCCAGTTTTATAAGTTTTTCTTTGTGTGCATGGTTTCCTTATAAGTTGATAATGTGCACATTTCTCAGAATTTGGATCTTTCTTGACGGATAAGTCCTTGATTTGATTTCAAGAATCATAAATGTTTATCGCTGTACTTTTTTCACTCTTCTGAACTGTCACCAAAACTGACTCTTGAATTCAGAGATTTGTCAAGCAACATGTTAAAGGGTGCCATACCTTCATCAATTGGTCGGTTAATGCATTTGCGCCTCCTGTAAGTTCAATAATAGCTGTAGCTCTTTGAGTTTGGATGCTGGAAAACAGATTTTCTGTACTTATCAGATAACTGGTCGGCATCCTATTTAATCCCTTATTTATTGTCCTCCCACAGGAATTTATCTACCAATTTCTTCTCTGGTGAAATTCCAGATTTTGGAGCTCTAAGCACTTTTGGGAACAATTCGTGAGTCATGTCAACTCCATGACCAATCTGAAGTCTGTAGTTTTCCTTTGCATCAATTATTTGGAATCATATTTGTGCAGGTCTAGCCAATGTAGTGTGGTAGAGAGTCGTACAGGTTTACAGAAGATGGTTTGGGAGCAACAGAGGAAGAGTGATAAAAAGGTTTCAGATGGTTTAGAAATATATTAGGAGAAGCACAACTCCTCAAATTTCAATACTATCCTGAAAACAGAACAAATTGATAGCCATGGACCAGAATTTACAGGAAGACTAGGAAAAAGAAAGGATAAAAATGGTAGTGTAGTATTAAGATACCAAAAGACCTTGAATAGAAATATAAAGCTACCCAAAACAGTTGTTAAATATTTGAAATCAGATTTAAGTTCTAAATTTGAACCTAAAATAAGTGCTATCATTTTTCTATGGTATTGTTGCTTTCAACCAAATACTATGTTCTTGCTTTCAGAACATTTCATTGTTTCTAGTTGATAATAACGTATCTTAATTCTTCCGTCCTCTGAAGTGGTTAAGTTAGATGAAATGTTAAAAAATTGTGACACTTGCATTGTCTGGTTCTTTTTAAATGTACAGTTGTGGTGTAAGATGAAATTGTGAACTATTATTAGGTACAGTAATTCAAGGGAACCTATTATGTGTTCATCCGGCACATGTTCATTGATGCTAAAAAATGATGTTAGCTTCTTCACATAATAGCAAGAGAACATGATATTGTTGTGGATACCTGTGACAGTCACTGCCTTTCTTCTCTCATCCCTAGTCAGTGAAGTTCTGAACTTGTTCTGATGCTGGGTTCTTGTGGTTAGTTATATCGGGAACTTAGATCTTTGTGGAAGACAAGTGCATAAGCCATGCCGAACTTCGTTGGGATTTCCTGCTGTGCTACCACATGCCACAAGTGATGAAGCAGCAGGTAAATAAATCATATTATATTAAGCTATTAACAGTTTATATACTAAGTCTGGACATGTCTACAGTCCCAGCAAAGAGATCCTCTCATTATGTGAAAGGAATTCTTATTGGTGTAATGTCCACGATGGCTCTTACACTCGTTGTGCTTCTTGCTTTCCTGTGGATTTGCTTGCTTTCAAAGAAGGAAAGAGCAGCTAAAAAGTACACGGAAGTAAGAAAGCAAGTTCATCAAGAAGCGAGTAAGTTTACTGTTTCCTTGTTTGTATAATGTTAATGTGAATCTATTATCTTTCTATGCGACTAAAACTTATTTCTTCAGGCACAAAGCTTATTACTTTTCATGGAGACCTGCCGTATGCTTCATGTGAAATCATAGAAAAGCTGGAGTCTCTTGATGAAGAGGATGCGGTTGGATCAGGAGGATTTGGCACTGTGTACCGGATGGTTATGAATGATTGTGGAACATTTGCAGTTAAAAGGATTGACAGGAGTCGTGAAGGATGTGATCAAGTTTTTGAAAGAGAGTTGGAGATTTTAGGTAGTATCAAGCACATAAATTTAGTAAACCTGAGAGGATACTGCAGGTTCCCTTCATCAAAGCTACTTATCTATGATTATCTGGCCATGGGCAGCCTAGACGATCTTCTGCATGGTATGCTTCTTTGTATTACTTAATAGTGAGTTGCAGGAAGTAGGGAGGAAATTATTGTTAATACATAATATGGTAACCTATTTGCCTGGACCTGGAGCATTCAGTTAATTTACAGCTTCACAATCAGGAACTCGTATGTGCTCATTGCTGTAGTGGTTGATGTCCCAATTTTCTTTTAATAGTACTGCTTCATTATGATGATTACCAAAGCTGTTGATTGTCAACTAGCTTGGAAAGGCTAGTAATATTCACTGATTCCACAGAGCTCCTTATTAATGCCTGTTGGACTTCAAGCATAGAAACTTGCAAAATTCACTGTATTTGTGTCCGGTCTGAATGTTTATGCAAGTATTTTTTTTTTAAATTGCAGATCAAATGTATGGTAATTGAATTTGAATGAAATGAGACACTTCTTACACTTGTTTTAAGTTAGTAGTGTAGGATATGTGTTGAAAATGGGAACGCAGAGGCTGATATTTTTGTTTCCTTGATTCTTCTGCATTTCCTACCCTGTCAGACAACGCCCAACAAGAACAACTACTGAATTGGGGTGCTCGTTTGAAGATAGCCTTAGGTTCTGCCCGGGGGCTTGCATACTTGCACCATGACTGTTGTCCAAAAATAATCCATCGTGACGTAAAATCCAGTAATATCCTTCTAGATGAAAATCTAGAGCCCCATGTCTCTGACTTTGGCCTTGCAAAGCTTTTAGTGGACGAGGATGCTCATGTCACAACCGTAGTTGCTGGCACTTTCGGTTATTTAGCACCAGGTATGTATATTATGCTATTATTTACTGATTGTTTTGATCTCTGGAGTTGTAAAATCTACGTGTAAGTGGTGTGATGTTGCTTTAACTTTTTCACGCAACCTGCACATTGCCTCTAACTCTATTGTCCTTGCTCTACGCAAATATTGTGATTCTGCATACAAATAGAACATTCCGTGGATGAGAAAAATTCAGCTTGACAGAACGTATGCCCCATCTTGGAGGGATACTGATAAGCTAACAGCAAAAATAGCTAAAAGTTCGATCATCCTGAAATTATCAAGTACTACGTTGCAATATTTTCAATCTTTTAGGACTTCTTTTGCAGTCATTCTCAAGTACTTGCTCAAGTAAATGTTATTGTATAATATTCCGAAGCATTTCAATCTATGATCTCAATATTGAACAAGGGATCTGACTCCAAAAATAATCTCAATAATCCTGTATCCCTGCCTACTAACTTTTTAATTATTGTTACTGTGAACAGAATATCTCCAAAGTGGAAGAGCTACTGAAAAGTCAGATGTGTATAGCTTTGGAGTTCTCTTGCTAGAGCTCGTGACGGGCAAAAGACCAACTGATCCAACTTTTGTAAAGAGAGGCTTAAACGTCGTTGGTTGGGTATGTCCAAAATTTCCTTCCTCGTTAAAATGTGGAACATTGTTTGGACCACTGTTAAACCTGTAACAAATACGAGCAACTTTGCAGATGAATACTCTGTTAAGAGAGAATCAACTGGAAAATGTTGTGGACAAAAGATGCATAGACTCGGACATGGAAACGGTGGAAGCAATTCTGGAAATAGCAGCAAGGTGTACAGATGCATATCCTGATGATAGGCCTACAATGAATCAGGTACTGCAGTTACTGGAACAAGAAGTCATGTCTCCATGCCCGACCGATTTCTACGAGTCACAGTCAGATTATTGTTGAGCAAAATAAACCATTCAGTTGCATGGCCAATCGGATGTATACATCAAACTATATATGCGCCATCTTGGCTCTTATCTCAGATGCTCCTCTCTGTGGAGCTTGTAAATCAATCCATGCAAATACGGATTGTTGCAACTGTTCAATTTGCATGGTCTGTTTTGTTATTCCTTCAAGTATGTCCATGGAGGTACGTGGTTGAAGACAAATTCAAAGTTCTATCATCTACAATTCCCCCAAGTAGCCATAGGCGAAGAAGTAAAGATTATGGCATTGTTTTACGTGGTGATTGTTTAGTTTTGAAGATGAGAAGAAGAAAATAATACCAAAGCAAAATATCAAAAGGGAAATTTCTGTTCCAGGCATCTTAAGCTAGCAACTAACTACAAATTAAGTTTCATTATTTTCTTCACATCTCTAGCAGCAACTTATTGCTGTGAATTTCCTTCAGAACTTAAAGATTTCTCACAAGAGCGCCCTCTGTCCCACTTTCATCGGTCTTCGTAACAGAGTTAGGCAAGCTATTGGATTCCCATTTTTTCCTCCTCTCAAGTTCAGCATTATATTCCCGCGTAATCACTCTAGAACCGAAGTGTACGTCCCGGGTCAAGCAACCTGGTCATTGTCATGGCACAGTCCTGAGATGTCAAACATTGTGCTTGCTTCCACCAGAAAACTCCGGACAAAGGGGTCTCAAAGGTCAACAACTACTATTCGTCTTCAGAAACAAACTTACTTTGTACAGTTCTCCCGAGGAATAGAATTCTACGTCTAACCCTAGTTTTTCCAAGTACTTCTCGTCTTGTGTCAACAAGACAATCCTTGTTGAATGTAGTAGTGTGGCCTAAATCAAAAACTAGTTCAATAATGATTTCGCCGTCATCTCTTCACGCAACCGATTTGCTTCCACGTAGCCAAGGCTTAGACCTTCCGTAACGTACCCTAGTGGTACAGTACCGTAATTGTCCGGAATCGTTTCTCTGCAAGCAATGCATGTTCCGTTCCATTCAAAACAAGGGGGATGCGAGGATGGTAATTCATCGCATTCCTTGGGTGCAAGTTCATCCGTGTAATTAGGGAGAAACGGTGATGGATATTAGAATTTTTAATATAGGTAGAGTGTAGAGTTCATGAATAAAAATCAAGCTTGGGTCAATTATTGCTAAAATGACTATAACTAGTTATTTAGTTAGTTGGCATTTATTACTTATAAATTCTTTAACATTTTTATGTTTAGTCAATATGGAATATCTTAATACTTCCCCTCAAGTACAATAGGGACTGGACATCTAGTTGTTACTTAAAATAAATATAGCAGTAACCAGATCAAGTCGCTGGGACTGGACATCTATATGGATAATTGAGAAATTAAGAATCCGGAAAAAACTTACTCTAATACTATATTAGAATTTTTAATATGGGTAAAATGTAGAGTTCGTTAGTAAGAATTGAGCTTGTGTCAACTATTGTTAAAGTCATTAAAACTAGTCATTTGGTTAGTTGACCGTTATCACTTATAAACTTTTTATCATTGTCATGTTTAGTAAATATGAAATATTGAGTTAGAATTTCATAGACTTTCTTTCTCTTATCTAGGAATAGATTTTAGTTTAATTCTTGTTCGAAATAGCAATACAGCTCCTTTTTAAAATGAATCCCATGTGAACAATGTAATTTCATCGTATTGGAAGGAAATTAAGTACTTATGTATGAGTAAAAACTACGATTATTTCCTACTACTTTTGTTTTTATTTTTATTTAAGAGCTTAATATCGTTATAATTTAATTATTTATTAATAAATATTTTAGTAAAAGTTCAATAATAATAATAATTAAGAAAACAAAGCTCATCTTAAATATTAAGTTAAAATTGCTTTGTAAGATTCTTTGAATCAATATTAATTTCATTAAAGTATACACAACATGGATATATTTATATAGGGATAATGATAATTAAAGGTCACTACAAAAAAAATATATTTTAGCGATGGAAAATAAAGATTTATTAGAATTTCAATATTGGTAAAGTGCGGAGCCCATTAACAAGAATTAAACTTTGGTCAACTATTGGCAAAGTGACTAGCTCTTACTAATAAATCTTTTAATATTTTCATGTTTAGTCAATATGAGATGCTCTAATACTCTCTTTTAAGTTTAACTGGGACTGAACATCTAATTTGTTAAGATAAAATACCCCTCGGATCGGATACCGGTTGAATTTAATAACCTGAAAAATAATAATGAAAAGATAGACAAAATAAATGGGACAGAACACAAAAATTTACGTGGTTCGGTCAATGTGATCTACATCTACGGCCGGAGGGTGAGCAATTTTACTAATATGTGGAGAATGTATACAAGTACAAAGGCTGAAACAAAAGACTCAGAAGTATACAGAGAGAATATGAAGATTTCAAAAAGGAAAAATAGTGTATTTTAGTAGGAGTGTTCAAAAAAACCGCGAACCTGTGAACCGGACCTGAATCACATGAACCGAACCTATAAACAAGGTTAACCGAACCTGAGTTTAGGTTCGGTTCGAACTGAACCTGAAAAATTAGGTTCATGGTTCAGGTTCAGGTATCTAACTTGCGGTTCTAGGTTTAAACCTGAACCTGAAACACCCAAAAAACCTAAATTATATTTAGATATAATTTAAGAGGATATTAATAATAATAAATTCACTACTATTTACTATATTAACTCTTGAGTAAAAAAAAGAAGAAAAGAAAAAAGTTTTTTTAATTCTATATTATTAAATGTTAATCTTGAACATTGCTATTATAAGTAACAACTAATGCATAACACTCAATACTTCTACTTCAAATAGTAATTAAT
>JANVCQ010000006.1:34298935-34311437 GCA_025531925.1 Erythroxylum plowmanianum | reverse complement strand
ATGGATGAAGAAAAGTTGGAATTTAAATGGTTATAAAATGAGGTGAGTTGAAATTAGATATAATTGAAGAAGCTATCATCTTGACTTGATGAATCTTGAACATGAACTATTGTTATATATATATATATATATATAAGTGAGACACCATGGAAAAGAAAGATAGGAATGTCATGAATATAGAGATGTTGTTGAATATGAAGAGTCAAATGAATTGAGGTTGAGAGTTTGATAAATTCTAAATGGTAGTTGAATTGTTATGAATGAGGTGCAATTAAGGAAGTGAAGTTAGGATAAATTTTAGGTTTTCATGAGGGTAAAATGTGTGTTTTGACTTCAGGAGAAATTCTGCATTAATCTATGATGATTTTGATCAAGTTGTCTAAATAGAAGTTATAGATGATCCTTCTAGCTTTCCAACGATATAAAGTATGTCAATTTTGGATATCGAAGTTGAGAGATATGAGCATTATAAGTGATGATGTTGCATAGGAAGTATGAGCATGACAGCTATGGTGAATGATGAGAGTTTGTGGTTTTGATGAATCAAATAGGTTGAGAATTGAGAGTTTTATGATATAAATATGACGTTTGAATTGATATGAAGTGAGTTTGCACTAGAAGAGTTGGGTTTGGGAAGTTTATGAGTGAATATGATGTTATATTGGATGTAGGAAGCATTGGAGAGGCTTTGGAGGGATTTGGGGAACCCCTATATCCATTAGACAGACTTTAACGAACCTTCTCGAGCGAAAAAGGGCTTCTAAGCTAGTCTATGTTCGTTAAACGAACATGGATGTCCGTTAAATGGACCTTCTCGGCCAAAATGGGCTCCTAACCCCGACAATGCCCGTTAAATGGACATGGATGTCCGTTAAACGAACATTCACGGGATAGCTATAGTAAATTGCAATTTTTGATCATTTTAGAGGCAAAATCTCACATTGTGATCTTCATAAAAGTTGTATATCATGAAGTCTAATTTCAAATGGTCTAAGAACGAACTCAATCTGAAATATTGAGCAAAAGTTATTGCAATTGCGCCAAGACAGGTACAAAATGATTTAGGGCACAAACATGTTGGATTCTTTTGGTCATAACTTCCTCATCTGACCTCTAAATGAATTGATTCTTAAAGCAATAGATTACTAAGACATTTAAAATTGGTGGCTTTTATGTCTGGTATAAAATTTTTTGATTGAAATAAAGTGAGAGGTCAGTTGGGAGAGCATGATTGGGGTATGAACACATTTTGGAGTTTTAAGTATATCTTGAGCTGTGAAGCTCCGATTGAGATGATTCTTTCTTCAAAGCAAACTAGAGACATAAAGCTACAATTTCTTTGAAGAAGTCAAATTGAAATCCTAGTTTGAAGATTTTTAAATTATGTTCACAAATAGGATAAATGAATTCGAGTATGGTTACTAATTTACGTGGGCACACCATTGAACAAGTTGTGAGGAAAATTATTGGGATGTTATGAGAATGAAGATTAATCGATGATGATTAAAGACATTTCATGAAAATACGCTCACGTTTCATGATTTCGCAAGAGTTGGATTTCGAAAACAAGCGGGATCCAACAGTTGTGATATCAAAGCATAAAGATGAACCGATGATGGTCAAGTTTCATGATCCGAAGTTGGGTTCCGCAAGTGGGGTCCAATAGAGAGAGAGAAAGAGAGACAGGAATATAACAAACTTAAGGAATTGTAAAGAAAGAGACGACAAACTTGAAAACACAAGCATGAGGGAAAAATTGAAGGATAGATGAGAGTTTTGCTTATTAAAAATACTATAACACTCTTATTGGTATCCCTTTTAATTAAACCCACATCACATGTGTGGATTGTGTACCTCAAATTTCATTTACCAATGAAATAAGAGTCCAGTGAGAAACTTTTAATTAGTTTAAGGTTAAATTGACCAAAAAGGAAAGTTTAGGGATCAATATGCACCTAGTTTCAAAGTTGAGGGATCAATTTGAGCTATTTTTTTCCCTAAAAACTCTTTTTTAAGATTAAGAGGATGGGCAAAATTTATATAATAAAATCAGTATATATTAATAATTAATAATTTTATTTTTATGTACTATATTAATTTTTAGTTAATTAACTTTATATGGTCCTCATAATAATGATTTTTACACATTTTATTATATTTGTTTATAATAGTTTATCAGGGGGTTTTTATTAGAAAAATGACACAAACATTTTGTTTTAATGAGGTCCATTCTTTTGCATGGAAATATCTTCCAAAGGAAAGAGACTTAACTTAGTTGGTAGTGTATATATCCATTTAGGAATATGAAATATCTTAGATAAATAAAAAATATATATGTAAGTATACATACATACATATGTGTGTGTGTGTGTGTGTGTGTGTGTAGTTTCATTATTGAAAGAACTTGCAATTATTTATTGTAATTTCATCACTTAAAGTTATTTTAAATAAAGATCTTATAATGTTTTTATTGAATTGAGAGAAATTACAATCTACATTTTGATGAGAATAAAATATAAATACTATCAACGAGCTTATTTTTTATAAAAGCAATAATAGTCATGCACAAATCTAGATACATATCAAGAAGAAAATAGAGAAAAGCTAGAGTTCAACTCATTCAAGTGAAGATTCAAATCAAGAGCAAGGAAAAACAAGGCATAACAAAGCTATAACTGAATATGTAATATTTTGTTGTACTGCCTACTTAGTCACTTTGATATTTTAAGTATTTGTTAAGCATAATATAACATCATTTTAACTTATTATATGGGTCTTTTCAATCATAACTAGTCATTGGCAACGAGTAATTCTTATTTGTAATAGTTAATTTGACCCTTAAACCTTATAAATACATAGTTTTTCAATAGTTTAGACAAAAGAAAACATTTGTGTATCTTATATACACAATTATAAGATTAATTCAAAGTAATTTGAGCATTCATTATTGCATTTTGAAGTGAATGATCCTTTAAAGTTATCAAAGTGATCAATAAGTGTTTTCTAAGTATAAATTCTTTTATGAGCAAGTTACTCTTTACCTTGAAGCTATGTTCTAAAACCCGGACCGGTCATCGAACCGGTGGCTTTACTGGTCACTGGTTTGATCGGTTCGATCGGTTCAACCACCGGTCGAACCAGTGTGACGTAATAATTATGCAATAATTATATTTAGTTATATATAATATAAAAAAATTTAAAAAAATAAAAAAAAATAAAAAAAATAATTGTCGGACCGGTCGGATCGAACCGGTCCGACTGGTCAATTGACCGGTTTTGACCGGTTCAGACTGGGTCAATTTATAGCCGGTTTTGAAGGATCAACCGGACCGGACCACAGACCGATCACCGGTCGGACCGGCCGGTCCGGTCCGGGTTTTAAAACATAACCTTGAAGAAATATTATAAAAAAATTTCTTTACTCATGGAGAATAAAATTATTGTAAGAAGGTTCCTATTCACCTTGTTAAACGAAGAGACTCAGTAGAAGTTCCAAGAAGAGTCTTAAAAAGTAGACGTAGGTAAGGGTTATTTATCAAATCACTATTTATTGGTTTTTTCTTTCTTCTGCTCTATGCTCTTTAAACTACTTTTTTATTAGGTTATTGATATATATTAGGCTCTTTTGTATCATATATTCATTCTTGTTAAATTGCATTTATTATATAAGAAATAGTTGCTCAAATTTACCAACACCCTGCCCTCTTAGGTACTATTGGGGACTAGTCTCTTAACTTAGCATTTCAAACAAAATTTTAAAGTAAACATTATAACGAAATACCTAGGTTCATCCTCATACAACTAAGAGGGACAAGCCATGAATAGAGCATCTTTCTTTAATGAAAATGACTATCTCTATTGAAAAATTATGATGAAGTTTTTCTTAATGGCTAAAAGTGTTAATTTCTAGAAAATAGTTTGAAATAGCCCTGTCACACTCATGAAAGTCATTAATTATAAAAGGTTTCTTAAACTAAAGGGAGAATAGAATCTATAACATAAGGAACTTATTTTTATAAATAGTAAAGCATTTATATATTATTATATGCATTGGGTAGGAATGACTTAAATAGGGCATCCTTATATGAAACCGCTCACGAAATTTGACACACACTTGAAAATTTTGAAAAATATGAAAGAAATGACAAGGAGAAGAGGGATTACAAGCTCTCAAAGCTTCAACTTAGGTCACCACAAGTGACTCTAAAATTGAACATTCAAAAGGAGAAATAACTCACTTATGCTTCATAGCTAAAGATGAAGATGAGGTATTCTCTAACTCTAAATCTTATGGTATCGATATCGATGTTGAATTATCATATGATTAACTAATTGACAACTTTAAAATTATGAGTATGAATAGGAAGAAGTTATCTTCTAAACTCAAAGAGTTCCAAAAGCATTTAGATGTATAATGAGTGAAAATAAAAAATAAAGAGAGAATTACATAGTATCAGAGTATCTAAGAATGTGGTCATTATAGACAATAAAAACTAGATGCATTAAAAATTAAGCATGAAATATTAAATAAGGAGAGATCAATGCTCTTAAAGAATCCTTGTATAAGTTTACTAAAGGAAACGAAAAAATAAAGCGCATACTAGGAGCTTAAAGTAATTCCAATATTAGGTGTGAGATTAGGTGTACTTATAATACACTTAACAACAAAACTATATTTTTCAAGAGAAAATGCAATGTGACATATATATCGTGGATGCTCAAGGCACATAACCAGTAATGCATCTCAATTTATAAATCTTAAAAATAAAAGCAAATAATTTTTCACTTCTAAAGAGAATGTCAAGGGTAAGATAACTGGCATTGAAAAAGTTGGTAAGAGAGATAATATTACAATTAATAATGTACTTTTAGTATAAGTTTTTTAAAGCATAATTTATTAAGTGTGAGCCAACAATATGATAAAGATTACAAATCATATTTTTTTGAAGGAAAATCATGTATTATTTATAAAACTGTTGATAATAGCATTATATTTTTAAGAGAAGGTAGCATTTGCACAATTGATTTTAATGACTTCTCTAACCAAAGAATGAAGTATCTAATGTTTATAAATGTAGATACATATATTTGACATAAGAGGTTTGGACCACAAGGATGAATCTTATCTCTAACCTTAACTTCAAGCAACTTGTCCACAACCTTCCAAGAATCAAGTTTAAGAAAGACAAGGTGTGTGGAGCTTAGCAAATGGGCAAGAAACTAAAAGAATATTTAAGAGAAAAAAAGTCAGTAACCTCTACTGTACATTTGTAATTGCTTCACATGAATTTTTTAGCCTCATTAAAGTTGCTAGTCTAGGTGGAAAAAGTTATGCATGATTATAGTAAATGAGTTTAGTAGATTTACAAGGGTATTATTTCTAGATAGCAAATTTAAATGCTTTAGAATATTTTTTTAATTTTATTAAGAGAGTTCAAAATAAAAAATCTCTATTACATCATTAATAATGATTATGATATGGATTTTAAAAATGAATTGTCTGAATCTTTTCTATGGAGAAAATAATATTTTCATAAATTTTCTACTCCTAGAACCCCAAAAAATAAAGTTATTGAAAGAAAAAAGGATATTACAAGACATAGTTAAAATAATAATAAATAAATATAACCTCCAAAGTATTTTTAGGCAAAGACTACAAACATCGCATGTCTTATATTTAATATAGTTTAAATAAGACTAATTATGGATAAAACAACCAATGCATTTTAGCATAGAAAAAATTCAATGATTAATTATTTTAAAATGGATTAGAAATTTAAGAAGAATAGTCTTTAGAGTCAAAATCGTAGATGATATTCAATAAGGGTATAATTACTAAATCTCACTACCCATATCAACATTATAGTTTAGCATTTCAAGATCTCTTTCATTATCTAATGTTATAGGAGATGAACCCTACAAAGCATACTGAATACAATTTCATTTAGATCGTGTTAGAAATATAAGACATGTTACCTTTATTTCTCATATTAAGACTATACAAGATGTTCATGTCTTTAGTGATGAAAGTTGAGTTGTTATTATAAATGAGAAATTAATCTAATTTGGGCTTTAGTATTTAGACCTAGAAGCCACCAAATCATAGTTACCAAGTGAATATTTAAATAAGCTTTAAAACAAAAAAAAACAAAGTTAAGGATAATTAACTTTGTTTACTTCATATTTTGAATTCAAGAGAAGTCTTTCAAATTATTAAAATTAACATTTATGAGGTCAAATTGAATAAATTTACACTACTGGGGCCAATTAATACCAGGTAGGGATGGCAATTGTACCCGAATTCGATGGGTACCTGATAAAATTACCCGAACGAGGGCGGATATGAGGAGCAAATTTTTATCCGTGAGGCGGGTATGGGGGGTTAGCAAAAATACCCGTCGGACATCGGAGCGGGTATGGGGATACCACCCCCTATACCCGTTTACCCGTTAAACTAATGTATGTTATTTTAATTTGTTGTCTTTTTTTTTTAATTCACTCGTAGATTTGTACTAACTATCAATTTATAATCTCTGTTTACTCGTTTCTTTTATGTTAAATTAAGTATATATGTATGAATGTAGCATGAAAATTAAAAAGAAAAACAAATAGTTCATTCATATTAAATAAGTTTATCTTAAAAAAAAAAGAGACGGATAAACGGGTACCCAATGGAGGTCAAACCCCCAACAGGTAAGGATATGAAGGTGCCAAAAAATTCTCGATGAAGATGGAGGCGGGTATGAGAGTGAGAGCGGGTTCATGGGGCGGGTACGGGAGATGGCATATCCGCCCCATACTCGCCCCGTTGCCATCCCTAACACCAGGCCTTGTTTACTCCGTCCACTTCCGAGTCGTCACTTGGATGAGACAACAACACCTGAATGACACGTGCGATAAGACTCTTCATCGATGCAGTTGAACACGTGTGACACCGCCGTTGATAGCAATTCTCAGCCACTCACCTTCAAATCGGTGGGTCCCACCACCATACACATCCCCCTCCCAAGTTCATCCACTCTGCCTACATCTCTTTCTCCCTTCCTTCGCCTGTCAAACGCCTAAAATGATAAGGACAAAATAGTAATCGCAATCACTGCGGTGGGACTGGGACCCCATCCATTTTTGACCTGATTGATCAGCCAATCAGGTGCAGAATCACATGCCACGATGATCTGAAGACGTCCACGTCATGGGGTGGAGATTCCCTCTTGTGGGGTTTGCTCGGTGGAGGCTGTCGGTGAAAGCGATCGGTCTTGTTGTTTGAGAGTATATCTAAACCATACACGTGGGTGGCATCTGTTCAATCCCCATCAACTCGTGTCTTGGCCAGCAGTGGTGGGTAAGAAACTCTCAGAAGCAACTCCAGCTTCCAGGATCAGGTCGCCACTTGGCACATTCTTACGTCCCGACTCTGATTCGCCGTAAAGGGCAAGTTACTCAATTTCAACAAATTCTTTTTCATGTATTTAAACCTTTAATTATTTATTTGTACATATAATTGAATACGAATTATGTTCAATAAGCATATATTTGTTATTTGGTCACGTAACAGAAAGTTTAAGTCGTAACTTCCGTCAAATATTTCAAGTTGTGTAGTCCTTAGTCATAATTAGGACGTGTGATTGTGTAAGCCTACAAGAGTAGCTTTAGTTTGTAAAAGGGGCAAATTTGTATTTGGCAATTAAGCCTATGATTCCTAACTTAAATTGTAGGATCAGCAGAACTTTATGATAAGACAACTGGATTATCATCTTATTTTTAGAATAGTTTCAAACCCTTTGCTATAATTGTGGACGAAGTTTGTCCTAAGAAGTAGCTAATGATGATCCGCGGAAGGATAAGCCAGAGCATCAATAAAATTTCGTATGGACATGTCAATTTTCCATTTTTATAGTGTGGACCTACAAATAAACATTGTCAAAATTAAAAAGACTCTTCGTCAAATACTCTATAGTCACCACCCGACTGCTCTACTGCAGAGTTTCATCCATCAAAACAATCGTCCAACTACTAGCTCCTAGCTCCTAACGAGCTTCACTGGTTTACCATATTCTTCTGATGCCCTTCATCGTAAACTATTTCGCATAACCTTGCTACCTGAAAACAAAGATTTGACCTCAACTTTGTCAAGCCAAGTAACAATCTGTGCGTTAGACGTTAGTAGCTAGTACAATCTGATGTTTAAGGTAAGACGGGGTTTTTGTATGAGCGACAGCCAGTGTTTTGTACATCTTGGTACCTAACTTCTTGTTTTGACAAATATTAGTGAGGTCTTAGTTGTTATTCCAAAGCTACACATATGCTTTTGATTCCCAATCAGATGAGTTTGCAAGTTCGTTTCTGGAGTACACGTAACTGCGAGTTTCTTACAAGTCAACACAAACGTGTAATAACAAGCATGCCTATCGATCGCAAGTCAATAGCCATTGTATAACAACACTTTTTACATGAAGTTAGAAGTTATTTGTAAGCCGGGAGATACTAGTAAACCGCAAAAGGCCTAGGCTTGGTGTCTCATGTAATGAAGGAAACCAGGAGGGAGTCAGAAGATTACAATAGTACCGAATTAACTTCATTGAATAGAACCATCAACCAAATTAATTTCAAATCTGAACCTATTATTTAATTACATGAAAGTTTCACCTTCACCAACGCCATCTCAAGAAACCCCAATACGAAAAGGACTACAACTGTGGCAACTTTTCATCATTCCCAACTACAGTCTACAAACAAAACCCAACATCACACTTGCATTTGGATATCATGGACTGTGTTTATTACTTGTTCGCAATGACTCCTACAAGAAAGCTTCGAACACGACATGAGGCGTATATACAAACGGTGTAACTTAGTAGGACCATGACCAAAACGCATGATCTTCAAAACCTGCAGGTGCAGGAGGGTCCGAGTATTCCACAACTTCAAGCTTTGGAAATACATATGAGGTCAAGAGTCCCTTGCTTAAGTTATCATCTTCATCTTGGGACAAATCAGACTGCTCTGGCTCAAAAACATAAGAAGAATCGCCAGCCTCCAGGAATGAAGAATGAACCCCATCAGTGTAATGCGGGCTTTCTGAGTCAAATATATCACTTTTGGCTGAGCTGATCTCTTCCTGTTTACACGCCAAAACTGAAACTTTGGACACTGCACCCTCAGAAGCTGAATCATTATCACCAACCTGTTTTTCCTGTGGTTCCCGTGATAATCTGTCTTTGACAGATGATGAAGTTCCGTTGTTCTGCCTAAGAAGCAACTTGTCCGACAGTGATTCAACCTGACAAACATCACACATCATAAAGCCACTCCAACACTATATCCAAAGAAACCAATTTCAATCTTTACCTCGGACTTTAGCTTGTCCTTCTCTTTGAGAAGACTATCATAATCAGACTTAAGAGTATCATAGGTCGTTTGAAGTGCGTCATAATCCTTCTCAAGCTGCTTTGTCTTCCACCTTGCTCTGCGATTCTGGAACCATATGGCGACTTGACGAGGCTGCAGACCAAGGTCCTTCGCAAGCTGTATTTTCCTTTCGGGTTCTAGCTTGTTCTCGACCTCAAAACTTTTCTCCAGAAATTGAACTTGGTCAACAGTTAGTCTCCTCTTCTTTTCTGGTTGGTGGAAATACTCGTCCAATTCATCATCTCCATTTCCATCATTATCAAATGACCCAAAGAATGGCCTAGTCAATCCATTCACTTGGTGAACATCCTCAAAGCTGACCATGGATCTTCGGCCTAAATTCCAGCCACCCCATAGTTAAGACTTAGAAGATCAAGCACGATTAATGTTAGCTAGTTTTTACGCTTCAATTAGCAGCTTTTTATTATGAATATTACAAACTTATTAAAGGACATAAGTTTTAGGAAACCTCCATATCATAGATTACATGGAATAAACAGAACAGAAAACTAATCAAGATGCACAACAGGGTAAGAATCAGGGGAGAAGCTGAAGAGTAATATATAGAACGATCATCAAATACAACTGCAATTACGTCAATCATATTAAAAATTCATTAATTTGACCCAAAAAAAAGATGCTTTATAATTGCTCTCTGTATTGTATTGTTCGTCGTCGAAATAAAATACAGAAAACAAAACAAACAAAGATAGCACTACAGATGGCAAAGTCGAAGGAAATTATGGGAGAGAAAGGGCAGGTACCAAGTAAGGACGGAGAAGATCCAGAAAGGAAAAATGCCTCCGGTGGCTGAGAAGATCCAAAACTACTTTTATGGGTTTGAAGCAAAGCACACAAGTTCGAACGAGGATCAGCACTCTCACGACCGACAACCCCGTCCATGCTTTTCAAAGGTTTCACGTCCGATAATAAGTAATTTACTTACTCAAGCAGCCATGAGAGGGCAGCTCGGGTCAAACAATCAAACGGCCCGGTACTCGCACTGCAAAACAATCTCTAGTTTATGTTCTTTTATTCAACTTTCGTCACCTTGGACCTAAGACTTGTGACGGAAGAAGCTGGTGATGATGATCTCGGTGATATGAGAAGTGTGGGAGCACCGGCAACAGCTCACACCCATCACTCAGAAGAACGTAAGCTATTGATCCTTGCACACAAACACAGAGAGAGTGACAAAGAACAGAGGTGAAGAAAGAGGGAGACAAACAAAAGACAAGAGTTGAGTAATAACTAGAAATTAATGGAGAGGAGCTGAGGAGGGCAGACAGCAAGTCCAGTACAAGTGCGGGGCGGGGGTGGCTTTTAAGGAAGAAATTGTTGTTACAGAGTGACGTTAACCGTTCTTACAAACATGCCCCTCCCTCCCCCTTCAGGCCTGAAATACATTTTTTCTTTCACGCGATGACAATATCACAGGAAATGAAGAAAGCATAAAAGATGATTCTATCAAGAAATCGGGACCCTCCGGGTGTATTCATAGTCTATATCATAATCTACAAAAGTTAACTTATCAAAACAACTTCAGTTTGGATCATAAAGTGGCGTTGGTCACAACTTTTTAACTTATCAAAACAATTTCAATTTGGACAACTTTATTTATGTATCAACTACTAAAATTAAATTTTAATATTTTTATTTGAACCATTGAAATAGGATATATTATATGAATTAATTATTTTATTTAATATTAAGGATTCGTTAACTTTGATATTCAAAATTGAATATTTTAAAATTAGAGTCAACATATAATTTTATTCAACCAAGTTTATGGCTTGGTTGTAAAAGGAGGTAGATAAATAAAAAGTTTTAATAATAATTGCATTATTGCATGGGAATTTAGTAAGTTTTAAGTACCCATATTTTCGCGGGAATTGGCAGATGTGGGAATATTCTTGGAATTGAAACCGACCAACATGTATTTATTTTGAAATAATAGTATACAAAAGAAATGAATTGTCTACAAGAAAAACGAAGAGAATATGAAAGGGCAAAATAGTAACTTTGGGATTTTTAAAGTTAAAAGATGACAACGAGGCAGAGAGAAACAGGGCAAGGGAAAAGACAAAACAAATGTGTCCACCACCAACGCATCAATGTCACTTTCAATAAAGAGGTGGCGATCTCGACGTTCCATGTCCAAGGGCTACTCACTCCGCTGACTCACAACTCTTTCCCTTGACCTGGTCACCACCACCCCATCCCACTACCTTCCAACATGGCTACCCCTCATAGGTATTGTATCCTGTGGCCTGGGGGCCACCTTTGTCGTCACTTAGAGTTTTACTCTAATGAAACCAAATGCTTGCGTCAAGCTCCAATTTCGTGTTTCATTTTTAGACTTTAAGATGTCAAGATGATTACGAGGGGAATAATTACCGCAGGCTGCTTTGGACAGGGAGCTATCATCTTATAACATTTAATGTGATTTATAAATTTTAATAGGATATTATAGAATATTAGGAAGAAAAAGTAATCCTCTATCTTGTGTTAATAAAAACATATAATTATGGAAAAGTCAATGATTGAACTTCTCGTAAATTATATTCTTAGCTGTAACTTGCAATAAAAAGGTTGAAATCAAGGCATTAGTATTCAATTCCGACGATCATATTAATACCACCGAATAAACTTTGATCACAAAGGTCGTTGCATCAATCTCTGTCAAAAGTCAAAACAAGAGGTGAGTTGGTGAGTAACGGCAGCGGTTTTGCAAAGCCGTCGCGATAAAATATTAAACAACTTGATAGGAGAGCAGCGACGGAGCTATAATCATCGTCATCATCACCCAGTCTAAAATCTCGCAATAAAATAAGGTTTGGGGAGGTCTGATAGTACGCAGTCTTATTCCTACATAATAAAGAGGCTGTTTTCGGTGGACCCACATGTAAATGAGACAATAGAATAATGATGTAGGTAACAGAAATAATTTAAAACACATAAAAATAAATGAAAATACAAATAATGGGGAAAAAAGTACTAAATAGAAAAAATAATAGAAATACTCAAATCGCAAGATATAGCTAAAATAAATACAAATAACACTAATAATACTAATCACAAATAATCGTAATAC
>JANVCQ010000006.1:34282778-34295810 GCA_025531925.1 Erythroxylum plowmanianum | reverse complement strand
ATCCAGAAATCATCAAAATACTGAAGCATATTCAGTAAAATATCCAATTCCTACTCTTCCAATCGATACCCTTACTTTGATTCAATCTTTCTTTTTTTCCAATCAATGCCAAAAGCTATAAAAATCTATAGAGGGATAGAAAAATGTGTTAAGAAACTATTGGTTTAAGAATCACTTCATTTGGAGGTCGGATAACAAAATTATGGTCGAAAGAATCGAACAAGGTTTGGTCCTCAATCATATTGAACTTGTCTCGGAACAAATGGCATAACTTTCACTAAAGATGTTGGATTAAGATCATCTTAGGATGATTTCAAGGAGGACTTTGAGTTCTAAAACTTTTAAGAAGACCTTGAGGTCAGATTTTATCATCTGAAGGGTCAAAATAGACCAGACGATAGGATCAGATGAAGCCAAAGGAAAAAGCAGACGAATGGGGAAAATTATCATAACTTTCTATATAGATATCGAATTTGTGTGTTCTATAGATGGATTGAAAGAGAACTTAAAGATATACAACTTTTATGAAGGACTTGAAGACATCTTTTATCGTTTGAAGGGTCAAAAATGGAGAAAAATATAGGTATAGACGAAACCAAATGAAAAAGCAGACGAATAGAAAAAAGCAGATGAATCGGAAAAATTCTATAACTTTTCCTACAGATATCTGATTGAGACATTTTTTATATATTTTGAAAGAAAACTTTAAGATCTACAACTATCATGAAGATATTGAAGATAGATTCTATTGTTTGAAGGGTCAAAAATGGAGTAGAAGATAGGTATATACGAAACTAAATGAAAAAGCAGACGAATGGAAAAATGTAGATGAATTGGAAAATTGCTATAACTTTCTCTAAAGATGTCAGATTGAGGTGCTCTTTAGATGGTTTGAAAGAGGATTTCAAGATTTACAACTTTTATGAAGACCTTGAAGATAAATTTTATCTTCTAAAGAGTCAAAAATGAACCAGACGATACAAGATAAACAGTGCACATAAGAAGCAGAAGGTCAAACACATAAGAAGGAGAAGGTCAAACATAAAAGAAGCAGAAGTTAAACATAGAAGAAGCAGAAGTCAAACATAGAAGAAGTAGATGGTTAAACATAGAAGAAGCAGAAGTCAAACATAGAAGAAGCATAAGTCAAACATAGAAGAAACAGATGGTCAAACATAGAAGAAGCATAAGTCAAACATAGAAGAAGCAGAAGTCAAACATAGAAGAAGCAGATGGGCAAACATAGAAAAAGCAGAAGTCAAACATAGAAGAAGGAGAAAGAAAAACAAAAGAAGCAAAAAAGCAGAAGATACATCTTCACAGATGATATGACGTCATCACAGACAACACAATTTTACTTTTGGACATCTTCCTTTATAAGGACCATAACTTTTGACTCCAAAGTCCAAAATTCTTATGCTATATACCGTTGGAAAGATAAAAGAAAGATCTACAACTTTTTAGAAGACAACTTTCTCTAATCTAGTCTAGATCATTCCAGAATTGCCCTCAAATTTAGAACACGAATTTTACATTCCTCCACCAATGTACTGTACCAAATTCTCAACTTCATGACAAATTTTGAGATTTTTAAAGACATAATTTAAATTTGATGTCTTCATAAAAAATTTATCCATATGTTTCTAGTTTAATCTAAATTAAGAATCATCTCGTTTGGATAACCAGAGAAAAGGTTGTGGTTAAAAGACTGAAGCATACTCAGTGAATATTTTTCAGATCAAACACCGATTTTGTTTCACAATCTTTCTTTATCACAACTCATACCAAGATTACCTTTTCTACTTCATTTACTCCTCATTCTCAACTACATTTCAAATCAATATCATCCAAAAAAAATATAGTCCATGACTAATCATGAACACCAATAACAAAACATACACATATGTACACATTCTTCATCAACTTACTACACAAATTCAACTTTATTTTTGCTTTCATTCTACTTCTAACTTTCACCTTAATTCTTCCCATTTCGAAATCTCTTATCCACTAAAAGCACTAAAGCAAAATATGAATCTATTCATATTTCTCATTTAATAGTTCTAGTCTTCTAAAAAAAGTTCGAGGTCCAACAAATATCCTATACTTCTTTTTACTATTTATTCCCTATTTCGCTAGTAACTCTTTTTACTAAGTTTCACTAAATTCAACGGAGTAATTTGGTATTCATTTTCTACTCAATTCTCTCTTAATTCCTCAAATTTTTGTTCTCAAAACTCACATTGACTGTTGACTTTAAAGGACTATTTGTCATTGAATTTTATGTTCATTTAAACACAATAAAAATGTTCCAAAAACTTAGCACTTAATATAGAACTTTTAAATGCTAAATGATGAATTTTTTTGCATTTAAGTTAAGGGTGACTATTTTGGTTTAGAATATACTAAACAAAGATGCAACCCATATTCTATTCTCATTTACATTATTAGTTAGGCTTTTCATATTTTGCTTAGTGTCCTTCATATCTAAGTATTTTTGTACCTTAATGTGCACTTTCTCAGAACTTTATAGTCATTTTTTTCTACATAAGATTCTACAAAGGATGATAAGGCCTGGTTTTACTCACAAAGTTGTTGTGGTCACCCTTACATTAAGAGTAGTGATTTGGATTGCCTCAAAACTAAAGTGCTGGGGGTAATCTCTTAAGATTTCTTCATGCATTTGAGTTACGTATATTAAGTGGCATAATCTTTATATCTACGCATGTCATTGAAAAAGTATGATATGAACTTGTTAGTTAATTTTTGAAAGGTGGCTACTGAAGTTAAAGGTGAGGTCTAGAACATTGAAAGTTCAGCACTAGATAGGTGGAGGAGAAGACCTTGAATTTTATGACATCAAATACATCATGCAAATCTATATATTCCCCATATCAATGCACAAAATCAATAAAGTTAGGCATGTCATCATAAATGTCTAAGATTGACATCTTAAACTTGATTGGTAATGGTTTAGCTAGGATATTAGTTATCAATAAGCTAGTACATATTAAACTCACCACTACGTGTTATGTGCTAATGGCACTTATTGTAAGGGTATAGATTAGGCTCTTTCTTATGAAGTTCGTGAGGTGTTGGTCTGTTGTACTT
Organism: Erythroxylum plowmanianum; assembly: GCA_025531925.1. Classification (NCBI taxonomy): domain Eukaryota; kingdom Viridiplantae; phylum Streptophyta; class Magnoliopsida; order Malpighiales; family Erythroxylaceae; genus Erythroxylum; species Erythroxylum plowmanianum. The sequence continues at coordinate 34,292,699 of JANVCQ010000006.1, read as the reverse complement.
CTTACATCAATTGGTTAACTTCTTGTTACAATATTTGAATTTTAATATTTTATTCCTTGATTGATTGTTGGTTTAAAGAGATTCATGGATGTTAATTTTATACTAAGGATGGCAGATAGATCGCTTATATGCGTGTTCATTATTCTTTCTTTCGTGAGAGTAAGCTATTTTGAGATTTTATGAAGTAATAATACTAAAAAAATAAAAAACGATCCTCACAAATGGTACCAAATAATATAGACTAAATTTTGAGTAGGCCTATCAAGATAATCTTAAGTCTACATGCCAACAAAGATAGTTAATTAGAGTACCTAGTGCATTCCTAATAAAGAAACGCTGACACTCAAGTTAGTGAGAATTAAAGATGTTATGTATGTAAGAAATCTCTAGTTAAACTTAATGATAATGGTTTTAAGAACTTATCTTTATGTATCTCTTTTGTAGAAAATCCTCTACGACGTAAAATTGGACTCTAATTATTTAAGTTGGACTCTAATTGTCCTTGTAGAATTTAGATTTAAATTAACTAATAAGCTTAATTAATCTTTTGTTAGCACTCTACATCCATATATGGATGAACCTTATCTTAATTGATCTTCTCCTTTTCAATTGTTAGTCTGAAGGCTACAAGCATGATGAAAGATAAGGGGTCATACTAAACAAATTAAGTATGCTCTATAAACTCATTAGAAGTGTATTAAATGAGTATATAAGATTTTTGTTCGGTGATTCACAATTATTATATTTGATGGATGGCCTAGCCTTAAATGCTTTATTTTTTTTCTTTAACTATATTTGTTTACTAGATATAAAACTTTAACTTTAGGGTTAAAAGAGTAATAAAGACCGCTTTTCCTAATGCCTTATGATTGGTATAAAGCAATCCACATAAACTGGCCACTAGTTTAATTAATACAAAAGGATATTCTATTACAAAAATAAAATGATGTTTTAATTTCCATACATAAATGTTTAAAATTAGAGCTTTGTTTTTCTTGATAATATGTAATTTGAGTTAGTTTGCTTTTAGTTGATGATTTTATTCCAACAAAAGTGGATTTTGACTTGTTTTTGTGTTTATTATTTATGTTAGCTTTGAGTGTTTATAGAATAAGTGTTAAATCATTTCTCTAATAAAATTTAACAAAAGTCTCACTTTACAATGTGACGTCAATTGATTGATGCTTTAACATTAGTTAACAAAATGCCCATCAATGGACCAAATAGAGGGTGTTGTTCGACTAATGCCTGATGTTGTTTTTAGAAAGAAATAATTCTTAGAACAGACATTATGGTTGGTTAATACATGCTTTCAAAATCTTATTTTAAAAACAAGAATTGTTGATATAATTTAATATTTTTAACACTTCATACAATTAAAAATGTGAGGGATGCAATAAGGGAAGTAATTTTTAGAGGATATGCAACACTTATAACAATGTATATGGTCAATTGCTTTTACTTCATAGTAAGAGAAGTTTGTAAAGAATTTAACCTTGAGTTTTCCAAAACTCTTATTCTTATTCCATATGGTGGAGTACTTTGTTAATTTTACAAGTGTAATAAGTGGAGATGGTTTTATTAGATTTTATAAAGCATGTATTCTCTAGGATGGGTAAATAATACAATTGTGCCTTTCATAAATCCCAAAATTTATAATGTCATCTTTAGAAAAAAAAATTTATATAGTGCATCAAAAGGATTGACATTTTAGAACTCATTTTCTATTGTCAAAACAATTGTAAAAAAGGTTTTCTCGAATATTTTTTTGAAAAGGGGCTTTTTGAGTAGAAATTTATAGATTCTTTGAAATTTGACTTTGCAAAATATCTTTAGAAACGAGTTTTGACTAATACAAAATAATTTTTGCAGATACATTATCATCAACCTTTTTATTAAAAATTTATTTCTTTAGACATTCTTCAAGAGAGTTTCTCAGAGCTATTGCTAGTTTTGGGGTTATTGATAAGTAACATAACCACTCCTAAATATTTCCTTTAGAAGATAACAAAAAAGAGGCACTATCTTATGCTTTACTAGGAAAACATGATAGATTGTTCATTTTCTAGGATTTCTTTCCATACCCTTATTGGTTGTAATGTTGATTGTGTTTTATGTTGGTCTTTGGAGGGCCTTTAGTGAGATTGTGGAGAAGATGTTCTTAGGTTTTCATTTATTTTTCTCTTGGGATTATTGTTTATATTATAAAAATTCTCAAACTAAAAATGAACAATAGAGTTTGCTTTACCTTTAATAAATTTAATATCAAAATAGAAAAACTTGAAATAACTTACCATTTAGTGAAATATTGTTTTGATGCAATGTTGAACATCTTTTAGTAAAACTTCTTTTGCATATTTGTAATTAATACATAATTTTTTCAGTAAATCACTTTAAAATTTAGTAATGCATAACACAATATAAAGAATTTCTTTCTTAAGAGTAAAGTAATTTTATTAAGTAGGATTATCCAAAAGTAAATTATGCTATCTATTCTTTATTTTTTAAAAGTTTCTGTTGGTCCTCCATGACTCTAATCTTTATTATTAACAAATTGTAGAAAATGATGTCTTGTATCTACTTGTAAAATTAATAAAATACTCTAACTAAAAAAATTCAACGTTGAATTCTTTACAACCTCTCATATTCACCTACATATAGCCATTATGTCTACTAGGAAGCTAGGTTTAACACCTTCATCCTAAAAACTTTGCAAATCGTCACTTATAATTATTCATTTTTAATATTGGAATCAACTTTAATTTCCATGTTTGGTTTGTAAACTTCTGGAAACAACATGAATCAATGTCACAAATATTTTCACAAAATATATGCAAGTGTACTCCACCTTCAAAGTCAAATACCAACCTAAAGACTATGAGGATTTATGTCTCCTTTATTATTTATCCCAAAATTTTTCATTATATGGGAAATGAAGTGACATTGTGATTATAATTGAGATTCATAACTTAGTATCTCGATTCTAATTCCAAAAATCAATCTTAATTGGTGAAATAAATTTACCCAAAAATATAAAACTTCTCTAATAGAAGTAAAAAATGTAATAAGCACAACAATATTTCTAAAGTAAAAGTTAAAAGTATAGAGACTCTTAATTAGACTTAGCAATTAGGTTTAGGCTCGACTCAAAGTTAATGAGTTAAGTCTGACTTGACTAACCTTGAGCTAAGCCTTGGACTTAATATTTAAAAAAAAATCAAATTTAAGGTTAAGCTCGGTTCAAGTTACCCAAGCCTAAGTCTAGATATCTATAAGGAAAACAATGTTATTTTTGTGAAAAATGATGTGCTTTTCTTTTTTAACTTTAAAAATTAAAACATAGGTTAGATTGACTTGAGTTAAGATTCGGACTATCCAAACTCGGTTGGCCTCAAGCTCAGGCTCTTTTGTCTCTAATTTTTGGAAAGAAGCTGTCAGGCCTAGCTAAGCCTACCAAATATTTTGAGACATTGAAACGACTATTAAATTCTCAAACTATATCAACTTTGAAAACCGATAAAGAAGAAGCATAATTGGGCTCAGATAGTTAAGATATGAATTTGATATAATCTTATTTAGGGACTTCAAAAAATGTTAATAAGCAAAACTTGTCGAGATACCAGTGGAGTCATAAGACTACCATCAATTCTAAAACTGTATTAAAAATTTCGAAATTTAACCTCTATATGCCTATATAAGGCACCTAAGGTAGAGCAGTAAGCAGCTCTTTTGTTTGAAAGATCCTTCCTTTTATTTTGTTTCTACTCTCCTTTTTACCAGATGTCTCTTTTTCTCCCAATCCATCTTCTTTAACGCTTTCTTTTGTTCACCTTACCAAAGCTCCTCCAACATCTACTCCCTTACTAAAGCTCTGCAACTATCCCTTTATTTACTAAAACTCTATTTTCTATCTAAAAAATTTACTACTTTATTATGGCGGACTGGCTTTGTCGCTTATCAAGTTATAATACTTATATTTGTGTTTATTATTACCATCATCTTTGTCGTTATAATCATCATCATCGTGATCGTGATCGTGATCGTGATTATTATTATTATTATTTGTAAAGAATTGGCTCTATTACCTATCAAATTATAATTTTCTATCTCTTTGTTTTATTAACTTAATTTTCTTTATTATTTCTATTTATATTATATATATATATATTTTTTTATTTTTTATATATAATATGATTCACGCTTACTAAGTATTTATTAAAATGAGAAATAAGTAGGTAAAGGAGAGAACTTTCTTATTAGAATGACAACAAACATTATTATTATTATTATTATTATTAGATAATATAATAACCAAGAATTACTAAAGCTTAGAACTAATAAAAAAGTGGGAAGGGTCATAAAGAAAATAGCTAAATTATTATGACATCTCTCCCTCACAAGTGAATCTATTCATATTGACTTAATTCTCCTTTACTCAAATAACTAATGCGATATAAGTCATTGATAATTTAATATTCATCAAATTAAATTTATAAAGTTCTACTTATCCAAGGGATTAAAGATGAAACTTTACTTCTTATATTGGAACTGAAACTACACCGTTGAGATTCTTTAGATGCAAGTTAGAGTTCACGTGTAGTTGATATCGTGTCAGCAATGAAGCAGAACTTAAAATGCTCATGTTATGACTTTTGTCGAACTCTCTCCAATGTCAAAGTTCTACTGATATATGCCTAAAACTTTGAGGTGAACTACTAGTTTGGTAAGCTTGATTATTATATTGTTAGGCCTTGGAATTCTACCGTCAGCTTTGCACTAAAGTTTGGCATTGTATATGACTGTAACTTAGAATAAGGAATTGTTTGTGTAAACAACAGGTTGCTTTCAAATTAAACAATGAAATATACAATGCGCTCCGTAATATTATTTGTATTAGCTACGAGGTCTAGAGAAGCTTCAACAAAGGAAATGAAATGATAATTCAGCCAAATTAGGCTGTTCAGGAACGGACAAAGAAAACGACTAATGGTTCCTGTGGAACTTGCCTATGATCTATTCTAGCCTAACGCATGATCCTTGTCTTGACAAGCTCTACTCAGGTCAGGACATGGTCCATGGTCTGCATTTGCCCTACGTACTGGGCCCTCCTTGGCGGTGAACAAAACTAATGTTTTATAGCCGATTATAGACTGAAATGGATAACGACATTTAGTGCAGTTCAGTAAAGGTGAACAAGTTGTTGAAGCTAGAGCTAGCTAGTAGGTGTTATGATCAAAATGGAGAGATGACCAGGTGATTACAAGTGAGTTCCAAGGAATGATCCTATCAAAAGTCCGTATGTGAGCCCATTCTTGCTAAAGCCATTCACAGCACTAGTACCAGAAGCCCAGCTTCTCTACAAACTTTTAATTTTTAATTTTCTATTTTCTATATCCTAAATAAAAATGGCCAATAGACTTGTATTGTTTATTTCCCTTTCGAAGAAGAAAAAAAGGGGGAAAGATGCTTAAAAGTTGGTAAACAATTGGCACTACATCCAATTAAAACTAGTATCATTGTTGATGCATTTGATATATAGTTGAAAGATTACAAGATATTAAAAGATTCACTTTTATGATGAATTCCAATAGTTTATTTTGGAGATGATTGCAAATTTATCATATTTACAGGAAATTTAATGGGAGTATAATTATCCTCTTCAGTAAGAATATGCAGAGATATATTGCTCATAGAGAACAATAATTTTAATTTTCAATTGTTGACAATAAAATTGTTCAATAACAACTCTTGTCAGATATTAAGAAAGTAACAACTTAATTCTGCGAGTTAGATTTATAGAGATAGATTGAAAGTTGTTTACTTATTCTAGGTCCAAATACATATATAATGTACTAAAAATGTTTAGTAATTGATATATTTGATGCTTGTGAAGTATTAAAGATATCCATTATTTTATGTATAAGTTGATATTTGAGTTCAATGTTATATGGATATTAAATTTAGAAGTAAATCTTAATTAAAGTATAGTTTACTTGAAATAATATCATTTTAAGATTAGAAAGGTTCTAATGTAGTAATAGTTGCTAATTAATCTATAATATATTTTTCATTTAATGGAAATGATTAATTGGATCAATAAACAGTAACGTACTGTGGAACATTAGAGTAATTTGACATATAAAAGGAAGGTCTTATCAAAGATCCAAAGATGTATTGATGCAGTTGTTCTTAATTATAATGATAATTACGATGAAGGTTTTAAGATTTAAGCAAGTTCTCGTAATAGAAAATCTATTAAAATTCTCTTATTAAGCCATTATCCTAGCAGTAACATAATCATCATATAGTGATATGATATAAGATACTAAAACGATTGGCTTAATGCGAGTGGAAAAATGCCGGTTTACGCCCTAGAGTCAATTAATTAGTGTAGTTTAGTAACAAAATAATTGAAACACATTCTTTACCTTGTACATATTTAGATGTATATGATAAAGTCTATGAGATAATTAAACATTGCAAATGAAATTATGATGAGATTATAATTATGAGATTCATATTACATTTATGTATTATCCTTTACTTTTCCTAGTCATTCTATTAAGATGAGACATTAATAGAATATCAAAAGACTAGCAATCATTATATTTTTCCTTATAAAGGAAGTAGTCGATCTCTTAGACTAAAATATGGAGATATTTAAACAAAAATATGAGTGCTTGTTAGAGAACAAGTTCATTAAATTGACCGCCTCTAAAAAATCTATTTGAAATATTACTTGTATGCCTGTGGAAATTATCATTGCGATGATTATACAAGTGATCATTTGACTTGAGATCTTCAAAGTTATCTTGTATAGGATAATTATATTTAATATTACTTATGACATATTCTAATCATGGTTAGTTTACTCAATAGTAATTAGATGTAGCATGAATTATATGGAGGTAATTGAGTGATTAAGATAGGATTTATTACCTTAAAGCAATCACGGAGAATGTTTCATTTTTTTATTAGTATTGATTCAAGAAATCCTTGACTAAGGTAGAATGACATTTTGTAAATAATTTACAAATGTCACTAATTGAATAAATAACTAATAGTGGATAATTAATATTATTAGATTCATAATAGAGTAGACATTAATTTTATGCTCTATGTCTAGTTAATACACAAAAAGATTAATTAAAACTATTTTTTAAATATTTAAGTGGTTATAATGCATTGCTAGATGCTGATCTTGATTTATAGATATAAATTATTTAATTAGAGAATTAAAGATAAATTAGACGAGTTTAATTTATCTACTCCTAAAAATGATTTAGGGTTATAATTTAAATTCATTGCTAACATATTTAGGAACTTAATGAGTCAGATATAAAAAATGGGTTAAAAAAGCAAAGATATTTTAATCAAATTAGACTTGATTGTAAAGTTTGAGAAACTTTATAATTAAATATGAGGTATTTAATAAATAAGGATCATTATGAGATATTAAATCTTATTACGGCATAATTGATATTTAATTAGAATTATTTGTAACTCTAATTAAAGTTTAATTTTAATTAAATTACTAAAATGTCCAAAACTTATTATAAATAGGCTTAAACTCTATTGGAGCTAGCACCCTTGCTTAGCTCTCTCTGCAATTGTTGTAAAGTTCTCTCTACTTACTTTGTGGATATAGTTAAAGGCCAGACACTTGTGTAGCTACGATGGTTGAAATAAACAACTTTTGAAAACAATTTGAGAGATATGACAAGAATATGATCAAGTTTCAAAATAAGGTACACATTAAGATTTATGTTTTATTATGATTTACGTGTTAAAAATTTTATATAATTTTAGTGAACTTATCTTTCAAAAAATTAAACGAAAAATTTTTATAGTTATTCTGCTGCGTGCATGATTGGATCCCATCCTGATTTCCCAACATACCTAACTGATAGTTTGTTACTAGATTTAGGTTGTTGCTTACTAATAATTCGATAGTTAATAGTTGAATACCAAAAAGGAAACCCCATAGCCTAAAGAAAATTGTTCTAGAAACGAAGAGAAAGAGAAGTTATAACTTACTACATCATAGTCCATAGAGACAAATAAACTCAACCATCTTCTTATTCAAAATATCAGATCTAATAGCATTAATTCAACAATCAAATTAGTTCTAATTGAAGAATTAATACATTACTTATAATATAACTAGAGGATAAACTTTTATGCATGATTTTTTAATTAAACTTGTTTTTTGGCTTACTAATATACAAAAAATATCACTTGATGGGGTTTTAAATAGAGATTACATATAATAGATAAATGAATGTTGTAGATATTTCAATAAGCATTTCTAATTTTGTTTCTTTAAAATAAAATCTTATAATAGCCATAAATTTGTTTCTTGCTCTCCCAATTTTAAAAAACAAAATTCACCAATGTGAAAGGTGATGGTTTTTTGATGGGCCTTGGTAAGAAATTAGATTGAATCTAAGTGAGTTCATATACAATTAGGACATCATGTCTCAACCCAAAACCTTAAGGCAATGTGTTATAAGTCCTATCTTTATGTATAACTCAGTTCATCTTTATGTATCTTTCTGATGTGGAATTACTCCACTTTTGAATTTTCAACATCTCTCCCTCACAAGTGGATCCATCCATAGCAGACTAGCTTCCCTTTAACCCATAGCTCATACAAAACCATTTGAGTCACTCCATGAATCATCCATTCATCTGACCCAAATCTATGAATCTTTATTCATCAGACTTTGCCAACCTAGCTTTGATACAAATAAAGAGTTTTTGAGGGGGGCTTATAGAGAAATTAAAATAGATCCAAATGAGCCCATATACAATTAGGACATCATATCTTAACCCAAAACCTTAAGGTAATGGGTTATGAGTCCTATCTTTATATGTAACTTACTTCATCCTTACTTCTCTTTCCCATGTGGGTTTACTCAAAATGTAAATTTCTAACAAAATTGAGTGTCCACCCTTATTTTGAGATTTTTTTTTTGATAGTTGACACCTTTATGGTTCATATGAATGACGAACAAGTGAATGAAGTTCTTATAAGAGAGACACGACTATATACATTATAAGTGACATTGAAAGAGACATTTGCAATTTAAGTGACATTAGAAGAGACAAGGTCACTGACATGGTTGTGTATGATGAAAAAAAATTAATTTAGGCTATAAAAGAGGAAAAGACATAAGTTTCATCACCGAAAGGCCAAAAAACACTTAAAAGGAAAAGAAAACATAGTGAAAGTAAGTAGTTTATGATTCTCATCCTTATTTGATTGATTTTGGGATTGGTTGAGAGTTTGATAATTTGCACATCAACTTTATTTTCAATCCTGAAACTTTGTGAGACATCTTATTATTATATAGTGAGAGATCAAACTTTGTATATTTTTATTTATGATTAATAGATTTTCTTGTCAGTTTAGCCCATTGTTTTTCCCTCTACTTTGGAAGATTTTTCATATAAATCTCGATGTTTGCTTCTCTATTGAGTTTTTCATTCTCATAATGATCATAACATATTAAACTTGATTAGAGGACTTTGATGTTGCTATTTGGTTTATCATTTTAAAAAGTTGTGTTTCTGTTGTTTTTTTCTTGTCACCTAATAAGTGGTGTTAGGGCCATCATAATGGAAGGTAGAGACAACTCTATAGTCAAGTTGACGTTAACAAACTAATCTATTTAGAGGCTCATGATAAAGGATTTTCCATATTGCAAGGATCTCTTTGATCTTATTAAAATTGTTGGGCCCCAAATTTTTTTTATTATTGTCATTAAGCATGAATTGTCCTAATTGTATGTTTATGGCTTAGTTTGATTAAATTGGGAGTATTAGTGAATAATTGAGGTTGATTTGAGTTCAATGTGGTTTAAATAGGATTAAAGGGTAAAAGTATATGAGGGCGTTTTGGGAAGATTACTTGAGTTG
>JANVCQ010000006.1:34270521-34282678 GCA_025531925.1 Erythroxylum plowmanianum | reverse complement strand
GTGATGATGAGTGATGAGTAATATAATTAAGAATAAAAATTGCTTATGTGGGGAAGGGGTATAAATAGTAACCACTATATTGGAATGAAAACTTGATACCCACCTCATTTGGAGGGTTTAGTAGATTCCCAAACTTAATGGAATAAATCAATTCCCTTGGAATTGAAAACCTCAAAGAAAACACTATTTTTTACAATTATTTCATTCTTTCATTCCCAAACCCTCAAACCAAACGCTTAGTTTTTCTTTTATCGCCATTCTGGTATCAGTAATATAAAGAAAAGCACCATGATTTTGAGTTTGGTAGATATAGTCGTGGTATAATTTTTGTATAAAAGGCTCAGGAAGTGCTTGATTGATGAGTTTGGGAAAAGATTAATAGGTAAAGAATGAAAAGTAAGTGATTAGTTATTGATTATCATTATAGGGGTGATAGTTTGATATCTCACTTTTGAAAAATCCTCGATATCCTCTATTTAGTAGAGGGATGGTGATAGTTTGATATCTCATTTTTGAAGAATCTTCGATACTTTTCATTTAATTGAGGAATAAAACTCATTCTTTACTAGCGACTCTTTTTTTTTAAAAATATTTTTAATATTAATTAATTAATTAAAATAAAATAAAATAAAAAATTATATTATAATTAATTAATTACAATATAATTAATTAATTATTTAATTCATTCATTAATTAAAATATTGTAATTAATTAATTAATTAAAATATAATTAATTACAATATAATTAATTAAAATATTATAATTAATTAGTTAATTACATTATAATTAATTAAGAATAATTAACTAATTAGTTAAAATATAATTAATTAAAATATAATTTATTCATTAATTAAAATATTGTAATTAATTAATTACGATATTTTTTACAAACTAACCATTATCAATTATAATGGTAATCATTCATTTCTCTTAACCAACTACCATAATTATAATGATAATATTCATTTTCATTCCTCGCTATATTTATTCTCATTCCTATTACCATTCCCCCATGCGAACTAACCGCCCCCTCAATTCTATATTTTCTCAAAGGATGTCACTCACTTTTTCCATTATTCAACTACTATTAGCTTTCAACTGAGTATCTTACTGGGGAGTATTAGGTAAGTTGACTCCTATAAGCCTAAATGGTACAAAGGTTTTCCTTCAAGCATGAATTTGTACGACAAGATGTACCAACCCTTTTGCATGACAATCGCACATAACTCTGTTAAAGCAAGATTCAACCTTGTCTTGTCATCATTGACCAACCTACTCGTTCTTGCAAGAAAACTATGAAAGAACTAAATATTTATGGCCATAAAAGAACACGAGAAAGACATACGACAAAATGCCAACCTTCATTACTTCCCTCAATGTATACAAAGGAATGCTCTCTCACATCTTTAAGTGCCTCCCACACTCATTTCCTCCGAGTGTCTCTCTCACACTTACTTTTTGAGAAGAACACAGCTTAAATGAGCTATTTATAGGCACCTTTAGATGACTATGTTAGAATCTTAATAGAATTTTACTAGCTAAGATCACAATCTTATCCTTATTAGATTACATCACACTAACCAATAGAATGACATCCCCATCCAATTAGGACTCTATCTAATTGGATTAAGCTACATCACAATATCAAGATAAAAGATTACAGTTATCTAGGAATGATTTATCCATATCCACGAAGATCTCCTCTATCTTCAAATAATCCTTCCGTATGATCTTTATCTCTTAGAGTTGACGTTTATGCACTGTGATCTTATTTGCCACATCATTCAAGATCTTCTCATCTCTATCCGTTGATGATGAGTCATCAAAGCCAATAACACCACTGGTCCGTTTAATGCTTTCCTATGCTAACTTCATTAGCATGATCCGTCTATTTGAGCATATACTAAGTCCTTATTCCTTTAAGAACCCAATCTTGGTCAAGTCAGCTCGTACAAGGTTCGAAACTCTCCTAAACCTTGCACCATGCTTGATTTACTTGCTAAGTCACCTTGGAACTCTTGTATATTCTTGTTATGCGTGTGATCCACCTAACCTTCTATTTGATGTCCATCTTAAGCCTTCTTTTAGTCTCACATCTGAATCATACATCTCGTTGAAGATTTCCGCCAATGTGCACTAATGAATGCCAACGCTTAACATTGCCCCTTTTCATCCTTGCCTTCTCGCAAATCTATGCCTTGTTCCACATGTCGAACACTGGTTAAGGCTTACCAATGCCCACACGATTTCGCTATCACAACTTAAGAGTTTAACAAACCACCCCCACAAAAAAAAATCGATGCCCTTGTCAAAATAAATTGTGGATGCTCCTCTGAATGTGGTTTCGTTGAAGATTCCTTAGCCATTAGCATATCTCCCACATACCATATTCCCTCTCTATCAGGCTTCTCCTTGTTATTGTTCAAACGCTCCTTCACAAGGCCTGTTGCACCCAATATAGCAAAACTATTAAGGTAAACTTCTTCCATCGAGTCCTCCTCTCCCTCTCTTTGATCTCTCGCGACCATAGTATTTACTTGCTCCTCACCCATCTTTTGACTCGAGCATTCTCGAGCAAAATGTGGCCCTTCACAAATGAAACAAGCAACATCCTATTTTGATTGTTTCTTACCTTGAGAAGATTCACCTACCTTCTCCTTGCCTTTCTCTGAGCCATTCCACATCCCATCATTCTTTTTGCTCTCGTAGCTAGTTTGAATCGGTGGTGGCATTTGGAGATTCATCAAGGCATCCGCAGCTGCTATCGCAGTTGGAAGGTCCTTCATGTTCTACCTTTGCTCCATTTGTGCCTAACCTTACAAGCCGCTTATGAAGTTGAACAACTTGTCCTCCTCCGACATGTTCTGCATGTCTAACATCAAAGATGTGAATTTCCTCACATACTCTTGTACTGATTCGTCATGCTTTAACATCTTCAAAGCTTCCCTCATGAGCTGTGAAGTATTTTTGGGGAGGAACTAATCATGTTAGCTCCTTCTTCATCTTCTCCCAAGTGTCAATGGGAGTTTTCCCTGCACCGATGTCGTTTGAGATTCTCGTTCTTCACTACAACTTTGAATCCTCCACCAGGTACATTGTCGTGATCAAAACCTTTTCCAAGTTAGCTACCTTTGCTGCTCCAAAGTACTGCTCTATGTCCTACAAGAAATTTTCGAGCTCCTTGCACTCCGCTTGTCATCAAAAACTTGTGGCTTCTGCACCTTCATCAAAGTGTTTTGTACTCATCCAACTTTTTGTGTTGTAATAGTACGCCTTAGGATTGTGATCTCTAATTTAGAATCCTCTTATGCCTTTATCAACTTCGCTATTTGATGTTGCAACTGTTGGATTCATGCCTCTAACATCTCGAATCGAGTATTGTAAGAAGTGACATCCTCCTCCCTTTGAGGAATCAACCCAACGAGTGCCTCCACTTGGTTGACATGTTCCGTCCAATTGCTGCCTCTTGCCATTTCGAACTTTGGCTTTGATACTAGTTGTTACAAATGTTTTCCTTTAAGTACAAACTTGTCCCACAAGATACGCCATATGTTTAATTTGTGTGGCTTGTTACTGATAGCTATAAGTATATTAACCACTGAGCTTTGTAACTCAACCCATTATTTTTCTCCTCAAGTGTAGAACAAGAAAATTGTTGATCCTTGTAAGGCATTTGGAAACTCCGAGATAGCTACATTTAGTAACTAAATTACTTTTGGGTAGCTTTAGCAGTATATCAAACATGAGCATCCATATGTATTTGTATTATGCTAATGATGTAGTGTTGATATGTAACTAAAACTTGTTTAAACTCTATTTTGTTGTGTAATGAGATTTGGAAATGAAGTTCTTTTGAGTATGTTTGTATTTATTTTTAGTTGAGTTGTTGATGGTTAGTTGTGGTTGAAAATTGGTAATGTGTAAGTGCAGAATTTAGTGTGATTATTGTATTTGGGTTACTGAATTGAAGGTTTTGCTGCGGCGAAGGTGTGACTTTGGCCGCAGTGACCCTTACCCGAAGGTTATTTTTGTGTTAAATTTTGTAACATCTTCTTTTGCTGAACTTAGGGACTTTGCCGCGGCGTATTTTTTCGGAGAGGCATTCGAGAATTCTAGTGGTTTCGTCGTGGCGAAGCCAGATTTTTGCCGCGATGTATTTTTCTAGAGAGGTACTTGATTTTGATCTGGGGACTTTGCTGTGGCGAGGCTAGAATTTCGCCACGGCATATTTTTCCCAAAGGGTGCGATTGCTTGACCTTGGAACTTTGCCACGATGAACTTTTCCCGAATGATCCTTGGAAATGATTCCATAGTTTCATTGTGGCGAAACATTACTTCGCTGTGACAATCCTACCACTACTACTGTATTGAATTTTTCTTGCAAATTAAATGTTTTCGACTCTCCTCTTGCTTGAGCCTCACCTGACCACCCCAAGTGGTCACCTTGGGATTAGTCACAGGACCCAAGCTCAACAATTTAACTTATTAGAAGTTATCAATTTATTAAGATTTTAGCATTTATCAAAATATTTTAACATTATTAACATATATGACTTTTATAACCAATCAGGTTAAAAGGGTATTGCAACAGGATCATCTCTTTTTGGAGGAGAATGAAAAGGGCATTGTAATTGGGCAAAAAAAATCCATACATAAATACACCAAAATGTAAGTAGAAAATAAGAGTAAACCATTGTAATATAACTTGCTTTAAACAAAATGAAGCAGTGAAATAATTATTGTGTGTGTTTAACCTTATATTTGAGACTTTTAGTCCTTGTTGACACTTTTATGGTTCCTTATGATGACAAATAAGTAGAGACAAAATGGATGATGGGTTAATCAAGCCCTTTTTGGATAGACATGCCTGTGTAAAGTGCTGCACACCCATGTTCTCTACTTACATGGTTGTGTGTATCAACTGTGTAAGTCTTTGGAATAGTATGAAGAAGGATGTGAAAGGTGAGGAAATACAAGGTTGTGTATATACCTGTGTTCATGACTTACATGGCTATGTGTGACAATTGTATAACTCCCTACAACCATATATATCTATGAGTGAGACGATGTTGAAGACACATAATCTCTTACATGACCATGTATGTGACTATGTATGATGTAGAAAAACCTATTTTGTGATGTAAAATAGAAGATACAGAGGTTTTATATGTGTGAGCGGCCAAAATGTCAAAAAATGAGGAAAAACACAAAAAACATAGGTAATATAGTATTTTCATCCTTTTTTGATTATTTTTGGGATTGGTTTGAGAGTTTGTTGATTCATGTATCGACCTTGGCTTCAATCCTAAAACTTTGTGAGATAACTTGTAGTTATGGGGTGAGATATTAAAGTTTGTAAATCCATATTTGAGTTTTGTGGATTTGCTTATAACTTTGGCTTGTGATTTTTTCTCTACACTAGAGAATTTTCCATGTAAATCTTAGAATTTTCTTCTTTATTAAGTTTCTTATTCTCATTCAAATTTGTTTGTTACGGTATTAGAGCCATCATGATGGATAGTGGAAATATCTCTATGGTTAAGTTGATGTCAATCAACTATTCTATTTAGAGGCCTATAATGAAGGACCTTCTATATTGCAAAGATCTCTTTGATCATATTGATGTGGACAAAGGTGTGAAAGATGATATTCCTTTAAAACTTGAGAAGATGTCAGATAGAGAACCAGAGAGGATGAACTAAAAAACTTTGGGCATGATTCAGCAATATATTGATATCAGTATATTCAACCAAATGTTACAAGAAACAATTTGAGCTATGGAAAAAGTTAAAAGGACTTCATGAAAAGAAGACTACCCATAATAAGGCCTTTCTGATTAAAAGGCTTGTAAATTTGAAGCTGAAAACTGGGAAATCTATGTCAGAGCATTTGAGTAATTTCTAGGATATAATCAACTAGCTTACAACAATAAAGATCATTCTTGACAATGTGCTTTAAGCCTTGTTCCTGTTGAGTTTGCTACCAAATAGTTAGGAGACAGTGGTGGTGACAATAAGCAATTCAACTCTTGAAGGTGTGCTTTCTTTAGATGTAATCAAAGAGAGTATATTCAATGAAGAAATCATAAGAAAAGAGATAGGAATTGACAACATGTAGGCTTTTATGGCAGAAAATAGTGAAAGGAGAAATAGAAAGGGTCGTACAGGTGGTGGCAAGTCTAAAAATTAATTAAAGTCCAAAGGTGACAAAGATATGAAGATATACCAATATTGTGAAAAGCCAAGACACATTAAAAGGTTCTGCTACAAATAGACGAGGGATAAAAAAAAGCTAGATCATTAGAATGATGGATATGATGAGAATACAACTGTAAAAACTTCAAGCACAGATGATGAACTGCTTATAGTTTTTGCAAAAAATGAATGTCTTCATGTTAGTAATTCAGGTTTTGAGTGGCTGATTGACACATGAACTTCATATTATTGTGTTCCAAAAGTGGAGTACTTCTCAAATTATAAGAGTGGAGACTTTGAAAGTGTAAATATGGTTAATCAAAGTTTTGCTAAGATTGTTGATATGGGTAATATCTAAGTTTATCTAAACATTAAACTTGTTGACCTTGAGAGATGTACAACACATTCCTGATTTAATGTTAAATATGTTATCAAATAATGTGTTAGATCATGAAGGATTATAGCATATTTTTGGGGATAGGAAGTGGAAATTGTCCAAAGGAGCAATAACTATTGCTCAATGAGAGTTATGTTACACATTGTATAAGACAAATTTAAAGGTGTGTAGTGGTACAGAAGAGTACGCAATTGAAGAGGAAAATTTTTCAAACTTGTGACATCGATGATTAAGGTACATGAGAGAGAATGGATTAAAGTTGTTGGCTTATAAATCGCTTATCCTAGTTAAGAATACATTACCTCTTAATCTTGTGATCATTGTTTGGTTGGAAAGCAACATAGACTATCTTTTAAGTGAAAATAAATAAAGAAGACGGAGAGATTAAAGCTCGTGCATTTAAATGTCTACGGCCCAATTAAAGAGGGGTCATAACTTTCCAAAAGTTTCATGTCATGGTAAAAAGGGAAGCTGAGAGGAAGTCAAGTACCTATGAACAGATAATGGAAAAGAGTATACTTCCAAGGTGTTTGAAGAATATTATATGCCGTATGACATTAGATGTGAGAATATTGAATCTGGTACTCCACAACATAATGGTATTGTTGAGAGGATGCTCAAAACAACTGTGGAAAGGTTCCTTGTATGCCTAAAATGTCTAAGCCGTTGAAGATATTTTAGAGTAAAGCAGTCCAAACTGTAGTCTATTTGATCAACCGAACTCCCTTAGTTCTATTAGATTTTGAGATTCTCGAGAGAGTGTGGATAGGTAAATATCCTATATATCACTATCTGAGAGTATTTAACTGTAAGGTATTAAAATCTATACCAAAGGATCAAAGACAAAAACTTGACTCAAAGGTGATACCTTGCATCATTATTAGCTATAGTGGCGAACAGTTTAGCTTTAGACTTTATGACCTAGAGAAGTAAAAAGTTTTCAGGAGCAGGGATATGGTCTTCTAAGAGTACAAGAGAGGTGTAGATATTCTGAGTGAAGATAAAGTTACACGCAATAGCTCATCCTATAAAATCGTTATTTTTTCTCCAGTCTTTATAATTACTAAGTAGTTTGCAGGTGAAGGAGATGAAGTTTATGACCAAACACACATTAATAGTGACCAGGTACAACTTGGTAATAATGAGATACATGAACCACATTTAGAAAATTTTAAAGATGAAGTATTTAGGATAATAAGCAGGGGGAGCAATTGGATCTAACAACTAATGAAATACAACTTCAAAGGTCGACAAGGGAGAAAGAGATTTTTACCAGATATCTAAGTTCATAATATCTGTTAGTTACTATTGAGAGTGAGCCTGGGAGTGTTCAAGAGGTAACATGATATGAAAACAAGGATCTCTAGCTCGTAGTAATCAAGGAAGAGATGAAATCTTTGAAGAAGAATGATACATATAAGCTTGTGAAGCTTCCAAAAGGTAAAAAGGCTTTGAAGAACAAATGAGTGTTCAAGATAAAGAAAAATGGTGACAAACTGGTGAAGCATATGACAATGCTTATGTTGAAAAGGCTCAGTCAAAAGAAAGAAATTGATTTTGATGAAATCTTCTCACTAGTGGTTAAGACGACCTTAACTCAAACAATATTGGGTTTGATTGCTTGCTTAGATCTTGAATTTGACCTTAAATAACTAGATGTTAAAATAACCTTTTAGCATGAAGATTTAGAAGAGGAGATATATATGGAGCAATCAGAAGGCTTCAAACTAAAGGTAAGGAAAATCTAGTTTGCAAGTTGAAGAAAAGCTTATATGGGTTGAAATAAGCTCCAATATAGTGGTACTGAAAGTTCGAGTCCTTTGTGATGGATCATGGTTACAAGCAAACTTACCCATACTTGTGTGTATTTCAAGAATTTCACAGGTAAGAACTTGATCATTCTTCTTATATATTTTGAAGATATAATATTTATAGGTCAAGATTTTGGAAGAATCCATAAGTTGAAGGAGAATTTTTTCAAATCTTTTGATATGAAAGATTTGGGACCTGCAAAGTAATTTTTAGGCATGAAGAAAACTCATGACAGGAAGAGTAGGAAATTGTGGTTATCACAAGAAAGGTATATTGAACGAGTGTTAGAAAAGTTCAATATGAAGCATGCCACTAATGCCTCACTTTAAGCTGAGTAAATATGCATGTTCCTCAATAGAAAAGGAGAAAGATGGCGTGCCTCCTATTTTATACTCATTAGCAGTAGGATCTTTGATGTATATAATGGTGTGTACAAAGCTAGATATTGCGTAAGCTATTGGGTTAGTGAACAAATTCTCGTCAAATGTAGAGAAGGTTCACTAGAAGCGGTGAAATGGATTTAAGATACTTAAAAGGTACTTTAAAGTGGAGTTTGTGTTTTGGTGATGGTGAGCTAACTCTAAAAGGTTATACATATTTAGATTTGGATGGAGATCTTGATGGAAGAAAATCAACTTTTAAGTTTTTTGTTCAATTTTATAGGGAGAGCCATTTTATGGCAATCCAAGTTACAAAAGTGTGAAACAGAGTATGTAGTTGCAGTGGAAGCATATAAGGAGATGCTCTGGTTGAAAAGGTTCCTTTAAGAGTTAGAAGTGAGGCAAGAAGACCATGTAGCATTTTGTGTAGAAGTGAGGCAAGAAGACCATGTAGTATTTTGTGATAGTCAAGGTATTATTAACTTGAATAAAAATATTATATATCATTCCCACACAAAGCACATAGATGTTAAATATCATTAGTTAAGGTCTGTGTTTAAAAAGCAATAATTGATTCTGAAGAAGGGTCATATAGACATGAATGGTGATGATATGTTGACTAAATCAGTTCTAAAAAACAAGCATGAGCTTTATAGTAAGCTTGTCAGGATGTATCTTGATAGGTATAGTTTATACTATGTTTGGATAGGCGTTGTGGTATGCTTATAGGTTCTTATCAAATGAATGTTGCATGTATAGGCTTAAAATTGTGTTAATGTGAGTGTTTATTTATATTCTAAGTGTTTATGTGGTTTGGAGCATGTTTTCATTCTTAGTTATATGTTTCTTGAGGTGTTTGGTGTGTTTATTAGTGTTGTAAGTCATATAGTGGAAGAACAAGAGATTTGGACGTGAATGGAGTTGTATGGCCTAGGTCCTGATCATGACTCCATATGTATGCATTATCGTGAGCTAGAGAAGATTCATTAAGTCACGATCAAGACTCTATATGCATGATCGTGATAGAGGGTTCCCAGGCATGACTTTTTCCATTTTTTATAAGAGTTCGAGGCTTTTTTTGGAACCGATCAAAGGGTGACAACCCTAGTTACATCCCTAACTTTAGGACTATTTAAGAACATTTTCAAGCCTAAAAAATAGAGCCTTCATCTCACAAAAGTGGATCAAATAAGGAAGATTGAGACAGGCATCAGATTTCCAATTTTCTAGTTTAAGCTCCGAATAGAGTTTTTGTTTCTTTCTCCTTTGTTATTTTCATAATACTTGATTTGTAAATTGAATTTCCAGATGTTTATCACGTTTTTGATGTTCTAATTTCTAGATAAGGGTTTATTCTGTAGTTATTTTTTTCTTTAATCTTTGATGATTCAATATAATATTTTGGTGTTGTGCTAATTGTGCATGCATATACATTGGTAATAAATCAAGAGAGTGAGTCAAAAGTAATCTAATAATTTGTGCAATGAGAGTTGGTGATTTAATATGTCACACGATTAACAAATTAACTATCATTCAAAGAGAGACCTTGTGTGAGAACTTGAACATTCAATCGATAACTTTAGAACTAATTGAAAACGTTAGGGAAAGAGTTGTGAATTGAGAAATTGCAATTCCAAAATTTTCATATTCAATTAGGGTTACTCAATCAAACCCTTAGAAAATCTAGGATCGACACATAATTTAATCAATAATCATTAGAGGAGCAAAATAATGAAAGAATAAATCCTATGTATTCATCCTTAATTAATTTCAACAACTTAGTTGATATTTGTTATTTGATTTCTTTTATTTAATTTATTTAATTTTCTGTTATTATTTCACTGAAATAATCTTTTATTACCTTAGATAAAATTATATTCAATTTGTTTTATCTTGTTCCTCGTGGGATCGATCCTTTCGATACTACATATTTACAATCTGTATACTTGTGGTTATTGAAAGTTTTATTATAGATAAAACTTACTCAACATATCTCAAGTAACTGTTGAAGCTTAATGTGTCTTCTCCATACTAGACCGAAGCGGGAGATTGTTGTATATCTTTATCCCTATTTTCGAAACTTTCGATCCTTGTTGATACTTTAATAATTTGTGGAGATGAAAAACAAATGAAGACAAGATGGATGATAGGTTAATCAATTTTTTTTGGATAGACACCCCTATGTTCTCAATTTACACATTTGTGTGTATCAACTATGTATGTCTCTAGCATCGTGTGAAGAAGAATGTGAAGGGTGAAGACATACATAGTCATGTACACTAGTGTTCATAATTTACGCAGTCGTGTGACACAACCATGTAGCTCTATAACCATGTTCATCTACGATGAGGCAGTGCTGAAGGGACACAATCATTTATATGGTCGTGTATATGACCATATACGATGCAGAAAAGCTTATGTTATGACATAAAAGAGAAGATATATAGATTTTGCTTCTGTGAGCAACCAAAACACCAAAAAGTGAGGAAAAACATTGAGAGAGTAAACAAAATAGCATTTTCATCTTTTTTAATGTTTTTATATTGGTTTGAGAGTTTTTTGATTCACATATCACCTTTTGTTTCAATCTTGAAACTTTGTGAGACAACTTATAGTTGTGGGGAGAGATATTAAACTTTGTAAATCATGATTTGAGTTTAGTTGATTTGTTTGTTGATTTGGCCCGTAGTTTTTTCCCTCTACACTGGAGAATTTTCCACGTAAAATATGGTGTTTACTTCTTTATTAAATTTCTTATTCTCATTCTAAAGAGAGTTGTATTTTCTTGTCTCCCAACAATAGCCATTACATCTTTTTATTACATAATATTGTATCAAACTGAGAATATTTATACTAATCTCTATTCAATTATTTTGTATTGAAAAGAAAGTGTATTATATTAAAGTAAAAAGGTTTCTCAAATCTAATACTCTATACAAAAAGCTCTAGTCATCACAAAGGATGTTTAGTCAACATTACATGATTGGATTTACAATGGCATGATTGGATTTACAATGGCATGAGTGGAGATACTATAGTATGTCTAATGCTGCTTCCTAATTGTTTACCTCTTGAAGAAGGCAGGGATATTAGATTGACTGACTTTCCATCATTATTAAAAGCCAACCAAGAAAGTCTGATAATTGGAGTGATAAAGTTTTGAGGTAGCCATGTCTCTGATTTCTAACACTTCGCTGATCCTTACTTCCAAATGCAAAGATGCACCAGAGTAGGTGCACTTCCATTTCACTTCTTGTAACATCCCATCATCGATAGGAAGGGTATTTTAGTAAATGAGGACGGGTTAGGAGTATTGGATTATATCTCGGCATAAACATACATCATATAGCCTCTATAAATGATGATTGTTTTGC
>JANVCQ010000006.1:34243337-34257032 GCA_025531925.1 Erythroxylum plowmanianum | reverse complement strand
GAACCATCGATGATGGTTTCTCGCTGAGTTCGCAAACTCACCCAACATTGCAATATTTTTCAGGACAGCGATAGTAGTTCCTAGCTCCAGATTGTTAGAGTCTTCTCTGCCTTATGGATCGTCGGCAAGAGAAGCTATGGCGCAGAGGTGGGTCAGCTGGGATCTTTTGGATGGCCTAGATAGGATGTATTTAGTTTCTTTTGAGTAATGTTTTTGGACAGAACTATGTATTTTCGGATTTGAGAAATGAAATGAAAAGAAAATTTGGTTTTTAATTTTAGTGATTTATATATTTGATGCCATGTGGATCGTAGTTGGTTACTGGGTAGTGCATCTTTATCGTGGGTTACGTGTCGGAACGACCTGCGGGCGTCCCGGTGTGTACCCTACGGTGAGGGGGCGCTACATTAACTACCATTTTTCATTACATCAAATTAAAGTTTGCAATTGAATGACATCTTTTATTTCTTTTATAATCATTACACTCTTTTGAATTAGTTATCCCTAAATCATCTAAAGTCATCCCCAACGTAGAATGTGACAAATATTGATCATATAATCCTAGATTCAATTTTTAAAACTATAAACAATGATCTTTTATTTTCACTTAACATGAAACCATTAATATCCACAACACATATGGCTATAATTTTTTTCATTAAGAACATCCTTAATTTCTTTTTTAAGATAAGGAATTTTTGGAATTCTTATAGATGCAATAGGAGAATGTATGCTATTATATATATGTTAAATAGTTCAGTTTACAATATTAAAAATTGGACTAATAAGGGTGCATGTAATAATAATATATTTTTAAATTAAAATAATGTATTACTAAGATAAAGGCCGTCCAAATATATCAAATGAAAAAGCAAAAGAGTAAGGCATTATAATAGGGGCTTATATCCCTTCAAAATCTAGATAAATCAATGACCAATAAGGAAGAGACAACATCATAGGTTTAATTTAAGTTTGATATGATGAGATAGGTTGAACTACCCAGCCTTTGTGGGTGAGATTTCCCTTATCCACGTAAACATCTTCAGTTTTAGAGCCTAGATTTCTATAATGGAGTTATGAAGAATCTAAAGTTCTCTTATATCAAATTGAGTAGATTGTGTAGCCAAATGCTATCAGTAACAGGTTATTATCATCCTTAGACTTGAAGTTAAGATTACAGATCCAATTGATTATAATTTCCTAGTCAATAACACCACAATGAGCTTCCCAAGAATGTTGAATGTAAATCAAGACTTCCTTAGTGAAATAACACTAGAAATATAGATATGAGAGTGATTATAAGTGTTGATAGCAGAAGTAGTGGTTTAAGTCCAGGTTTAGAATTCCATGAAGTTTGTTCTTTGTTGTAGAGAATGGCTAGCCATAAAATAAAGGATACTTTGGGAATTTGGTATTTATTCCACATTAAATTGCTCTAAGTCAAACTGAGTAAAGAGAAAATAAACAATTGCTGACAAGATTTGTTAGCGAAGAAGCTCGAGGGTGTAATAACCAAATGAATTTATCTTTAGTCTTAAAACAAGGCTTTTAAGGTGGGAGGAACACTTTAAAGTTTAATTAACTCTTCCAGGAAAAAGCCATTAATTTTCTTTGATTACAAATTTTAACTTAGCATTGTCAGGTAATCAATGCTTGATACATAAATAAGTGGGATGAAGATATAAAAGACTTACCTCACACTAATTATCATACCAAAGAGAGGAGGCTTCACCATTCCCCATTCAAATTTATATTCCATTAAATTTATATGCTCCTATTAGAATTTATATTCCACTAAAAACATGTTTATAGATTTGGTTATCTACCATAGACATGACCATGTTCTAAGTTGTGGATCTCATTGTCTAATTCCAAAACATGCCATGGGCTCACTATGCATGTATCCCTAAATTATGGATCATATTGCTTCTCTAGCTTGTGTCTTCTATAATGATATCTATGCCACACCGATATGCCTATGCCTTTACACCAGACCTTCTTCTTTAATTTCCATAACTAAAGATTCCCTAGAATAAGAGCATGGCCATATATATATATATTCCTTTTTGCAAATTAGAGGTAAAGAAATATGCTAAAGATATGGGTGTGTTGATATCGTAAAGTTGTTTTTATAGAAGATATATTATAAGCCATTTTTATGTTACATTATGTGTTTTAAGTGTGTAGAGAAAAAGAAGGACTACGATATATGGATATAGGCATGGTTGAACTTGTTTTATATTCTAGAAAGAGACAGTGAGATTGATGACTTAGGACACAACCGTGGGCTAGGCTATGTCAAAAGTTACCCTTTTTTAGAAATATTTTTTAGGAGAATTCAAACTCTAGGAGGATTCTACATGTTAAAAATCAAAGTTAAGCTAGGTAGTATCTAGTAATGGGGCAAGTTGTGTTAAATTATACCAGCTAGAGTTTGAAATTAACTATATTTATATAAACTTGGTATATATAACATAAATATGTAATCTTCATCAAGTGGAGAGTTTTAATTAATCAATATAAAATTAACTCTCAAGGAAGTAGATACACCCAAATTAATTGAACTATGTTAAAAATCTTGCTATTGGTTTTTATTGTTCTTTCTTTCATGTGAATCTATTCTTATTGCTACACTTCATTTCTGACAAAATGGTATCAGAGGATAGTAGAGGAAATAATGACTTCATTTGTAAGATTTAAAGTGGGGAAGTTAAACTAAATTAAGAACTTTAGACTATGGTAACAAAAAGTAAATGATTTATTGGCATGATAATTCTTGCTGAAGGGGATGCATGAGAATAAGTAGGAAGACATCGATGAGTTAGATTAGGAGGAGTTGTAGATGTGACTAGTTGAAACCATTCAATTATGTTTGGAAAATAAGGTCATTTACCACGTTGTAGAGATTGTATCTCTTGGGGATATATGGAAGAATCTAAAGAGTCAATACATGTCAAAATCTCTCACAAATAATTTATATTTGAATTAGAGACTATATAGGTTGAAGATGTAAGAGGGAACAAATCTGGATCAATGTATCAGTATATTTAACCAAATAGACAATGATGTGCTAAGGCTTAAGGTTACTATTATAGATGAGGATTAAATAATGATTTTGCTTTATTCTTTGCTTTTTTAAAATATCTAGTACATTAGGTAAGAGGATAGTTGGTGTGAAGGATTTCATAGCTCCGTTATTAGCTTATAACTAATATAGACTAAATATTGGTGAAAGCTCTCCAGTTAAAGGGTTTTATATAAGGGAAAACTAATACTACAGAAGAAAGTAGGGGATATAGCTTGTGTAAGTGAAGTTATGTGTTAAAATCCAAGGATGGAAAGACATTTTAATGCTATAAGTTCAAGAAAACTGGACATAGTAGGATGTATTGTACAAACAAGAAAAAGTAAAGGGAAGAAAGAAAAATTAATGATTCATCAAGGTTTGCTAATATGGTGTGAAGTAGGGACTGTAATTGTAGCTATAAAGATATGATCTGTATTTTAAAAGTCAAGTACTAGACTCATGAATTCTGGATATAGGATGCATACATCAATATGACACCAAATAAAGATTAATTTATATTATACATCAAGAAACTTCAGGATTGTTTGGTTAAGGATGATATAGTGTGCAAAGTCATCAAAATATGATAGTTAAAGCATAACAAGTTAGGATTAAAATGTTTGGTGGCATTTATGTTAAGTGAAGTTTGATATATACCAAATTTGATGAATAATTTGATCTATTTGGTTATTTTATATGTGAATACTTTCGGATCTAAAATTTATAGGGACAACATTAAGGTGGTAAAGGGTGTGCGATTATGATCACAAGATTAAAATTAACCAAAAAAAATCTACAAACTAATAATAAACATAAATATAGGTGGAAAAACTGCAAAAATTGAGTCAAAGGAAGATAGTACAATGTTATTAAAACATATAAATATTCATCTTCTTAAGTGATAGATGACGAAACTTCATAAGAAAGAGCTTATTGAAGTGTGAAAAACTTAAGAAGGTATATTTTTATAAGTTTTATATGCTTGATAAGGCATATGTTAGGAAAAATATATGGAAATGACATGCTAAAATTAGGAAAGGGTATGATTAATGTGATACAAATAGAACTATAATATCCTAGAACATGCTAACATGGTTAGAAATTATAGTTCAGGAGATAAAACAATGTCAAAAAATGCATTAATATAGTATGGTTAATAATATAGTGAAAGGACCATTAGGCCACTAAGGAGATATAATTAGGAAGATTTATTAACAAATGCTCTTATCACTAGTGATGGGGATCCAACTATATATGAATGAGTTTTATAATGAAGGGTGTAAGTTTCATAAGATAGGAATTAATTGCATGTAATTATATCTTATTGGAAAAGGTTCACATTTTAAAGAATGTAGTTAATATGTTGACTAACTAGGTCACCAAGGAGAAGTTTAAGTACATTTTTTGATTAATGTATAGGTATGATATGCATGGTTTCAACCTAGCTTATGAAAGGTATATATGTCAAGGCAAAGATTGTTATGCATGACTTATATACATAGGAACAATCTAAAAATATTTTGGGAAGAATATGAGCATTTTCTTGGAAGTCTTTAAGTAAACATAGTCTATGATAAATGCATGGCCTATGACATATTTCTTTTATAGAAATCATAGGTAAATACATAAGCATGTTGAGGTGAAAGAGGTGATTTTGTAAAATACATAATCTAGGATATGTTCATGTTATAAACTATGTTCAAGTGTGTGGAGAAGTAGGAGGATCCATAAACTAGGGATAAGAGAATGACTAAATCTGTGTCATATTCTAGAAAAGATAGTAAGATTCATAACTATACGCCAGTTTGTTTTAGCAAAATCAACTTGATTAAAAACACGTTTTTGGTAAATTTTAAACACGAAGAGGATTCCATGACTTGTTAAAATCATGATTAAGTTTGGTAAAAGGGAAACTGTGTTAAAATCTACCAGTTATAATTCTCTATACTTATCTAAACCTAGTCTATATAAAGGAAATCTATAATCTTTATCAAGTGAAGAGTTTTGATTAATCAATAGAAAATTAGCCACTATGGGATCTCAAGGACGTAGTCATACCAAATTAGCTAAACATTATTAAAAATCTTCTTGTTGGTTCTTGTTGTTTCTTTCTTTCATACAAATATATCCTTACTACATACACCTTATTTCTTAATAAATACCCTACATCTCCTCTTTAAGATAAGTGATATTTGGAGTTCTCATAGAGATAATAGGAGATTGTATACCATTATGTCCATGACAAATACTTCAATATATAATTTTAAAGATAAGACCAGTTTATATATCACTTTGTTCTAAAAAGTAAGCATTAACACGCAACTTCTTAAATATCTTAAAAGGTATAATACTCCTTGAATGAAGTTCTTGATATTTTTCCTTTGGGAAATGGTTTTGATGAATCCTTTCCATCACCATATCCCTTTTATTGAATTTCATTAATCAATGATATTTATCAATACGTTCTTTTAAGTTAATTTTTTGTTATCTTTTGTTATACCTTATCCCAAATATCCTTTATATATTATACATAACCTTCAAGTTCAACACTAAATCTTATTGTTTTTAATAAATGAATCAAATCAATAAGCTGCCTTAGTTGAATTCAAAAATTATCTCAAAAGGAATCTTACTAGTTTGCATATTTATAAAACTGTTATATACAAATTTTTCCACAAAAAGAATTAAGGCGTGGAGGTATGTGTAAGAGAATTTAGGAGAGGTGCTTCCTGTTAACCCCTTAGTGGCAAAAGTAGCAGTGGAAGTAAGTTAAAGAGACTTGAAAGAATTATTTTGTCTGTAATTCTGTTTGATTCATTTTTTACATTCAGAGATCTGATGTCTAGGCTTTTTGCGGTAGCTATAAGATCCTTTATAAAACTTCTTACCTAAGTTGTGAGTTGTAAGGACAACATTAGTATACGGGACTGATTTTTCAATATGAAGCATATTGAGATGAATTTTCTCTGAGTTGCGTTCCTTAATGACAATGTTGAGATTGGGTAGAGTTCCTCTATGAAGAAGAGAGCAATGAATAGGTTCAAATTCATCCCTGAGAGTTATAAGAAAATTTCATATATGTTGACGATCTTAATGATTTGCATAAAGCACAACAACATCAGGACTAGGACATATATGATCACCATGTGTTAGTTGATCCCAAAGTTCTTACAATTCTGACACATAACTATGTATTGTCTATCCAAGTTGTTGTTGCGTGCGATGGAATCTCCTATACAGTTGAAATCGATGGACATCATTTGATATAAGAGTAATGATTTTTCAAGAAATTTCCGTAACTCTTAAGTTGTTTCAAAGTGTTGAAAGTCAAGTTTGATGAATTTGACACATGTATTTCAAAACCATGTTAAGATTTGATGGTTCTATCCATCCTATGCCACTAATCGTTCAGTGAATAAATCTATGTTTTTATCTTTCTTTTGAGCATGTTTAGGTATTTCTTTAGTAACAATACGGCAAAAGAGTCTTCCCTTAAGAAAACTACACATTTTCTCAACCTAAAGATTATAGTTGGAGTCATCAAAGATGATATTAATATAGTTGGGAATGTATTTGGGAAGGTTATATGCATGCATAGTGAAATAACAACATAAAATAGGAGAAAACCAACTTATAGAAATAAAATTTGATTATTCTGATATTGAATTCAAAGAGTCGAAAACCTTAAGAACTGGTCATATTTGTAGAGAACTCTAATTAAAATGTACTTAATCGAATGATCATAGTGACAGTCAACTTCTTTTCGAACTGAACCGAATTGAACAAAACAACAAATCAATTCGATAATATACAGACATTACCAATTTATTTTGAATATATAAAGAACTATAACAGTAGATGGAGAAAATGGTCATGTCCCTGACATTTCCATTCTTGCCATGTTAAACAGCCACAGCCATGGCGACATAAGAAACACAAGCTAATTAGCAATTCTATACACCTACTGGTAAGCCTGACTTGAAAGGAAACTGAAAGGAATCTAACCACAAAACTTACATGTTCTAAATGAGTTCTCTAATTATAGAAAATAGAAGTAAACAAGAGATTATTAGCTCAATCAGCTTCTTGAATCCCACCAAGCACTACAGAACCAACGAACAAACCAGCAGCTCCCACCACAAGAGCACCAGCTATCACAGCCTGCACCACCACCAGACCTGCCGAGTCGTCCGGAATCACCACTATCGCCGCCAAGGCCGCCACAAATATTGGAAGCGCAGCCGACGCAAGAGTGGACGGCGATGCTGTCGCCAACTTCTCCAATAAACTCAAAAGCCCCAACTCCTCAGCCTTAGAGAACAAGCCCAGCTTCTCTATCGATGAAAGCGTGACTCCCAACTCCTCGGCCTTGGACAAAAGACCGGCTTTTTCCACATTGCTAAGGACTTTCCGTTTCTCTAGCTTCTTAAAGACATCGAACTCCACTTCTTCGCTTGCCTCGTAGAAGATTCCTGCACCGTACCATGATTTCTTCCACCCTTGATCGTATTTGTTTACCTAAAGAAACCAAAAAGAAATAAAAAAAAGTTCAGAACCATAAGAAGCAATACACTCCTTTAATTCAACTCTCTTAAAACATAGGATATTTATATAAGAGGTGATCGCCTTTTTCTTGGGGGCCATGGAAACGATGGTTAAGGGCTGTCTTGGAGAAAACAGTCGGTGAAGATGAGGGTTATTGGAGGAGAGGAATTGATTTTGGTGGCTCCGAAGAGTAACCGGCCAAGTAGTTGGTGGAGCGACCGCCATGGATGAGGACACTGAGCTATCTCCGGAGAACAGGACTTGGTTTGTTTACTCTCTTTGGTGATGCCAATTGACACGTGGGATGGTCCGTGTAATCTCAAGTTCTCTCTGAGCACCAATCATATTGGTGATAGCTTTATCCCACAAGTTTCACAATTTTAATTGACATGAGTTAAGGTGCTCCAATTACTGAATATGGCATCCAACTAACAATTAAATGAATCCTATTTTGTTGTAAATGTATGCGAATGAATTCTACAAGGTAAGGTGGTAAAAATTGGTGCATCTTAAATTCTTAGAATCACCAAATTTTAGGGAACATAGTCTTCTACATATTAAAAATGATATTACTCATTAAAATGACCCTCTTAAATAAATTTTTAGATAAATCTGATTTCTTCTATTTCTGTTAACCAGTTTCAACTTTGAGTCAAATAATTTTATTTATATATTTACATGAGACTCACATAAATATGTAGATAAAATTAATTAATATAAGATTAGAACATCATTTTGAGATGGGAAGATTTAGCGTTACATCCAGTCAAATGATGTCTTGTAATTTTAAGTTAATGAATTAAGCATAATTTAACTAAAATTAAGTTAATAAGTAATAATAAATATTTTTAATTATAGTATTCGAGACTAGCATCACATCGTGTTTTAATGATGTATGACGATGCTATCTTGAGTGTGCTCTTATCAGCATTAAGTGCTTCCTTGTTGGACCCAAATCCTTGTTGAACTATTTTTTATGTGTATTTTGAGATGCCATAACCAGAAGAAAGAGCATTCTGATTTCTACTAGTGAATTTTTTTTGTGTTAAATGGTATTATGAATACATGGACTCGTCGCTGAATTGTAAATAGCAATGTTTTTTTTGTTTTTTCTTTACTTGTTTCTTTACGTGAACGTATTTTCAATGTTTTTTCAGAATTCGTCCGACCTGAACATGCAAGTGCAGGGAAATTAACAATTTTATGTAGACTTTATGACGTAGAAGTAGGCTGCCTCGGAGCAATACTAAATAGTTCGGAGAGAAAATTGCCGCGGTTCCTACTTTGCCTCACATTTTCCGTTTCCCACTATTTTCTATTTATAATTAATACTTGAAGTAAATCTCCAATCTGGGTGACTGGAGCTAAAAATTTGCATGCAATATGACTACATGGTTTCCCTGTTTGTCTGCTTTAGGCTCTTGCTAGGGGATGGCCGTAATCGAAATTCCTAGCTTGGACATCTTATTTGTGGCTCTGAAATCTGCCTCTCCACTGATGCCCAAGAGCAGCTTTTGCCATAGTTGTAACTGGATAAATGCACCAACTTTGGCCTCTGAGTTGATACGAGCCTTTATCAAAGAAAACGGGAACAGTGCATACTGCCCGCCGATTGTAAGCAAAGTTGTCGCATTTGTCGACAAAACTTGCTTCAACTCCGCTGCAATGGCAGTCCTTGTGAGGGGGTCGAACTCGTGGTAGAAGTAAGCCTTTAGACTTTCAAGTTTGTCATCCCTGCATTTATTGTTAATTGTCACGTTAAGGTAAACCTTCAAGGGTAGCCTCAAATGCTCATTGGGTTGTGCTTACAAGTTCAAAGAAGTGATAAAGAAGTTGCTATTGAAGCTTAAACCAGCACTGATATCGTCGAATGTCCTTGTTGTTACGTCGAAGGAAAAGCCAGTTCTGACGGAAAAAGAAGTGCTTCCAATCACACTAGACAGGTTCACAACAGGATTATAAACAGTACCATTAAAAGATCCTTGCTCAAGTGCCTTCACCCCAACTCCTGCCGTAATCCCAGAATTTTCTTGCAGGAATCGGAGTTCCACCTGTTCTTGCAATTACAGAATAAGTAATTTGGTGTTTTAAAATCATAATCTGATGCATTGTGAGTGGACGGTGGAGTACTTTTCAAGGGTATCGCTTACTAGTCTACCAGAAATTCTCTCACCTTGGCAGAATCAGGAATTGTGAATTTGAAGAGTGTTGTGAGTCCTGGCAAAATCTCTGGAGCTGTAAAAGCAGTGAAAACAAAAATGCAATTCATTCAAATCCACTGCTAAGTCTGCAGAAGACGGTCACGCCATTATTTCAAATCTATGCAGCGCCCGATATTTTCGTGTTTTGGGTCAAGTACGAAATACGAAGGAAAAGATCAGCACTAAAGAAGCGACATTCTTAAATTACTCGGTAACGTTCCAATGGAAAAGCTAGAATGTGGAATCTTTGAATGTCAACTAAATGTAGCAAGTCTCTTTCAATTTACAGATGCTTTTTGTTGATAAATCTACAGACGTTTGTAATAACTTTTTATATCCAAATGCCAATCTTACAGGTATCATAAATGATAAAGATGATTTAACTTACATTCGCATGATAGATCAAAGTTCCACTTGACGTACTGGTAGCGAAAATAAGTTGGTGGTCGACTAGCATAGTCTTTGTAGAGCAGATCTATAAGTAAAAGAGAAAAGATTATATGAAGAAAAGCAACAACGTAAGAAGAGAGTATACGAGAGGCAAAGAGCAGAATGCACGACCTCTGGCTTTCTTGCCAAGATCAAAGTGTAAACCTGGAAACTTGTTCATTAATCTCAACAAATGAAAAGGCAATCTCAAAACTTTCTGACTCTACCTGAGGGCAATAAAATACATTGGCAATTGGATAAAGGTCAAGAGGAAGCTTCCTGACGTACACCCGTAATTTGTATCAAATGAAATTTCCAAGAACCCTTCAACGTTGTTAGTTGGCTCATTAAAGCCATACAAAAAAGATAATTACACATCATCAGCATTTAAAAAATGATACTTAAAAAATGTCAAAGGAAAGAGGTGGATGACAATATTGAACATTAGATGAACCTGCCTGCTCGACACTACAATAAAGTAGACATTTAGTTACGACTTTTTTAGCGATGTTCCAAAAATTGTCGCTATAATTGATCATATTGCGACGATTTTTAAAATCGTCCTTAAAACTAACCCTTTAGCGACTAATTACAAAAGCGTCACAAAAGAATCAACAATTTGTAACGAATTACAAAAATCGTCCCCAAATGGTGAATATTTAGTGACGAATGTCAAAAATCATCACAAAATGGTCCACATTGAATGACGATTTTTGATGTTCGTCGGTAAATGAACTTTTGGTTATACTTTTTAGAAATCGTCACCATAATTTAGTAAATATTTGGTTACTAATTTTCAAAATCGTCACCAAAGGGCACAATTGGTGACGATTATGTAAAATCGTTGCTAAAAAGATGTGCAGTGACGAATTTGAGAAATCAACACCAAAAGTTCGTAGACATTTAGCTACGTGTTTTTAATGACATTTTTCACATTGTTGCTAAAAGTTACCATTTGGTGACGAATTTTGAAAGTCCTCACTAAATGGTCCACATTTAGTGACGATTTCTCAAATCGTCACGAAATGGTCAACATTCAATGACAATTTCTGAAAATCGTCACCCGCAAATCATCACGAAAAAGTCCACATTCAGTGACGATTTCTGAAAAATGTCACCAAAGGTTCCACAATAATTTGCAACACATTTAGTGACCATTTGCTAAAAACGTCATCAAAGGGTTTACATTTTCCAAAATTGTTAAACTAACATTTTTATAATCTATCTCATGATGAAGATATATTTCATTGGAGATTTGCTTTTAATGTTTACAATGTGTTGTTGAAAAAGCACACACAACATAATTTTAAGTGTTAAACAGTAGTATTAATTAATCATTAATAATTAGTAATAGTGCAAAAATTAGTTATAAAAATTTTAATAATTGTATCAATATAATTATATGATATATGGAAGGTTAACAATTTTTACAGTCATAGTACAGGAACAATAACTGTCCACACTCAATAGTACGCAACTTGACCCCTAACTAATAGAGAGGTTGTTTGATAAATTCTTATAGATACAAAAATAAATCAACTTAAAGCTAAATCCAGTTGATTGCATTGATAAATGACAATGATATAATTATTATTTTTAGATTCTAAGTGACATGAGAGTTGGTAAAGTTGAATGAGTCCCTGCTGTCTGGATTCCAGAAGAGGGTGCTTGCACGTTCGAAGGCACCAATTGGAATAGTGATAGTTCTTCCCTCATGTGTTGGGTTTTTCACACCTTCTTGCAACAGCGTTTCCGCTATAGCTACACTTATAGAAAATATAGTGAAAGAGTCGCTAGATTTAATATCAAAGACAAGTTCTTTAGATGAACTGCCAGTACGAAACAGTTTACCTAAAACATAATCAGCATAAAACTTAAATATTGTCATATTAGTAAACTGTTAAACAAACTGCAATTGGAGTGACATGTATACGTGAATGTTGGACCTTGAACTTTTCTTGAGAGTTAGAACTATAAAATGAAAAATTGTTAGTGATTAGTCATAAGTAAAAAAAAATGAGAATTCTTGAATAAGAAATTTGTGGAGTTTATTTATGAATGTTTTTAATTACATATGGTTGCAGAAATTAGAATGGAAATATTTGGATTAAATTAAAGTATGGTATAGTGTTTAAGAAGATTAAAGGAGTTAGTAGATAAAGACAAAAGAAGGGACAAATGGGCATTTCTTTAACTGATGAGGGGTAAAATTAGAAAGACAACAAAAATGTTGTCTTGAATTAAAAGAAGAAGAGAAGAACATCATGGAAGAAGAGAAAGAAGAGAATAAAAACGTGAGAGAAGAAAGAAGAGAAGAAAATCGTGGAAGCTAGGGAAGGAAGAAGAAGAAAATCATGGGAAGAAGATTTGTTCAAGGTAAGTTTCATTTTTCTTTTTGCCTTGTTAGAAAAACAAAAGGAGTTAGGAAGATAATGGGTTTTTTGTTGGGAATGAAGGGAAAAAGAAGATGATTCAAGAGACCCATTTGATTTCTAAGGTTTCTAAACTAGGTTTTGGTCTTTTTAACCTAGACAATCTATGGGTAGGTTAGTTTAAGCTTGATTTTATCATTTTTGTGACTGTTGAAGCTTCAAGAATTTTATGGAATATTTTTTTGAATGAGAACTTGGTTTATTTTAGGAAACTAAGAAAACCTTATCCAAGGGCAAGAGGAAAGGCCTAATTGAACTTGGATTTTGCAAGCTAATTAGGTGGGTAATGTGTTTATGATTATTGTGTAAATGAGCAATTTGCTTATATGTGTGTATATGCTTAATTGATTGGATTTAAATTATGGTGAATGTGGAAAATGCATTATGATGTGTTTTATGTCATGCCTTGAAAAATGTATGACATTTTGATATAATAGAAAGAAGAAAAAGTATAAGAAGCAAAAGAATATGAATATGAATATGTGATTAACTGAATTGAGCATAGGATTACTTGTGTTTAGGCAAGAGAGAAACCATTTCATTAGTCACGTGCACGTTGACCTAAAAGCCTTCTCCTGACTGCCTGCTTGTGGCATATGAGATCTGAAAAATGGACTCATTTTGTTCAAGTGTAAACTTTGGTTTCTCCATTTCGTTCCACGGAACTCTTGAGCCATTTGTTTGTGCATTTGCATTTTGATTTGTCAAGTTATGATGTAAGATTAAGTGTCATGCTTTGATTGTAACATCCCATTCTTGTGGGAAGGTTAAAATGGTAAGTGTGAGTGATTAATGAGAGTTATAAATGCATTCCCATGTTCATGCATATTATGTCATACACATACATATGAATAGTGACGTTATGGCACATAAAAATAATTGTACATGCATTCATGAATAATTCCCGGTATAATTAGATTGATTTGTGATTTTTGGGTATTTTAAGAATTTTGAACTTATTTATATTGAAAATTCTATTGGTTAGTAAGAAGATTGTATTTGTGAATTTTGGTGAATTTAG
>JANVCQ010000006.1:34221848-34235045 GCA_025531925.1 Erythroxylum plowmanianum | reverse complement strand
TCCCTCCCTCGTGGGATGCGCGCCCAGATGTCACGTAGGACGTCGGGCCCGTGACTCACCGGGGAGGGGTTCCAACATGCCATGTCATTTGTTTAGTGGTCTTACTTGACATGAATAATTGTTGTAATTTGGATGTTAATAGAAAGTACCGCAATACTTTATGAAATATCTTCTTACCCCTGCCATCATTAATTCTCCATCTTGATGTTCCACGCTGGGGACAACTTTCCAAGTCCCCATACTCTATCCAAAATAGGGAACAATTATACTTTCATGCATGTATCGACACATAGCCCAAACCTAGCCTCTATAAAAATTGATTGCTTCATAATAAGACTTCGACAAAGATTTACAATTAGGTAATACATCCCTCAGTGGAGTAAGTAATATCTCAAATGACTTATTGCTCCACTTGTTGTATACTTTCAAGTGAAACAACTTTATTAAAAATGATAATTTTGAAAAATTTGTACATCCGGGGTACGACTCCTCAGTTGCTTTACTCAACAATTCATGAAAGGCACCCATAATAGAATCTCCGACACCTATAAGAGGATATAGGAGGATTCCTTCCATCCTGATCAATTGGAAAATTATTTAAGAAAGTGCCCACATCATGAAGCAAATCTTGCATGCCATCATCCTCCTTATCACCCTCACTTTCATTAATATCATTGCACGTCCTATCAATGTCTACATTTGCAACGTTAAGCGTTTCTTCCCTAGAGATAAATCTATATTCTAGCAGTTCACCATGTAAAACCCAGCGAGTGTATGAATAGTCCATGCCGAATTGCATTAAATGGTTAAAACATTCATCTGAGACCTCATATAATAATTCATGTAACATGCACAAGGGCATGAAATTTCACAAGCCCTTTTTTTCAACCACAAAATTCATAAACATTCTCACTTCATCAATGTATTCACGGGAAACCGTAACACTGTTCATCCAACTCTTATCCATAAAACAAAAAATATCTATTGATTAAATATAAGAATGAGAACATTATGTTATGTTAGTGGCAAATCAACCAGACTTAAACACAATATTTATAGGTCAATTACTTATCTTAAGGTTGATTCCTTATCTAAACCATTCATTTCTAGAGAAGTAGAGGAACTATATTTTTCCTCAACCCTAATAAGGCTCTAGGCCTTAACGAATGAATTTTGATTTTAGAAAGCTTGGTCTCATTTCAAATCAATGGTGGAAGAAACAATACTATAATTCTTCAATTATGGTAAGATGTTGAAAAAGGTTAACAAAACTTTTATTTGTTTCATTCTTAAGATTCCTTCTCCATGTTCTTTGGAAGACTTCAGGATTATATCTTGCTGTAATACATTCTATAAAATCATTTCCAAGATGATTACAAGCAAACTCAAGTGTTTGCTTCCTAAATACATTGATAAATCCTAATGAGCTTTTATAAAGATAGGCAAATATATGACAACATTATCTTGGCCTAGGAGCTTTTCAAAGGATATAATAAGAATCATACATCAAATAATTAGGCACTCAAAATTGAATTATCACAAAGCTTTTGACTCTATAGATTGGAGCTTTAAAATCAACATTATAAATGCATTTAGATTCCTTGATGCTTTTGTTAGTTAGGTTGACCAATGCACAACCTTAGTATCCTTTAGTGTATTAATGAATGGCAAACCTATTAATGGAGTTAGAGGTTTAAGATAAGGAGATCCTCATCTCTTTATATCTTTCTTCTAAGTATGGAGGTACTTTAAGACTTATCAAATTGATCATTAACTAAACGAAGCACTTTAAGTTCCACTTAAATGCAAAATTTGATATTTGATATTAATTTTGTCTACAATGAACATTTTTAAGAAGATGTCAAGGTTATCTATTAACAAGGAAAAAAGGAGGTTGATCTTGTCATTAAGTGTACACTACCTATATGAATGATTCTCCTCTTTAATAGAGTTAAAATTTTTAAGCTAAGGGAAATAATAAGAATGGAGATCAATAATCATATTGGGAATAGTGACTCAAAAAATTTTTGGTATGATAGTTGACTTAGTTTTGGACCTCTCACATAGGTATATGAACTTAATGGTCTCCCAATCTCAATTCCAAAATCTAGTTCAATTAAAGAAAACGTCGAGACAAAAAAGACAAAGCATTAAGTTGATTCCAATAAGTTCTCTTACTACCGTGATATTAAATACAAGCCTTTTTCCAGAAAAGGAGGACATTATTTGGTGGAATGAAAACTCAAATGGAAAATCCTCATATATGTTTTGTAGGATTCTGTTAAAGTCACATTCCTAAGGATCAAATTAAATAAATTTTTATGGTTTACATGACAAACATAATATTGAACATGATAAACCTCATTGACATTGTTCATCATATTTAATTTAGAAAATGAAAAGCTTTAACCATGTAAAGTAATTAACTTAGAATTATGAAATAAGGATAGTCCCTTATCAAGCAATGCATTAGCCTATATAGAAAGCCAAAGATCTTAACTTTAAGAAAAAGAACTATGTACTCAAAGCCTAGGAGACACTTCATCGTCGAACATTGAATTTTCTAGTCTATTTTAGAGTACAATATTCAGATAATCATGTTGCCAAAAAATAAAAATCCATCTAGTCAAACAATGTAAACAATCGAAAGGGAGAAAATTGGGATCAATTGAAGAGATAAACGACATAAACCCATCATAAATCTTCATACAAAAAATTGAAAGTAAGATCAATACACAACACTCTTGGTTAGTTACCTGCGTGGATAGCTCTGCCAAGGTAGGTCAAGAGATTCTCTTTAGCATCCGCAAACTACAAATGGTTGTTGCATAATAAACCTAACACAGTAAAGGAAAAAAATTTTCAAAACAAAACTCATTCAAGGCAGTAAAATAACACTACTATGTCGCAACTCCTGAAATGAACAATCCCTCAAAATACATTAAAAAGATAGAGAGAAGATGAAAATATCTTGACGAAATATGCCAGAAAAGATGGCAAAAATGGCCGGAGACGCAGTAGCTCAACAGAGAACATGCAAACGACAGATGGTAGAGCATATTTGAAGGAGGAAGAACGAAGGAAATAGTGCACAGTGGGGGGAAAGGGACTCGGGTAGAGGTTTTAAGAAAACCAAAATGATGTCGTTTTGTTTTAAACCAAATGATGTCGATTTTCTCTTGAAGGTATAACGTTTTTAAGTATACCAACATGAAATCGTTTGATTTTAAACTAAACGATGTTGTTTTGTTGCTACAGAATTCAGCAATGTTTTATTCAAAAAAATGTCACG
Source organism: Erythroxylum plowmanianum (assembly GCA_025531925.1). NCBI lineage: Eukaryota > Viridiplantae > Streptophyta > Magnoliopsida > Malpighiales > Erythroxylaceae > Erythroxylum > Erythroxylum plowmanianum. The sequence goes on along the minus strand of JANVCQ010000006.1, from coordinate 34,231,753 downwards.
TTATTTATTTAGTGATGTTTTAATAAAAATGTTGCAAAAAGTGTTACAAATTTGTGACATTTTCATAAACCGTCATGGAAAATTAGAACTTTTTGTTACATGTTTTAAATGTCATGAAAAGTCTTCACATTCAGTGATATTTTATCAATAAAACATTGCAGATTGTGTTGTTTTCTTGTAGTGTGCTTTAATTGTGTCTAATCTCCTTGCTGAATTGTCGACTTGTCCACTAGTCTCTGTTTTAATTGTGTCATTTTTTTATAGCTTGGTGCTTTAACGGTTGCTTTGGTTACAATTTTTGGGTTAGTTGTGTCTAGTTTTGTAGAGTTTGGTTAACAAATGACTTTGGCTTCTTTAACTTCCTTCATTTTCTTAAAACTCCATCCTTTGACAATTGACCCCACTCTTTCCTTTAGTTTTGTTGACTTTCTTGAAATTAATCATGTTCTTAATGCTGTTTGTAGCAAATGATATGGGTCCTGCCTCTTTTTTAATTCAACTAGTTGTACACTCTTCTTTAATCTCTTTTTTTATACTTCATTCCATTTATTGAATGGTTCTTTAGCTCCTGTGCCTCCTATAGTTGCACTACCATTTTTTATTGTTCTAACAATAAGTTCCATCCCTATTTAATTTTTATGAAAGTTTCAAAATTTTAAAATGGCATTTAAGATCTTTTGTTATTGAAAATTTTGTTATGAGAAAAAGTGTCATATAGGGAGAGGGAACCAATGAGTCGTAGTTTCCTAAAATTTAAGTGTTTTAACCCTAAATGATGAGTTCCTTAAGAACAATGTAGTTTTGTTCTTTTTTCACAAAGTGTCGACAACATGATATGTGGCCTTTGATAAGAGGCTTACACATTTATATCATGTAACAACCTGACAACCTTTTCAGAATTCAATAACAAATCATCTTCAAGTTTCTCCTTTTCTTTTATTCTCCTCTGATTCTCTTATTTACTTCTCTTGATTCTTCTCTCTCTCATCATTGAAATTTGGGATATAACAAACTAGTATCAGGGTGGTCGTGTAACATCTCGTTACCAATGTTAAGGCTAGAATAGTAAATATAAGAGATTATTAAGAAATTAAAGAGTGCATTTCATGCTTATGCATGATATGTCATACACATACACGTGAATATAGATATTTTTGCATATTAAAATAATTGTACATGCATTCATTGACAATTTCCAAGTAAATTTGATTTTTATATGTGATATGTGATTTTGTTGAGAATTTTGGTTTAGTTGTATTGAAAATCAAATTGGAGAGTATAAATTGTTGGTTTAGAATTTCAGTGAACTTTAGGAAATTTTGAAAATGTTGAGTATTACTGAACTAGGAAAATTGCCATATGGCAAGTCTAGTGATAAATGAAAATAGAAATAAGAATAAATGATAATGAAGGAATTTTAGAGATGACTTTAGAATTTATGAGATAATGATATTGAAAAAAAATTGGGAGTCAATTGGAGTAAAATTGGAGATGATTAAACTAGTTAAATGAGAAATTGGTTTAATGCCTTAGAATATGGATGAGTGACAAGTGTCACTTTCCGAGTTTAAGATTTATTATTAAATTATACTTTAAAGAACAAGTCACTGTTGTTCTTGACTTACTGTTCTTCTTCATAGCTATCTTCTTCAAGCTTCTTCTTTTTCACAGAGTTTTTCATCAAACCTCCACCAAAGTTAAACCTTGCTTTCTCCTATCTATTACCACTCCTACTTTTTTATTTATTTCTTTTGCCTGAAGAAAAACCTAACCCAAACAACGTTTAAGATGATGTATGTGGTTGCATGAAGAATTATGGCTTCTTGAGATTTTGAAGAATTGGAAGTTTTAACAAGTAAGTGCATGAAAATCTTTATCAGTTGTTGGTATATGAGATAAATTTGGTGATTTACTTATCATTAAATGATTATGAAAAAAAAAATTTTCATGAATACTGTGGATGAAGGATGATATTTTGATATTTTTATTTGTGTGTTTTGAGGATGAAAATGTTAGATGAGAGTGCTGAAATGATATTTGGAGTTGAAAGATCAATGAAAATGTGTAAGAGATTAGTGCAGAAATTTATGAAAAATGATATTCATATATACTCTATTTTCTCTTCACTGTATATATATATATACATAAGTGAATATTTTAGTGATTTAAAGATGAACTAAAAATAAATCTAGAGGTAAGGAATAGGTGTAAGGTGATGTCTAGAGATGAGAAAGAATCATTAAAGTGATACTTAGAGGAAGAGAATGCAAAAAATGAAAATGTAGAAAAATAAATGAAGATATAAGTTACAAATGTTGGTTTAAGTGAAAGAAAAGAAGAATAAGAAGAATAACTGCAGTTCGGTGAAGAAGAGCAGTTGCAAGATCGTGCTTCTGTATGATCGTGACATTTGAAAGGGATCTAGAAAATAATAATCATTCTTTTGCACAGTCACGACTTTATAAGGGACGTGGAAAAGCACGATCATGCTTCTGCACGATTGTGACTTCAATGGCTACCGAAGAGGGACTATTTCAAACATCCATTATTCTTTTGACCATAACTTCTTCTCCCAACCTCCAAACGACATGAAATTTGAACCAACAGACTCAAAACACAATTTTCTACATTTTCAACAAAAATTATTGCCATTTAAAATCATTTAGAGGATATTGATTGATGAATTCAGGACAAGATTGATGAGAAGTTCTGTAATTTCTTGATTGGAGTATTTTCATTGAATATACTTCGTTATTTTGATTGTATCTTTATCTGTAAGTTTCCAAATGAGATTATTCTTTATTTAAAGTAAACTAGAGTCATACAGCTACAATTTTTAGAAATTGAATTTTAATTTTGTCACAAAGGGTCTTAAAATTTAGCTTGAAGTTCAGTTTTGGCTTAGACCACAGCACTACCTGTGACAGAAATCATATCCTGTAATTATCAAATAAACTATATTGATGTAGGCCGAAACAAACAAAGTTGTCTTCCCAAAACATGATTATTCTCTTAGCTTTTGATTGGTACAAATTTTGTAATTTTTGGATATTGTAATTGAGGGATATGAATTGTACAACTTGGAGTGCACAATCATACACTAGCCAAAATTTCGAACATACTCAGTCCAAAGTATTTAAGTATAACATTCAGATTATTGAATCAAATTATATGATCTTGGTATCATTAGAAACTTAAGGGATAGGAGAACAAGTTTCTAGAAGAAAGTGTTCTCAAATTACTTCATTTTCCTGGTTAGAAAGAACGTGTAAAGTTAACCCGAAAGTATTTCAGGAAAAATCTAAATTGACCAAAAGAGTTATGAATTTTGATTATAAGGGTTTTAGTGAGATGTAAACCCTAAGTAAGAATGATATTTAAGAGAGTTTTGATATTGGATTGATTATGTGACTTGAATAATAGAAAAATACCTCATTGAACAAGCATTGTACATTTTTCATATACATAAAGGTGCATCTATGAATATTTATGAAATTGTTCATAATTGTGATATGTGTATGAATTGTGTATTATAGAGGAGCATTTGGAACGTTAACATTCAGACATTGCCGGAACTTTGAAGCAATAGCTTCGGGAGCAAACTGTGAGTAACCTAGACGGTCTTAGTCAATAAATTATTTTTGTTAGATATTTTTTGAATGATCTTGTGAATGTGGGTTTGACTGTTGGATTTTGGACATCGAAGGTCCAAGAATTGTGATACTTGAATTTGATATTGAAGTGCTACTTCTATGTGAATGAGGAGAAATAAATGTGTTCTCAACAAATTTTTTTGTTGAATGCCGGACCAAGGTCTGATGATAAATTTGTTTTGAATGTGAATGTGAAAACATGTGATTTATTGGGAATATGTTAATGTGAAGCATTCCATTACTTGAATGCATGAAAGATAAAGACGGTTGTGACCAAAGTTGCCAGTATAAAGAGCTTAAAGCTCAAACTATGATCAGAGCTTCAGGCTCAGTTGTAAATGTACCCGGTATCTACTAAAGGATATGGGACATTATCTGATACAGCTCGGTATCTATGAGGGATATGGGCTACAAAAAAAAGGCACTCGGTCACAACGACAATAATAAATAAAAGTAAGTCTCATGTGTATTATATTTATAATTGATATATGTATTTTGTATGAATGAAATGTTTGGTATGATTGTTCTGAAACCGATATGTGATGCTTTATGCAAAAATGCAAAACATGTGAATTATATGTTACATGTTTGATGTGTTGCATGAATTGAGTGAACCATCGATGATGGTTACTCATTGAGTTTGTAAAACTCATCAAAATTGCAATGTTGATTTTTCAGGACTGAGAGAGGACATTAGCTACTAAGAGACACTACAAGAAACATAATCTTGTGCTTTTGGGAGAAGAAATGGCTCAAAGGTCGGTTAGCTGAGATCAAAAGATTAGATAGATTTTTATGTAATTTCCTCTTTCATGTAATATATTTTGTATTAGGATATGACGATGTATATGTATGGATGTTTAAAAGCTTCAATGTTTACACGTTAGGATTTATGAAATGAAATGAGGAAATTTAGATTTTAAAATATTGTGCCTTTTTAATGATGTCTTATAAGAGAATAAAGAATGATGATTCCATGTTTAAGTGAATGTTGCTAATGCTCTAGCGTGTCATTATTATGGGTTATATATTGGAATATCCTCAGGGTGTTCCAGTACGTACTTTATGCTAACAGTGTGCTACAGGTTGACCTTGAAACATCACCATGGTAGAAAGAACATGCATAGCTAAACTCATAAGGATTAAGGAAAACCTAAAAATAGTTCTGGAAAACGAAACAAAAAGCGAGAAGATCTTGGTGGAAAATCAAGGTAGGATAGAGAGGTAGAAAAAGGAGTTGGGCAAACTTAAGACAATGTTTAAAGGAAGTGGAGTAAAGAGCTAGGGTGTACAAGTGAAAAAAAAATTCACGCTTGAGAACATTTCAAATGAGAAGAAACTAGGGATTGCAATACTGCATTTGAAGGGGGAAGTGCAAGAATGGTATTAACTAACCACATGGAAACTACAACAGAAAGAACCAATAGAGTGGGAAGAGGTGGTTGACGTGACAAGGCAAAGATTCAATGTAGAGGTTTTAAAGACCCTGTAGGTGATTTTAAGCAATTCAAACATGAGCAATCACTGTAAGAATAGTGTGCACGATTCAACAAGTACTCTAACAAACTAATGTTACTTGAGGAATATCTTATCATATCTTTCTTGAAGGGTCTTAAGTCTAAGCTAGAAATAATAGTTAAAATCCTTGAACCCCACATTGTTCAACAAAACTACTCACTGGCAAGGATGTAAGAAGCGGTGTTAAATGTTCATGCAACATGAATGGGAACTTCCAAAGCTACGCTTCACCCAGCATCAACAACATCCTAAACCATAAGGGAGGATCCTCAATGAACATAGGCCTCAAAATCCAACTAGATAAGGGCGTCTTACCAACTTAGAGCCTAAGGAAACACTATAAAGAGTGGCCTAAGTATGAGTTCAGCTTCATCCAAAGTAGTCAGCAATAAGAAATTTAATGAATGTCAGGCCAAAGGACTTTGGTTTTGGTGCGATGAGGGGTACATACTTGGCCATTGATGGAGAAGGAAACAAATGCAGCTATATATGGTTGAATGGGACATAGAATGTGAAGAGGAACCTTATGAAACAATTGAAGAAAACGTAAGAGAGCAATATGAACCTAATGTCTTATTCAAGGCCATGATTGGGGTAATCAATGTAGAAGAATGTAAACAAATGCAAGTGAGGGTCTATCATTAGAGAAAACCTATCCAAGTGTTGGTCTTCTTTGATGAAACTTTAGCTAGAAGAAGCTAAAGCCGATTGGAGGAGATTTCTGGAATCTAAACTATAATTGGGGGAGATCTTGAATTAAGTTGCATCAATGATATAAGGGGTTTACGTGGAGCATGCAAGGGGTTTCCTTTATAATAAATTCCCTAGTAATCCCTCCAGTACAACATCCTCTTAGGGTTGCAATGGCTAATCAACCTTAGCGATGTCCCATGTAACTTCAAGACAATCACTATGAAGTTTACCTAGGAAGGGAAAAATGGTAACTATATCAGGAAGTAAGAAACAAGGCATGAAGGTGGTGTCTACCAAGAGGCTAAATAAAATGCTAATCGGGGGATATGTGGGAGATTGTATATGATATAGTTAACCTACCCCATTTTAGCATCTGTTGCAACAAATGAATCTAAAAGATCAAACTGCATCTATTAATGGGCTTAATCATTACTAGTAAAGTATAAATCACCATTCTAAGAACCTAAGCAGCTTCCTCTAAGTAGAGCTTAGGACAAGAGGATCAAACATAAGGAGGGAGCATATGTGATCAATGTTTTCCTATATCACTACTTTAGGAAGCAGAAAGACATTGTTGAAAGAGTGATATTCGAGTTGTTGTAATAAGAGTTCATACAGTGTAGCTTAAGCCTATATGCATCTCCAGTAGTGGTGATAAGGAAGAAGGACAATTTATGGCAAATGTGCATCAACTATTGAGAGCTCAATAAATGGACAGTGAAAAATAAGTTCCTAATACCCCTAATCGAGGAAATATTTGATGAGCTTCATAGATCAAGCTAGTACTCAAATTAGACCTAAAGTCTAGAGACCAACAATTCCCATTGTATGATGAAGATGTTATGAAGATGGCTTTTCAAACCCATAAGGGACATTAAGAGTTCCTTATAATGCCTTTTGGGTGGACAAACATTCCTTTTACCTTTTAGAGCTTGATTGAAGAGATATTTAGGCCTTCCTTTTTTAGTTCATATTTTTCTATTTCAACAATATACGAATTTATAGTCGAGGTTTCGAGCAGCACATATCACACCTTAAGGTAGTTCTCAAAACTTTTCAAGACCACAAACTATATCTCAATGGGAGAAAATTCCCTTCCAGAGCTCGATACCTAAAGAATCTTGGCCACTCCATCCCCAAGAAAGAGGTTGCCACAAATGAAAAAAAGGTGGGCACAATAAGAAATTGGCTGATACTTGGATCACTCAAAGAGCTTATAGGCTTCCTTGGATTGGTGGACTACTATTGAAGATTCATGTGGAATTATTCTCAAATGGCCCAGCCCTTGAATGAGTTGCTTAAGGCCTAGGAGACCAACGAGTGGGTTTAGGGATAATGACAACAACAGGACTTTAAAGAAGTGAAAGAGGTGCTCATGTCAACCCTAATCTTGATTATGCTTGATTTCACTTTAGAGGTCGACACTAGTTGTACAAGTATTAGAGTAGTGTTATAGAAGGAAAAACATCTCAAGTAAAAGCCTAGCAGGCAAGCATAAATGGTTATCCACTTATGAGAAGGAGTTCCCAGCCATTGTGAAAGCGATCCCCTAGTTGCATCATTACCTTAGTTAGAAGGAGGTTTAATGTGCAAACTGATCACTGAAGCCTAAAATACTTATTAAAGCAACAAATCTCCACCCTTTCCAACAAACATGGCTTCTGAAGTTTTTTAAGCATCATTTCAAGGTGATATATCAAAGTGGGAAGGAGAATTAGGCGGCAGATGTGTTGTCCTATATAACAAGCACGAAGCTTCTCATACTTACCATATCTCAAATCCATATCAGATTATTAGCAGAAATTAGGAGCAATTGGAAGGAGGATGCAACATTTCAAGCATTATAAAAAGTATGGAAGAAGGAACCTTCCTTTTAGTAATTAAGAATGGAAAAATGAAATGTTATGATAGAGAGGAATGCTATTCATTAGGTTCGAAAAGGGTTTGCATATGAAACTCATCTCTTTGAGCAACGATGGACCTCAAGGTCATTCTGAGGTTAATATGACTATCAAGAGGTTGCAAAATATATTTCATTAGAAAGGGATAAGTAAGGACATAAGGAACTATGTGAAAGGATATGTAATTTTTAAGAGGATAAGTAAGGACATAAGGAACTATGTGAAAGGATATGTAATTTTTTAGAGGAGTAAGTATGAGAATGTGTAGTATCTGTATAAGCTTCAGCCACTACCCATCCTCGAGGGACAATGTGAGGAGATAAGAATGGATTTCATAAAAGGTCTCCCCCTTGGAAGGGAAGAACAGGCGTAATGGTGATCATGGATTGATTTGGAAAATATGGACATTTCATATCCATTAAACATCCTTTATTAACTACAGGTATAACTCAATTATTTCTAATCCATTTTTTCAAATTAACAAGATGCTGAGAGCATTGTAAGTGATTAGAATCACCTCTTTTTGAGTAAGTTCTGGAGGAAATTGTTCAAGTTACACAAGTACGCCTCAAGTTCTCCACAACTTACCACCCTCAGTCAGATGGGCAGTGCTTCTATAGGGTCATACTAACTAGTTTGGTATAATAGATTTCCTTGGTCAAGTGTTGGTGCATCACCATACCACATAATCATTGGTTTCATTCATTTTGAACTGTTATATATCTACCCTCTACCTACCTATGTACCTTATTTTAAGGAGGACTCTCAAAACTTGATTATCAGTTAGATAATAAAGGATAGGGAGATGACATTGGCATCTACAAGGTTCCATCTCCAAAGGGCTCAAAATCGTATATAACAAAATGTAGATCATAAAAGGGCATATCGGGAGTTCAATGAGGGAGATCTGGAGTTTTTTAAACTCCAAACCTATTAGTAATAATTGTTGTAGAGAAGGAGTTCTCCAAAGTTGTCACCTATTTAGTATGGTATGTACCTTGTTGTGGAAAGAATTAGACGTATCGCCTACAAGTTAGCATTACCATAAGGGTTGACCATCCATCCCAAATTCCATGTGTCTTAATTGAAGAAGTAGGTCACAAAAGGGGTGCTTATTTCCATTGAGTTACCAATCCAATCTCCTCGCAAGGATAAATATCTAGAGGCCATCTTGGATCGTCAAATTGTAAAACACCGTAATAGTCCATTAACACAAGTATTGGTGGTGGGATAGTCACCCATCAAATGAAGCTATATTGAAGCCCTTATTTAAACTGCAACACCGCTACCGAGACACCAACCTTATGGATAAGGTTTTTGAATAGGGAGGCATTGTTATAAGAAAAGGTGCCATATAGAGGGTGAGAACTAACAAGTGGTAGTTTTTTGAAACATAAGTGTTAGACCCTAAAAGGACAATTCCTTTAAAATGATGTAGTTTTGTTCTTTTTTTACAAAATGTTGATAGCATGACCTTCAGTGAGAGGCTCAGACGTGTAATATCATGTAACAACCAATAATTCAATAACAAATCATCCTTAGGTTTCTCCCTCTCATTCTCTTCTAATTCTCTCGTTTGCTTTTATTGATTCTTCTCTCTCTCGTCATTAGCATTTGGCATATAAGCATAATAAAGCCCATTTTTTTGAAATTTTTGCCACAATTTTCCTTTATGATCTTTTTCCATAACTTCTGCTATCTTCTCTTTCCCTCCCTATGCAATTTTAAGCTCGTGAAGGTTCCCAAGCTTTTAAATGGCATTAAGATCTTCTATAGTCAAAAAATCTTTATGAATAGGCACAAAAAGCTCATATTTCTGAACTTTTTTCCTCAAAGTTCCTAGGTGATCTTCTTCGTGATTTCTTTTGTCACCTTATTGGTTGTTAACTCCACTAAATCCTCGTGGACCCATCAATAAATCAATAGTAAATCAATATGGAGCAGGCTGATGATGATGTTGCAACTACATCAATACTCTTTTGAGTGACTGGTAACTTTGAATCTAATCATTAGGCATATGAAACATGGTCAATGTAGCATCCCACTCCCGCAGGACCCAAACCCGATATCGTGGGTGATATCCGAGTCCACGCCTCACGAGAGTGGTATGCTAAAGCACTCAATTTCAGTAATCACATTA
>JANVCQ010000006.1:34165841-34182964 GCA_025531925.1 Erythroxylum plowmanianum | reverse complement strand
TAATAATAATAATAATAATAATTGTTGTTGTTGTTATTGTTGTTGTTGTTGTTGTTGTTTTATTAAAAAGGAAAATGTTGTGATTGGGTTGGAGAATAGAAGAGGGTCAGAGAAGAAGAAAAGAGGGTTTGGATTTCTAAGGTTAAAAATGAAACCAACAACTTTTAGAATTCAATTCACGTGATTTATCATGTGAATTCAATTTACAAAGGGAGGTGAGTTTGAACCTACATATAAATTAAATTCCTGTCATTTTTTTATTTCAAATAAGTAAATTGAATTTAATTACAAGATTCAATTACAATATTGAATTGAATTCCTTGCGTTCAAACACGGTGTTAATTAATTCAATTCGCGGTCAGATTGGAGCTTCCGAGAAAGCAAAATCCCAATTGAAAACGCCAGCACGGCCGTGACCACGATCTGGTTTTTTTTTAACAACTCTATTGCTCTTTCTAACGGAGATCGACTTGCCTTTCGTTTCTTCAATATGTCACCGCTCAAATCCAAACCACCACCACTGCACGACGGGCCAGTCTCGTTATGTCCCTTACTATTATCCATGTTATTGTCTTCAGCTTCTTCAAGTTTACCGTTGGTTTGAAAAGGTTCTATAGTCTCTTCTTTTTCTTCCTTTTCTTCTGGTTTCATCTTCGGAACAGTGATAACGAGAATTTCCCTGTCAAAATTTCCAGTGATTGCACCCATATCTGAACTGAGCGGCGCTTTGAAGGCTTTCTCAAAGGACTCGTACTTGTTATAGTTGATTTGCCTTTCCCCGCTCACCGTTATCTGGCCGGAGGAATCGTCAACTTGGAGCTTCACCTCCTCCTTCCTGTATTCTTGATAACATCATCATAAGACCAAAATCAATAAAACTATCAATCTGTATACTGACATTGTTCTCTTCCATAATACATGATATATATTCAGAATATGACAGACCAAAACAATAGATGCCAAAAGAATGTGCTTTTTACTGAATGACAAGTGGCAACGATCAGGGGAAAAAAAAATTGTCATGCTAATGAAACATTAAAGATTTGGAATGCTAATACCTGGAAGATCAACGAGGAGATAATAAGCATTCAAGTCCTCAGTCCAAGCAGAAGAAGGTACAAACTCTTGGGATGGACGAGCAGAGCTTCTCTCCCCAATCCTTGCACTATTACTTGCCATTGATTACTAATCACATAAAAATGATGTGAACTTTAAGAAGGAACAGGGCTTGTCAGGAATCTGAACAATAATCCTCTTATAAAAAGAGACCCCGGTATTACGCAGCCATGAGATGTTTACGTTCAAACGGCTTTTCTTGTTAAATCATGCACTCTCATATTCCAATCTTTCCCTACTCAATCCTGAATTTAGTCATTTTAATTTGTCACGAAAAGTAAAGGCAGGATCCTTTGCTTTCCTTGTGCAAAAGCCCTCCTTTTCTTGAAACTTGGAATACACACTTATACAAATGTATCATAAATGTTTTACAAGGACACTGACAAATGTCGATAGAGAGAATTTTAACATCGGTCGGCTGAAAAATAATTGACTTAGAATGCCTATGCCGGTTGCCAATCAAACTTCATTTTATTCCGAAACCAATGAACTCGGTAAAGGCGCAGAAACTGTCTGAAAGTTGGGATCATCTGCCTTCATTAATATTGATATAATACAATCAGCGCAAAACTGGCAATCCTTCTTATTTCAGAATCAGTTCAGCTAAGAATGTTTTGGAATCAAAGTCGTTGTTCTGTGTAATTAGCCTTCTGAAGAAAAACCTGCGGAAACTAATGATCGTGGTCTTCTATTGCATTACCGCATAAGATACGAGTGCCATCCACACTCCCGCTCCACTAACTATTGGTATGTAATTTGTTTTTAATGGCTAACCATGTAATGAATGTAGCTTTCGGACAGATGGAATTTTTCCAAAGAAAATGAAACCAGGGAACCGTAGGCTGAGGAGCAGGGAAAAGCTTGTAGCAGGATTGTGATAGGTCCCAATCAGGAAAATATCTAAGAAGTTTTCTCCTTTGGGCGATAATCACCATTGATAATATTGCTGAATTCAAAAATGTCTTTTTTCATTCGTACTTGTAGTAGTCTACATATAAAAGTTTTCAACTACTCTGTCTAAAATAATGGAGCTTACTTTAAATGTGTAAAAAAGAATTTAAACATTTGAAAGGATAAGTGAATGGTTAACGTTAGCAAATATAGTGGAGGTGTTGATAGTTTCTTAACTCCTCCCTAGCTGCACGTTTCTTTTGTAGTTAGGATCTTCAAACCTTGTCATTGCCTCCCCCCTTTTTTTAGAACCTTGTCCTCAAGGTTCAGGATGTTATTTGCCCATGTAGTTTCGTCTTCATCACCTTCCAGTAATAATAGTTGGGTTTGTGACATCGATGGCCCGGAGTGAACCACTCATCTTAGTTGAAGCATAATCCTTGTGTTCGACACTTCTGCATTTCATCCCAGGAGATTTGTTTAGCAGATGCAGTTGGCAAAGTTGTAGGTTGTGATGACAAAGATGCTAGCGCTTGGTATGGTTGAGTGATCACACCTCGTTCGAATCTGTTAGACCAGCGTTGTCGATTCAATTGATCCCCTCTCATGCGGGCCAATATAATCACTTCCTTCAAAGACTTGAGTCGGAATATTCTAATTTCGTATGCTATTTCAGATTTAAGTCCACCGATAAACGTTCCCACCAAGGCCCTTTGAACTCGATTACCCAATCGCTCAAATTCTTTTTGGTACTCACGCAGTGAACTCTTTTGTTTTATTCTAGACAAGGCTTCATCAAAATCTTCACTTTCAATCGACCTGAATCGAAGCCAAAGCTCCTCTTCAAACATTGTCTAAATGATTTCTTTCTCTTCTTTCTTGCAGACTATGCGTAGCCATTGTCATCATTGGTTGGCTTCGCCTTCTAGGTGATAAGACACTAACCCCACCTTTTGATCTATAGTGATATTTTGGTGTTCAAAAAACTACTCCACGCGGTTAAACCACTCTGTTGGGTCATTGCCGCTATAGGAAGGAAACTCAAGCTTTGCTAACTTAAAGCAAAAAGGTTGGCGGCCCCCCTCAATTCTCTCTGCTTCCTCTTCACGTGACGATCGACCGTAAACAGCCCGACCATAAGCATTGTTGTTGGAACCTTCTAAGTTGGAGGCAATGGTGTCAGTAAGTCGCTTGAGGTTCTCTTCGATGATACTGAGTTCGTCGGCCATCCCAAGCTCCATCCGACTAAAGCTATCTTGTAACACGCCAAGGCTTACTTCCAAGTTCTCAATACGTTCTTTTTTGGAGGCCATTTTGATTTAGCTCTGATACCAATTGACAGGTCCCGATCAGAAGCTAGAAAATATTTAAGAAGTTTTCTCCTTTGGGCGAGAATCACCACAGATAACATTGCTGAATTCAAAAATCTTCTCTTTCTTTCATACTTCTGGTAGTTTAAATATAAAAGCTTCTAACTGCTCTACCTAAAAGTTTCCCTCCTTAGAAAAATCAGCTTGCCAAAAATTAGATGTCATGAGATAATATTCGTGAATCCATTTTGTCTTAAAGAGCAGTGTGATTTATATATAACCGCCATAATTTTTTGCACATTAAGACATTTTGTATTTCTAAAATGGAAATAATTCCTAAGCCTCCTTAACTTTAAGAAAGAGTTACCTCATCTATTTAACTCTAGCCCTCTTGGAGTTACCCACTATACTTGACCAAAGAAAGGATTTCACCACTCTATCCATCTACTTAATAACTGTTTTTGGCAAAGTGACACAAGCAGTCCAATGCATATGGAAGCTATTAAGAACCGATATAATGAGAGTAAGTACATAGGATAGAAAATGATTCTGCCAGGTCAAGATTCTTGATTTCAACTTTTCAATAATAGGTAGACTATTTTGGAGTTTAGGCTTGGAGAAGATAATTGGGATGCTTAGGTATCTAAAAGGGACTGGACAATTCTCTTGATGTCATTGTTATGCACATCCTTAGAAACATGCAGACTACTCTTTTTCATATTAATGGTAAGTCCCAATCAGCTTGTGAATATATTTAACAGATGCATGATTCTTTAAAGAGATGGGATATTAGCTCCACAAAGTAGCAATAAATCGTCCACATACATCAAATGGTTAGATTAAATTCCTTGCATCGATAATAATTGTGAAAATCAACATTTCTATTAATTAACTTGGAAAGAAGTCGAGTCCATGCATAACAAGAGTAAAGAGATCAGGGAATAAAGGATCTCCTTGTTGAATACCTTTGCTTGGTTTGAAAGGGATAGTTGGAATGCCATTAATGAGAATGCTCAAAGAAGGTGAAGTGATACAATCCATAATCCAGTGAACAAATTTGTTAGGTAGTTAAAGAGCTTCTAGGCATAATTGAATAAAACTATAGCTGACCGAATCAAATGCCTTATAAATATCGATTTTGAGTAAGCAACTTTTTATACTCTTGCCATAGTTGTAGTCCTCAAGTATATCTTGTAAGAGCAAAACATTGTCACTCATATATCTATCCAGAGGGAAAGATCGTTAAGCAGGATAGATGAGAGCGAAGATAACTTTTTTCAATATCTTAGCAAGAAATTTAGAGATTACCTTATATATGGTAATGCAATGGGAAATGGGGCAGAAGTCATCCATGGTACAAGGATTGGGCCTCTTAGATACCAAGCAAATAAAGGTGAGGTTGATTTCCTAAAGTAACTTAGAAGATAAAAGAACTCTAACACAGCTTCGGTAAATAACTACCTAGTGATATCCTAAGTCTTCTGGAAAAATAAAGTAGTAAACCCATTTGGGCTAGGAGATTTAGAAGGATGAAGACTGAAAAGAATCGCTTAATGTCATCCCTTATGTAAGGTAAAATCAAGGATTCTTCGACATCTTGAGCTATGTCACCGTTAAAGAGTTGTAAAGCATTGGAACTATGTAGTTTAGCGTTATCTATTCCTATAAGATCAAGGTAATAGCTTCAAGCAACATAGAGCAAACTAGATAATTCAATATGTTCTTGTCCACTACTATCCAACAACTTAGATATCTTGTTGGTATTTCTGTGGGATAAGAGTGAGGAATGAAAAAATTTTGTATTAGAATCTCCTTCCTTATACCAAGTAAGTCTTGCCTTCTGTTTCAAGATAGAAGTATGGAATTGAAGAGCTAGCTGGTAATCCTGAAGATACTAGATTTCAGCTTGCCCAAAGCTGTGTTATTGGGAAAATCATAACAAGATTGTTGTGTTTCTATAAGCTTTGCCTTGAGGGTTTATAAGTTAAAATGTTGGTCTCGGTTAAGAAATTTAATAACTTCAACACGTTTGAGCTTCAGTGTTAGTTGGTAAGATTTAAATATGTGAACCGTAGTATCCAACAAATTCGGACTGCATCATAGAAACTGACTAGATTAATGACAACATTGTAGAATCTGAATAGGGCTCCAATACGTTTACTAATGGTAAGTTATTGCACATGCATGTATGTTTGATCAAATATTAAAATTTCACCAAAATGGATAAAGGAATTAGGGAATTGATCTTGCTAGAGGGGCTTAATAAAAGTTCGGTCCAGTTCTTTCCAAATGAGCAAATCAAAATGTTGTTTATTTGACCTGGTAAGTAATCGGCCTGAGAAAGTGAGATCAACTAAATCAACCTTCATCATAAAATTTGACGAACTCTTTAGTTAGCCCAAAATGGTACCTTCTCCTTTCTTAAATATCCAAAGAATTTAGAGCACAATTGAAATCACTAATGATAATCCACGTAGCTTGCATCCTGAGTTGGATATTTAACAAATTGGACCATAAGAGTAACCTCTGAAAGCCAAAGTTAGAGGCATAGATCAAAGTGACAACAAAAAAAGTTTTTGAATTTATCAAGTGACAAAGAAGGTGCAAATGCTGATTATATTCCTCAAGAAGTTGAACAAGTTTTATTTATTTATATTTTTCAGGATTCTGTAGTTGCTAATTTTTTGCTTAAGTTTGTTTCTAATATCTCTCACATATGGTTGAGGGAAAATAGTGAATTTGTTTTTCTGTTGCTACCGTAAATACCTATTTAAAAGCTAGTTGATTCAATAAAGAATAATAATGACATAAATCATTAATTATAGTTTTAGTCCATTAATTGTTTCCAGTGCTACATATTTCTTTCTCTTTCTTTATACTATTTACCTTGTGTTTCAACATTACGGTATTAGAGCCAGGTTGAATAGCCACCAACAACAATGCAGTAAGTGTCAGTTGTAGATCCCTATTTTTAAAGGGAAAAATTATCTGTTCTAGAGCATTAAGATGAAGACCCTATTTAAATCACAAGACCTTTGGGAGTAGGTTGAAAGTGGATACCCAGAAATTGATGATGAGGATAAACTGTGAGAGAACAGAAAGAAGGACTCTAAAGCATTATTTTTTATACAGCAAGTAGTAAATGAGAGTATTTTCTCTTGATTGCAGCAGTGAATACAACAAAAACAGCTTGAAATGTATTGAAAACAAAATATTAAGGTGATTAAGAGGTACTAGCCATTAAACTTCAAACCTTTAAACGTGAATTTGAGAATTTCCAAATGAAACATGGGAAATTTGTGCAAGATTTTCTATATAAAGTCTCAAATATTGTTAATCAAATGAGAACTTTTGTTGAGCAATGTCTTGATACAATAGTTGTGGCTAGAGTGTTAAGGAGTTTAACTCTAAAGTTTGATCATGTAGGGACTGCAGTAAAGGAATCTAAAGATTTGTCTATTTTTTCATTTAATGAACTAATGAGTTCTTTGCAAGTACATGAGGCAAGAATGAATATATCGGTCGAGCAATGTGAAGGAAAAAATTTTCAGGTGAAGGGAGAGGCTTCTCTTCAAGCAAAAACATTACTAGCATCTAGGTATAGAGGCCGTGGTAGAGGAGGATATCAAGGCTGAGGTGGTCATGGACGATGACAAAGACAGTCCATCCAATGTTATAATTGTAAATGCTTTGGTTGTATGGCATCAAACTATTAGGAAAATGAGAAGCAAGGAAACTATGCTGAGCAAGAACCAGAAGAGGAGGAATTGAGGTTGTTTATGGCAAAGACTGTTGATGTGCAGATCTCTAACAACGTTTGGTTATGTGATAGTGGTTATTCTATTCATATGACAAGAGATCGATCACTGTTTAAAGAACTTGATGAGTCATATAAAGTTATAGTGAGACTTGGAGATGATAAGAAAATGCAAGTTGAGAGAAAAGGAATTATGGAAGTCAACAATAGTCATGGTAATGTAAAACTTCTTTATAATGTTTACTTTATCCCTAGTATATCGAAGAACCTTTTGAGTGTGGGATAGTTGCTTGATGTTGGTTTTTCTGTTATGTTTGATGATGCTAAATGTGTGATTAGACACAAAAAATCAGGGTAAGTAATAGTTGATGTGCCTATGACACATAACAAATTGTTTCCACTTGATTTGTCTAGAATTACAAATTATGCATTTGTAGTAAAAGAAACAAATAAGTCAAGAATGTAGCATTTAAGATATCAAAACCTGCATAAAAAGGGGTTAAGATTGCTCTTTCAAAAGGAAATGGTATAAGGGTTGCCTAAGATTGAATCCTTAAGTTTGTGTGAAGGTTGCATTTATGGTAAACAAAGTAAAAGAACATTTCTTGTAGGAAAGTCTTGGGGTCATCTTGTTTCCTAGAGCTTGTACAAGCTGACTTATGTGGTCCTATAGAAACTAAATCCCTTAGTGGTAGTCGATATTTCTTACTGTTCATAAATGATTTTGGTCGTATGAGTTGGGATTACTTCCTACAAGCCAAATTTGAAACATTAGAGATGTTCAACAAGTTCAAGGAACTTACTGACAAGCAAAGTAGAAATCAGTTAAAGATTTTATGTATTGACTAAGGTAGTAAATTTTTGTCGCATGATTTTAATATGTTTTGTAAAGAGCAGGGTATACATAGGGAGTTAATAGCACCATACGTACCAGAACAAAATGGCATAGCAGAGTGCATTAATCATACAGTAATAGAGATGGCGAGGAGCATGCTACAAGCTTAGAATCTTCCTAATCAATTTTAGGGAGAAGTTGTTCCTACAACAATATATTTGCTGAATTTATCACCAATAAGAGTTGCAATGGATCAGAATCCACATGAAGCTTGGTCAAGTAGGAAGCCCTCAGTAAGCCATTTGAGATTTTTGGTTGCATTACCTACAACTTAATTGATTCACAAAAACGCAGCAAACTTGATGAAAAATCTATCAAATGTATTTTTGTTGGCTATTTCTCTAATTCCAAAGCATACAAGTTGTATAATCCTATTAATGGTAAAGTAATCATTAGTAGGAATGTTGTCTTTGGTGAAGAGGCAGGTTAGATTTGGCATGAAAATCAAGAAGGTGTTTAGCTTGAGGAAGATGAGGCACTAACAACCACATCTCAATAGCAATAAGCTTCACCAAACTCTTTTACCCTTTCTTCCCCAACATCACCTGATTCAACATCATCTGATGAGACGCCTCTAAGAAAATTAAGATCATTAAGAGAAATCTGTGCAACCACACAAGCTATGTTTATTGGTGATCCAACTACATTTAAAGAAGCAATATAGAAAGAAGAATGGAGTAATGCAATAAAGGAAGAGCTTGCAACAATTTAAAGAAACAAAACATAGGAATTTGTGGATCTTCCTAAAGGCAAGAAAGCCCTCGAAGTAAAATGAGTTTTTAAGACAAAATACCATGCAAATGGAACTATAGAAAAGCATAAAGCTCGCCTTATAGTAAAAGGATAATCACAATAGTAAGAAGTGGATTATGAAGAGACATTCTCTCCTATTGCTCACTTTGAGACGATAAGAACTATCATAGCATTGATAGCTCAAGTAAATTGACATATTTATCAATTTAATGTAAAATATGCATTTGTAAATAGATACTTAGAAAAAGAGGTCTATATTGCACAACTAAAAGGATTTGTTGATCCTGGAAAAGAAAAACAAGTATATAAGCTAAAGAAAGCTCTTTATGGCTTAAAGCAAGATCCCTGGGCATGGTATGACATAATTTAATCATATTTTCTAAAAAATGACTTTGAGAGAAGTAAGAATTAACCTACATTATACATAAAAAGGCAAGGTACTGATTTTCTTCTTGTCTGTCTTTATATTGATGACATGATATATTTGGGATCTTCAACTTCTCTCATTAACGAGTTTCAAATTTGCATGAAGAAAGAGTTTGAAATGATAGACTTAGGTTTGTTACATTATTTTCTTAGCATAGAAGTAAATCAGGTTGAAGATGGAGTGCTTATCTTTAAAAGGAAATATGATGTTGATCTACTTGAGAGATTCAGTATGCTTAACTCTATTGTTATTGCCACACCTATGAACTTAAATGAGAGGTTGCAAATTGCTGATGGCATTAAACTAGCAAATGGGAAAAAAAAATCAGAAGTCTTGACGGTGGATTAATTTATTTAACCCACACCCAGCCAAATATTTCTTTTTCAATTTGAGTTATTTTAAGGTTTATGCATGCTCCTACTAAATATCATGATGGTGTTGCAAAAAGAGTCTTGTACCATTTGGTTGGAGCCATTGATTATGGAATCTGGTATAATAAATTATCTAATTTTAAGCTGGTTGGATTCACTGACAATGACTGGACTAGAAGTATAGAGGATAGACGAAGCACTTTAGGCTTAGTTTTCAAGCTTGGATCAAGAGTAATATGTTGGGATTCAAAGAAGCAAGCTAGTACAACTTTGTCATCCTCCGTAGTAGAATATATTGCTGCAACTTCGACATCTTGTCAAGAAATTTGGCTTAGAAGATTGCTAGCCGACCTTGGTCAAGAACAAAATGAGGCAACTGAAATTTTTTGTGATATTATATCAATAATTGCTATGTCAAAAAAATACAACTCATTATGGAAGAACAAAACATATTAACACTTGAGAACATTTTATTAAATATCTTGCTTTAGATAGAGTAATTTCTTTGAAGCCTTGTATTTCAAATAAATAGGTTGCTAACATATTTACAAAATCGCTTCCCAAGGATAAGCGTGAGGCCCTAAGAGTTTGAATCAAGGGAGGGATTTGTTAAAGACTGATTCAAAATTCAATTTATTTGTTTTTATTTATTCAGATTTTTCAAGATTCTATAGTTCCTATTCACTCAAGTTTGTTCCTAATATCTGTCACTCGTGGTTGAGGGAAAATGGTAAATTAGTTTTTCTGTTGATGCTGTAAATGCCTATTTAAAGACTAGTTGATTCAATAAAAAATAGCACTAATTCATTATTGCAGTTTCAATCCATCAATTATTTCCAACGGTACATATTTCTTTCTCTTTCTTTGTGCTATTTACCTTGCGTTTCAGCAACTAATCACTCTTGACATGTTTGTCAGTAGAAATCACCGAACCAGAACTCTTTTTATTTGATCAGTATAATCTTCCACAGAAGCCCCTGACTATTGCATGAACATCTTCAGTTTACTCTCCCTAGATGCTTAACAGTTTGCCTTGACGGGACCTCAAGTTTAAGCAACTTGGTAAACTGCAACATCAATCAAGTTCGTTAATAGACTATTCACTACCTATCAATAGTTGCAAATGATCAAAAGAGGTTTTACTCTTCGTGCACACTCCACCAAGAGACATTAACATGAAGATATACTCTGAGACCTGAGACGTCTTGAGCTCTAGTTCATCCCATTCTGAAGAAGGATTGCTTCCTTCCACTATTCCTGTCCCTGCATAGATCAATGCTCCCAGGCCCTATATCAAAAAAGTGATCAGCAACATCATTTTCTACCGATATAACCTGAAGAATC
This sequence comes from Erythroxylum plowmanianum, assembly GCA_025531925.1. Classification (NCBI taxonomy): domain Eukaryota; kingdom Viridiplantae; phylum Streptophyta; class Magnoliopsida; order Malpighiales; family Erythroxylaceae; genus Erythroxylum; species Erythroxylum plowmanianum. The sequence goes on along the minus strand of JANVCQ010000006.1, from coordinate 34,172,100 downwards.
AACTTATTCTCATGGTTATGGGCCTTTGTTTTCTATATTGAATAAAACGGAACTTATGATTTTTTTTCTAATATTTCATTTCTGTTCTGCTGTTCTAATATCTCAAATGCAAATGAAAAACTCACGTCAGCTTGACATTCAGAATCTGGGCTTACCTTTTCTACCAATGCTGATCTGATACCAACAGCAAACTCACTCTCTCCTCCTCCAAACCAACCAACAGGTCCAGCATACATTCCTCGATCAAATACTTCTGAAAAACATGAATCAAAATACGCAGGTTATTCATTGGAAATATACTTGACCTGATCAGGCATTCCATTCACCAATATGTTTCGAAATGGAGATGTCAAGAACAACTCTATGGAAGGAGAACAAGTTCGATACAGAACATGCACACCAGTTTCAGAAATTAATAGACGTGCTTCTTCCGTTGGAAATCCGCAAACTGCTGGAGTAGGGTGAAGCGAAGACAGGATATCAAACTGGAAAAGAAAGTGAGAAGTTTCAATAATAAATATTTATCTTCAGAACATTATCGAACAAATCTACCGCTGAAATCTATTATCAGAATTGAATATTTTACCTCGTCGTCTTCACTTCTTAAACTTCCTGCTAATCGCGCATATAAATGTTGAACTCTTGGGAATTTCCTTATTGCTTTGTTTGGTTCAATTACTACCCCCTTGCACACAGCCTGCAAAGCAGAATAGATGATATTCATTAGGATGCAAAGTTATTAGATATAAACGTAAACTTCAATACCAACAAAAGGAAAAGCCCAGCTGAAGCATGTCATTTGCACAGAAGCAGTTAATAAGAGGATATCGGAGAGTGTACACGTGATCTATCTATGTACCCTTTGCAACATTGCAATGAACAAGGCAAGTGTGGCAGTATAACTTGGGTCTTTTCAGCTCTAAGCAACAAAAATAGAGAGAAGGGGAAGAGGGAGAGTTCTCAAGAGACTTGTATGAGCCAATAGTGGTTGCCTAATTGCTCTCTACCACTTCCATTTTATAGACCCTCTTTTAACACACAACCATGTCCCCATCACAGTTAAGGGAACAACATGGAATTTAAGGATTTAAGTATTGGGAAATTAACTTACCTCTAACTTTCTCTTTATGCTATCCCGTACTATTGTAAATTCAAGATGGTCTTTGGGACTGACAGAAATATTATAAGACATCACAACAAAAGAACCCATCAGGTGTTTGATTTCAGAGCTTATTTGATAAGAGGACACCGCAAAAGTATACCTGGAAAGTAAATAAAGTTCAATTTGAAGATCTAGAGCAGTTGATCCACCTCTAGCTCGGGTTCCAGCCAAGGCCTCGCTGCTGATTCCAAGACGTTTTCTGTGAAATAGTTGCTCTGGCTATTCATGAAGTTTGTACAAGTCAAAATACTAGAAAATAGAATTGTGTTTAGCATTGCATAGAAACTTTTTGATCGTTGAAACCCAAATAAATAAATTAATCATCATAAACAGAATGATCAAAAATAAAACTCATTGCGAACAGTTTAGTTCATCTTTGTTTATAGAAGGCATAAAAATTGATTCTGTTTATCAATAACTTCATGTTCCAAACCTACCGTATTCCCTATAAATGCTGGGGCATTGGGAGGCTGTAGACAGAATTGGTAAGCGTTTTCTCCTTCAACCTGTGAGTAGATCTTGAGCTTTCAGCTATTACTAGTTTTTAAGCTGTAAACCTTGTCTAATAAGACTTAATATATGATTACCTGCAGACAGGCCAACCATGTTACAGGATCAATATCGTTAGCAGTTACAACTTTGCTGCTACGAGCAAGCACGACCTAAATTAACAAGTTGAATTGTTCAGTCGAAGTGAAAATCTGAAGAGAATACACCTACGAACTACCTCTGTTAGAGTTCATTCAAACACCTTAATGAGTGGAGAGCAACTGTTGATTATCTGCAAAGCTCTCTGAACGCCAAATTCCCAGCATGTCTTGGTAGGAATATGAACATTGCCAAGAATGAATGTACTTGTAACCTCTTTGCTCAACTCTACAACAGTTGAAGAGACCTGCATTGTAAAGGACATGCATAAACAAAAAGTTCCAAAGATGCAACTTCCGATATTCAAAGTATCAGTTGGAGAACTAGAGTACAAACCCGATCTATTGTAGTCTGAAGTGAACTAATGGCTTGATCCCATGTCCAAGAAAGGTCGATATCCCATGCTACAGTTGCAGCCAGCATCGAACTCCCTTCAAGCTCGTCAAACTCAACCTGTCATTTTAGCATCTAACAGCAAGTCATTTAAAAACTGCAAGAAGCATGATTCATGTCATGGCGGTCATATGAAACTCCTCATAGGAGGAAGACAGTTCCTGTACCTGAGGGATAACGAAGTAAAAGGAACCAAAGGCCTCCCATTCTGATGATATGTCAGCCTTAGCATCAAAACGTATAGCCCCATATGCACGAACCAAAGGACATTTGGCCGATAAGAACCTTCAGTTGCAAGAACATAAGCATATCATTCCAGTTTCGAAGTTGCCTTTTTTCTATCTTCCTCTAATATGAATTAATTCATGTTACAAGTTTTCTTTAATTCAATGGAAGTTGATAACATAAGAAGTGAATGAAAATTATGAAGCCGTTGATTTTAATTGACTACCTTTTGATGGATTTCCAGTCGTTGTAAGAGAATGGATAGACATGCCTAAAGAGTACTGCAGCTCCAACACCGGACATGCTGACCAAGTGACGGCCAGTGGGGTTATGACCATTGCCATTGCCATTGGCGAAATCCACCAAAAGATCATCGTCATCAAGGCTTGGCTTTCGGCCTGAAAAGAAGCACCGTGGAAGGAGCTGTTGCTGTGCATGTAGCCAACTTATCGCTTCTATTTGTTCTACAATTGGCACCTGAATTCAATCACAAAATATAAAGTTGGTTGCTATACCCCATACATTTCGCAGTGAAATACAGGGAAAGTTTAAGTTTGCCTTTTCGCTGTGTCTGCTAAGCTCTTAATTTAAGCCTACTATACACTTTACACATTTCCTTTCTTTTACTGTTATTCACAATTTTTTACTAGCAATCAAACTTATTAAATCATCTTTAAAAATGAAGGTGCAAATTAGAATCTAGATGATTAATTAAATCCAATTTTTATAAGGTTAGACATTTTTTTTATTGATTTTACATCATACAACATTACTTAATTCTCTAACTTTTAGCTATAGCTCAAATTATTTAAAGTATTTTTCTTTTCACGCATTTGAAGTATGTGGTTTAAATTTTTTGTATTATATATAGAAGAAATAAAATATAGGTTTTTAATCTTAAAAAAGCATGTTTAAGATATAATAATGTTTTCCTAAATTTTATTAAAATAATTTAGTAAAAAAGAGAGAAATTCATGTAAATGATTTTAGTTTTGTTTATAATATTAAAATACATTGAATAATTATTGATATGAATCATATATCATTTTATGTGTATTCTAAAATTATACAATCTTAAAAAATATTACTTACTAAATAAATTTATTTAACCAATATAATTAATTTTCTCACTAAATTTAAGAGTTATTTCAATTACAAAAAAATTATTAAATTCTTATAAAATAATTATACTTAATATATAAATAGCAGTCCTTAATATAAAGATTTGCGCTTAAACTAAAACAACATTTCTTCCATCTTTTTTTTTCCAGGATTCATGGTCTCGAACCCTTCAATTTTCTCGTCGTCTTTTTTTTTTTTTTTGGTTGATTTGGTCACTGCTAATATCAGCATCTCTCCACTTCAGGAAAAATGGAGTTGGCTTGCCAAATGCCATGCCATGCCATGCCATTTCCAAACCCCGAGATAGGGCCTGGTCTGCAGATAAGGAAGAGAGATGCTTCGTGCGCACACAACACAATGCCTGCCAACCACGTGGCAGAAACCCCGTTTCTCTTGGCCATTAGCCGATTTTAGAGATAAAAGTACTTTAATGGTGCTGCAAAACACTAGTGCAAGAACAACTTTACCTGTAGGCGAACAATCCCAGAAGTAGAAAGTGGAGGCATAGCTTTCAAATCACAAATGGCCAAACTGAGAGATTCCATAGCCAACGCAGGGTTAGGAACTGCGTCAAATGTACGGGTTTCGATGGTGCCGATTGGGAGTTTGGAGTTTCCTCCTTGGCAACCATTCATGGAAAGCGAACATGAATGATATCTCTGGATATACATGTTAAAAATCGAGTAATTAAGCGTAAACACGAAGAAATTAAATTTAAGAAGCATATAAAAACAGGTACCAAGTCAGGTCGATAAAGAGGAACGTAAAAAAGCACTTACTTTGCGGATATGATGAACTAGATTTCTGTAGGAATACTGATGGGAAGAGATGTTAAAATATTTACCCCATTCTGAATCCACTGAACGAACAAAAATGAATTGCCTAGCTAGAGCAGTAGCTTCCATGAGAAAAGAGAATTGGTGGAGAAGAACGGATGAACACAGGCCTGTATCCACTGCAGCGGCCAATTAAATGTGCTCTGTTTTCTATAAATGATAATGTTTGAGAGTTACGAGACAAAAGGCATGGGAATGCTTTTGAAAAGTAATATTTGGTATCAATCTATCATCATACAAGTATCACTTTCATTCCTCAGTTTTTGGTAATACTCCATTCCTCTGGTAATTCAGAAGAATGAGAATCATTGTTCAAATTTTTTAGTGCAAAATTTGATTATAATTAATTATAAAATATAATTAATTAAAATATAAATAATAGGGTGCATAAAATATAATTAATTAAAATATATTTAAATTTTGATATAAAATAATTTTAATAAATTTTTATTTCTCAAAATGTTTAACAAACCAATTACTATCAAAGGTAATGGTAATCATTCCTTCATCTTAACTAACCATCATAATTATAATGATTATATTCATTCTCATTCCTCACTATATTCATTCATATTCTCATTCCCATTACTCTCGGTGAATCAAGCACCCATCGCATGTAGTTTATTTAGAAAAATCTCTTATTTTTAAAATCCTTAAAACTTTTAATTAATAAAACTTCTTTACCTTTGAACTTCGGTTGAAAAATTATGATAGAAATATATGTACCGTAAATATTAAATATGAATGAATTAATTATTACTACTTTATTCATTCAACTGAAATTAATTAAATTTAATTTAAATTAATAAGTTAAAGTAATTATAATAAATTATTCATTTTATCAAATTTTATTAGTTCATTTTAAGTTTAACAGCTGAGTTGAATTATTATATAAATAACATTTGATTGGAACAATTATAATGTTCTATCGTGTATATTTTAATATTATTTTTAATTAAAATTTAAGAGATAGATTTTTCTAAAAAAGAAAAAATATAAAGAGTTTTTTCAAAATATATTTAAACTAAAACTAAACAATAATATATTTATATTTACTAATTGTTTAAAGATCTAAACTGAAAAAAAAAGTTCAGAAAATTGTAACACTTGTGACTTTTAAAAAGTTAAAGACCTGTCTCTGAAAAAACATCTTGGTTGTAGATCAATATTTTCAACTCTCAGTGGTTCAATCTCTAAATAACAGGAAAACATGGAAAATGCTCTCAACTCCATTCGTACGGATGTTCATGCTGCTAAGAAAGTAAGGATCAAGGAGAGGGAAGAAGACACCCCCCCCAACCTCCGGCTCTATAGACCCCTCCGCTGACTTACAACACCGTGGTTTTAGGCCCCTCCGACTCTGGCGTTGGTGAAAAATACCTGGAATGGCCAGAAGATGATATTGCCATCATTAAAGGCAAACATGATCTAGGAATCAAACTTTCAAACACATTTAAAGGCAAATTAGACCAAGCCTGGGCTACTGCGGTGGTCATCAAATTGTTGGGCAGAAAGCTAAGCTTCACCGTGCTCAAATCAAGGCTCATTGCATTATGGAAACCTAAAGGGCCACTGAAATTAGTTGATCTGGACAATGATTTCTACCTTATCAACTTTAAGGAAGAAGAAGACTATATTCGCACCCTCACCCAAGGATCGTGGGTAATCGCTGGGCAAGCTCTATCTGTCCAACCTTGGTATCCTTCCTTCCGCCCTTCCACAGGTAAGATCACCTATGTGTTGGCCTGGGTGCGATTCCCCGAGCTCTCTGTCGCTCGCTACCACTGTTGGACCCCAAACTTTTAGTGGAAATTAGAAATATGAAAATGAAAATTTGATAAGAGTTTGTGTATATGAATGGAGTTATAGATAT
>JANVCQ010000006.1:34152260-34165741 GCA_025531925.1 Erythroxylum plowmanianum | reverse complement strand
AATAAGGTAGAAGAGATAGACTAAGCAAAAGAGATGAACTAAGATGAAAGAGATGGTGAAGGGTGCTGGAAAATGTACAGATGCAGTGTTTCACTGAACATGCATCTGTATTTTAGCCATAACTTGATCTATAGACATCTAAATGGGATTATTTTGTTCATATTAAACTACAGACATATGGCTATATTCTTCATGAAGGAATTGAAATTGAATTCAGTCTCTAAGAGTTTCAAAAATTAGTTCGAATTTGAGTTTGTGGATTCTGTCATAGTTTTGAATAGTCTGTAGTGTTTTTAGCATAACTCGCAACATATTGAACTAAATTGCATGAAATGGGTTTCATTTGAAAAATTAAGACATAAAGAAACAACTTTTTAGAAGAGTGTTTTGCCTAAATCCTTCATTTTCCTTGTTAAAATTGCCATGAAACATTAACCTAAAGGTCTGTTTTTAGAAGGGCTAGAATGAAGTTTGAAAAGATGGGATTGGGCATGATCGTGACTCTTAAGGGGTCACAAGGGATGTCACCATTGTGCACAAGCACGAGGGTGACAATGGAGAAGCAATTTATGCACGATCGTGCATAATGAAGGTGTAGTGAAAGTGGACTGATGTGAAAATCCTTCACTCTTTTGGCTATAACTTCTTCTTCTGACCTCCAAATGACATAGGACTTGAACCATCGGACTCGTAACACATTGATATTCATCTCCACTAAAAATTATAACCATATGAAATCATTTGGGAGAGATGATTGATGAATTTGTGATGGAATTAATGTGGAGTTTTGGAAAATGATAAGTGGAGTATTTTCACTGAACATGCTTCGGTATTTTAGGCATAACTTTTATTTAGTTATCTAAATAGGATGATCTTTGATTTGGAGTAAACTAGAGACATAGGGAGACAAATTATATGAAGAATTCGAATTGTAATTTAGACTCTAAGACTTTCAATTTCGAGATGGAAGTTGAATCTGATGTACTATTTCAGAATGAGAACAATCCAAAAATATTGGGAGAATAACTTTCAAATTTCTGAACCAAATTGAATGGTTTTAGTGTCATTAGAAAATTAAGAGATGGGGGAACAATTTTCTAGAAAGTAGTATGACCAAATTACTTCATTTTCATGATCTAAAGGATCAAGAATAGTAGACCCGAAATTCAGCTTTTGGAAAAAAGTCTGAAAGAGATTCAATGAATTATGAATTGTGATTTAATGGTTTTATTGAGGTATAAACCTAAGTATAAATTATACTTAGGTGAGTTTTGATATGGGATTGATTTTGTGATAAAAATAATGTATAAATACCTGGGATTGTCATTGAGCATACATTATACATTACGCATATATATATATATATGTAAAACTGAATGTTTATGTGATTATGCAATTAATAATGTGTGTGTAATATATGTTTTGCATAATGATGATACAGGTTAGAACTTTCGCATCCAGATGTTTCCGAAGCATAGAAGCTAATGCTAATCTAGAGCGTACTGTAAGTAAACCTAGATGGTCTCATTTCATTATTTGTTTTGTTTGAATTTTTGTATTTATTGACCACTGAATGCTTATATGAATGTGACTGATTGTGTTGGTTTCCAGACAGGAGGTCCTATAATTGTGAAATCTGAATGGGATATTGAAGTGTTGCTTGAATGTGAATGTGACGAACTATGTGCTTTATGATATGATTGCTTAAAAATGTGAGATGCATTCCATACATGAATGCATTATCAGATAATGGAAGTTGTGATCAGAGTAGCCACCAACCAGAGTTTAAAGCTCAAAGTGTGAAAAGAGCCTTGAGCTCAGAAAGTGATTCAAAGCTTAAAGCTCAAAATGTGAAAAGAGCCTCAAGCTCATAAAGTGATTCAGAGCCTCAGGCTCAATGTTTAATGAACCCGGTATCCAATGGATACGGGACAGTTTAGACACTCAGTCACAACAAAGTAATAAATAGAAAGTGGGTCTCATGCGCACTGCATTTGCATAATATGAATGATTAAATTGTATTGAATGTGAAATGTGAAATGATGTGAATGTGATTTATGTGTTATGTGACTGGGTGAGCCATCGATGATAGTCACTTATTGAGTTCGCAAAACTCACCCAAAATTTGCAAATATTTTTCAGGATCAAAAGAATACCACGTTAAGTAAATGGGAGTATCCCTGCAGCATACAAGTAAGGGATAGAGGTCGGGATCAGTTCGCGTCTGCATTGTATTTCTTTCTTTTTGTATGGAATTGTATATTCTGCAACTTTTGTATCAAATTATGTATTCCGAAAGTTTTGTAAAAAGGCGTATATGATTATGTTGAAATGTAAAGACTTTATGACTAAAGTGTTTTGTTTTTGTGAAAGAGCTCAAATGGCTATTGAAAATTCTATTGATTGTATTGTTATGATTGAAAAAGATTGAGAATAAAGCGGGCCCGATTTGATTATGGATTTCCACATATTATGTTTGATTGTATTCAAAAAAATTATACTGAGTTTTGACTGATTTAGTGTTCTAGCACGTCATCCTTGCGAGGCACGGACTCAGATATTACCCATAGATGTCAGGTACGTGTCTGGCGGGAGTGGGGTGCCACACTTCTCTTCCTCTAGTTGGCCCACTTGTCAAGTATGTTGCAAACCAGGGCATATAATGTTGGTCTACTATCACATATTTAACCACACCTACCAAGCCCCCTCTCCAACCTCTCTTCCTCTCCAAGCTTATGTCACCTCTATCTCAACACCTTCCAATCTCCTTGGGTACCCTGACATTGGAGCTACAAACCATATGACCAATGACTTCTCCAACCTCAACATTTCTGCCACCTCCTATGATGGCCTAGATTCTGTTCGGATTGGTGACGACATAACTCTCCTAATTCATAATACTAGTATTGCCACTCTCCACCCCAATCATAATACCTTTCGCTTAACTTACCTCCTTCATGTTCCTTCTATCACTAAAAATTTCATTTTAGTTTCCTAATTTTGTTGTGATAACTTTGTATTCTTTGAATTCCATACTGATCACTTTCTTATAAAGGATCTCAAATCCCATGAACTTCTTCTCTGAGGTCTCACCAATAATGGACTCTACCTTCTTCCTTCTACTTCTCCTCAAACCTTCATTGGTAAACGCACGTCATATACATAATGGCATCACCGATTGGGGCATCCCATTTTATGAATAGTTCAACGAATCCTCTCCTCTCAAATCTCTACCAGTTCTCAGCCCAAAGTCTCTCAACCTCTGTTCTAGATACAGAACTGCTAAAAGTCATAAATTGCCCTACCCTTCTTCATCATTGTCAACCAAATATTCTCAACCTTTTCATTTGGTTTTTAACGATGTTTACGGAGCTTCCCTTGTTTTATCCTATTTTGGTTACCGATATTGTGTAACTTCTGTGGATGACTACACCAAATATATATGGATATTTCCTTTACGTTCCAAATCTGATGCTTTACCTACATTCTTACTCTTTCACAAACAAATTGAAAATTTCTTTCAAACTCAAATTAAACATTTTCAATTTGATTGGGGATGTGAATACCGCTCTCTTCACCAAGTGTTCAAAAAATTGGGAATTTATCATTGAATAACTTGCCCCTATTCTCATCCTCAAAATGGTACAGTTGAAAGCAACCACTGATATATAGTTGAAACTGGTCTTGCTAAGCTCCACCATGCCTCTCTGCCTCAACGATTTTGGGCTCATGCCTTTACTACTACAGTTTACCTTATAAATTGTCTCCACTTTCTCACTCTTAATAGTCACTCAACCTTCCAATTACTATTTCATAAATCTCCAAACTACTCCTTTCTCAAGGTCTTTGGGTCTGCCTGTTGGCCTCATCTTTGGACATACACCAAAAACAAGCTCCAACCACGGTCTGAACTTTGCATTTTCTTAGGTTATAGTTCTAACTTTTAAGGCTACCTCTACTACTCTCTTGCAACTGGAAAAATCTACACGTCTCGCAATGTTCGTTTTGATGAATCTTACTTCCCTTACTCATCCCTCCCTACCCTAAGTCTGCCTTCGTCCTCCGCTATTTTGCCTGTCAACCTCAACCTCAGCACTTCTCTCTTGCCTATCAACATTCTACCTCTGGTCCAACCCCTTCAAACCCAAACTTGAAAATAACTCCAAGCCTACCACTCAGCCCAATTTACTATCCTATCACCTCTCCTAGCCCAGCCCACTCACCCTACCAGCTGTATCTTAGCCCACAATTTTCCCCATCTCAAAGATCGAATGCTTCCACATCTACTAAATCACCTTTTGCTTCAATTTGTAGCCAACATCCTCCTTTTACTCAGGCCATTAACTCCCCATCTTCTCCCACCCATACCACCATTCCCCCTCCTCTGTCCACAACCTCCCTTCATCCAATGGTGACTAGATCCAAACACAACATTTTCACTTCCAAATAATATCGCAATGGTACTGTCAAATGTCCTCCTCCTTAGGCTCACTCTCATACTCTAGAGTCTTCAAAATTCATTCTGACTTCTATTGCCACATATCTATGCCATCCTCAGTGGCGTCATGCACTACATAGTGAACTGCTGGCATTTCTCAACAATCAAACATAGGAGTTTATCCCTTCCTCTCCTTCTCAGAACTTAGTTGGTTACAAGTACATATTGCGTATCAAATACCTTCTCGGTTGTAATATTGCTCGTCACAAAGCCAGACTGGTCGCTAAAGACTTTCATCAACAACTGAGTCTCGATTACACTAAGACGTTCTCTTCGATGATCAAACCTATCATGGTCCAATTAATTCTATCAATTGCTCTCTCCCACAACTGGGTTCTCAAAAAGATTGACATCTAAAAGCCTTTCTCCAAGGCCTTCTCATCGAGGGTGTCTATATGGCTTAACCTCCTGACTTCCTCCATCCTGACTTCCTCAACCATGTCTTCCACCTTAAGAAAGCCATCTATGGCCTTAAATAGGCTCCATGGGCCTGGTATACTCGTCTATCCTTCAAACTTCTGTAATTGGGATTCTCTCCCTCAAAGATAGATACATCCCTGTTTAACTTTCATCACAATGATGACACCATCTATATTTTAATTTATGTTGATGATAAAATCCTCATTGGTTCTAGTTTCTCTGTTGTCACCAGTCCCATCTCTATGCTTGGTGTGTCATTTCCTGTCAAAGATCTTGACCCTTTATCCTACTTTTTGGGTGTTAAACTTTATTCCTCTGCCTCTGATCTCATTCTTTCTCAGCAAAGGTACATTCTGGATCTACTCAATCATACAAACATGCTATATGCCAAATCGATTCATACTCCTCTGGCTCCTTCTACAGGTTTGAGTGCTTCTTCCGATCCTGATTTTGAGAATCCTACACTGTATGGAAATGTAGTAGGCAGCCTTCAATATCTTTCCTTCACCGAACTTGATATATCCTTTATTGTCAATAGTGTCTGCCAGTATATGCATGCTCCAAAAGATGCCCATTGGCAGGCTATGAAAAGTGTACTCTGCTATCTGAAGCACACCTTCAATTTTGGTCTTCATCTTTAGAAATCCTCCTCCACCTCTATTCATTCATTTTTTGATGCCGACCAGCCAAGGTGCTCGGATGATCGCAAGTCTACTAGTGATTTTGGTATCTTTTTAGGCCACAATCTCATCTCCTAGAGTTCTAAGAAACAAGCTAGTATTGCTCGTTTAAACACAAAGGCCGAATACAAATCCCTTTTTTTGACTGCCTCTAAGGTTATTTGGCTTCAACATTTACTTCAGGAACTTGGCATTTGTCTCACCACTTCCCCAACCTTATATTGTGACAACATTGGTGCTACTTATCTTGCCGCTAACCCTGTTATTCATTGTCGCACCAAACCCATGGAGCTTGACTACCATTTTGTCAAGGACATAGTTAACACCAAACTCCTCTCCATCTCCATTGTTTCCAGCAAAGATCAACTTCTAGACATTCTTACTAAACCATTAGTGGCCCCTCGATTTTAGTCCTTAAGGTTGAGGCTCACTACCAACAGTTTTATGTTTAGCTCGCAGGAGGATGTCAAGACACACCCTCACAAACCATAGATCGCATAACACCCAATCTTTCTCTCCAACAACTTTCTGTTGTTATATTCAACAGACAAGATCAAATCCAAGGCTTTACTTTTCTTATAAAAAGGTGTATAGTGCCTATGTAAAAGTCAGAAAACAAATCAATAAAAATCTCTTTGATTACTATTTTTTTCTCATTACTTTGACATCAATTAGTATTGATTCAGAAAATTCTTAGGCAAGATGAAATGATGCTTTATAAATAGTTTACAAATGTCATTAATTGAATCAATAGCAAATGTTGGGAAACTAATATGATTGGACTCAAAATTGAGTAGACATTAATTTCATGCTCTATGTCTAGTTGGAACATTGTACGATAAAAGGATTGAATTATAAGAAAAAAAATCATACATGAAAAGGTTAATCAAAATCACTTTGACATTCCTAAATATTTAAATGGTCGTGATGTATTACTAGACATCAATTTTGAATTAAAGATAAATTAAAGGAGTTCAATATATCTAATCCTAAATATAATTTGGGGTTATAATATGTATCCATTGCTAACATATTTGGATTCTAATGGATTTCACATAAAGAACGAGTTGATGAAAACAAAGATATTTTAATCAAATTGGACTTGCTGTAAAGTTTACAAAAATTTATGATTAAATATGATATATTTAATAAATAAGGATCAATATAAGATATTGAATCTTAATTAAGAATAATTGATATTTAATTAGAATTATTTGTAATTCTAACTAAATTTTATTAGAAATTAGCATTTAATTTTAATTAAATTACTAAAATGTTTAAAACTTATTATAAATAGGTTTAAGATCTAATCGATTTAACACTTCTAACTTAACTCTCTCCTTAAAAGTCACATAATTCTCTCAACTTGTTCTATGGATACTATTAGAGGTCATACATTTCTACATCTACGATGGTTGAGATGAGCTAGTTTTAAAATTGGATCGACGGATACAACAGTAAAAGTATCAAGCTTCATAATAAGATACAAATTAAGATTCACATTTTATTTTGATTTATGTGTTAATATTTCTATAAAAATTAAAGTGATCTTGATTTTTAGAAAATTAAAATAAGAAAAAGCTTTATAATTATTCTGTTGTGGTTGGGATTGGATCTCTTCCTAATTTCCTAATATGATATTGATGTATGCTTAGTTTATACAATTACAAATATCAACGGGTGTTTTATAATGTAAGACGTTCTATGATATTGATGTATGCTTCTTAATGTTTGTACTATTCTTTGTCATTCACTATTTTTCAATGTCTCAGCTAGCTGTGGCAATGCCATATTAACCATTTTTATCAATTGATTACATGTCCATCTACTAATAGCCAACAATGCAATTCGTTGATAAGGTGAACCATGATTAACACCTAAATAATATCCATGCAATTTCAAAGAGTCTGATTTGGTTTATCGAAGGCTTTGTCATGGTTACGCACAATGATTGCCAACTAAGTCATCGATAAGTTCTTGTTTTCTTTATCCTAATAAATGAATAATATGTTATTCACTAGTAATTATAGGATGATAATTTAATTCCAAAGGATCCAAACAATAAACAATAATAAGGTGAAAATATAGAGTGAGATAACATTCTATATTACAACTAAATATGTAACTACAAAAAATCAATTATAATACATTTATAAATTCAACTACTCTAAAATATTTTACAGACATCTATGCCCTTCATTGAAGTACATATGTATATCTACCTAGGTAACCACCTCTTGATGTGTAATTTAATCTAATTAAATTTATTAAGTATACTTAATCTATTTAGTTATCACTAATGTTTGGCATACTCTAGTTCTTTAGCACTAAAGTATTTATTCTTCTAGTACACATATTCAACTTTATTTGTTAATGTTTTATATAATCTATAAGATTGAATCTATAGTGGTTAATCATAAATTCAATATTAAGAACAAAGAGAACAAATTGAGTAAATGAATAATCAAAATATGTATAAACAATTGAAGATTCCTTATAAGCTATATACCTAACCCTAACTAAGACTTCAAGCCAAGGTATAACCCACATGTTGTCATTATTTTAATATTTTAAAATCACAAGTACGTGTATAGTTGTAGTTAGCACTAACAAGTATGGGTCAATCTCACAAGGACTACATGTACTAGTAATGGCCTTTTTTTATTATCTAACCATCAAATAAGGTGAAGATTTAATTCAAAACTAAACTAAACTAGAATTCAACACAATAATGAACTAGAATGCAAATAACACAACAATTAAATAATATAAAATAACTAGCACCTAGGTAATGAATCCCCCAAGATCTTTTTAAGTATGAACCCTTTATTATACAATTCAATTATTGATTATTAGACTGTGAAAATTCCTATCTTATGATAATATCTTTCTTAATACTATTAACAACTAATACTTAGTTGATTAATTGAAACCATATTCTAGTTAAAACCCCTAAGGTTGCATTACTCAATTCGTGAATTTCTTTATTAGGTTTGATCATAACCCAAAGGATTTATGTCGACATATCTCTAGGTTTGCATGCAACTCATTCTAGTTATGGTAGATCTATTTGTATAAGAGGACTTTTCAATCTCAATCATATGAGATTAAACATTGAACCAATATCCCAAATATATTAATTCAATAATAAAAATGCATAATTAAATCCTAATGAATCAATCAATCATATTGCATTGAATAAATGATCAAATCACACTATCCATCCCTACTTAGGGCTTATCACACCTACACACTAACAAACTTGGTTCCTAAATATAGAAAATGAAACAAACATCAAACATTCAAAAGAAGCATTCAAAAGAAAAGAATCCATGATATATGTATAGTCATCCTTGCAAAATATAAATGAAAAGGGATAAAAAGATTAAAAAATAACAATAAAAATAAAATAAAATTGATGTTACAATAATAAATTTTAAACAAAACAAAAAATACAAATAAGAAAAGAGAGAAAAAGAAAACTAATTGAAGATCCAGACTGCCTCTGTAGTAGTCAATCTATCAGTGAGTCAGGTATGTCGGTTGTCGAAGGGTCCTCGAGTCTCTGAACATCATATAGCTACAGAGCTGAAGATGATACAATTGCTCTATATGGTGAAGGTGATATGGACATCCAAAGGTGCAATATGACCTCCTCCATCAATATATCATAGGTCTCTTGTCTATCCATCCGCTTTGTCAAGTTAGCTGGTTCATTTTTATAGTATGTTGGACTACTAAGATCTACCCCAAGTACTTCTCTAGTGCAACTAGTCCTAATTCCAAGTGGTATTGACATCTTAGATGATCTTATATTAGTAGAAAAATCTAAGTTCTCCTTATGCTCTATTCCTTCCATTTGTGATAGTCATAAGTCCTGTCTTAGTGGTTACTATACTATATTAAGGTGACCCTAGGTGCAATCTTACCTCTCTTAAGCATCTAATCGACTCATCAAAGTTGTGTAAAACATTAATGTCATTTGATATGCTTTGTCCTTTAATTACCCTTTTAACACTAGCATATTAAGTTCATTGACCCTCATATCCTTTTTCTCTTTGATCTTTCTCCTAATATATTTGTAGTCCCCATTTTTTTCCAATACCTTATCGTTATAAAACTCAAAGAGGTGATTATAAATTGTATGTCTGTCTTACTTATAATGATGTATGTAGATATCTTCTCTTAGCTTTTTAGTGGATGATGGGTCGAATTGATAAAGAAAATTCATCCTTAAGCTGTCTAGATGCTAGGCTTTATTTTAAATTCATCCCAATTTAGGAATTTCAATAAGATTCTTTAATTTCTCGTAAAATATTTGCATTACAAAAAAGAGTATTATTTAGAAATTCATGATATTTAAAGTTTATAGTAACGTTCATTTTGCATTATACTACAAGAGAAATCACCCTATTTCACTCTCAATACACGGACCAAAGATTGTTTTTATTGGAAAAAAATGAAATGATTAAAGCCATCACTAGGAGATAAATGGTCCTTAATCTACAATTATGCAATTGGCAGAGAAGGGAGTAAGGTCCCATATACAAATACAAGTCCTTTTCTATTAATTGATTCAAGAAAAAAGGTATCTTAGCATAAACAAAAATAAAATAGACGTAAAAGTTATACTATGACAAAATGAAGTTTAAATAGAGAGAAAGGGAACTATTTGATATATCAATTATTTAAATTTAGCAATAAATAGTTACATTCAAAGTCATTATAGAATTTAGCCAATCTCTTCTTGAAAACACTGTATCCATTTTCTTAATCATTTAAGAAAACAAAGAATCTCATAGTAGAGCACTAAACTAAGTTCTATATACATATAATTGACTAATTATTTTTCTCTTCAATTGGTAATAAAAAGAAGGAAAATTTTGTACAATAGCCAACCTTTATCTAGAACCACCAACACAAATGTGTTGATAAGGCAAATGAATTAAGGTTAGGTTCATAATTCAAAATTTATACGTAAATTGACTAATGAACATGCAGACACTGAAAGAGACTGAAATTCTATATGGAGTATAGATCAAGATGCAAATATATATATTTGAGTACAAATGTTACTTATATACGTTGTAGCACCCCACGCTTGCAAGACACGTACCCGACATCCTGAGTAATGTCAGAGTGCTAATCTCGCAAGGGTGGCATGCTAGAACAGTTACAAATACATTGAAAACTCAATACAAAATTTTCACATTTATTATATGCATATGCGGAATTTAGTAATCAAATTCGGGCCCATACTTTTATTTCATAAAACTCGAAATCACAATTACTATTACACTTTAATCAATCTCTCTTGCAAAACATTTCCAATTGAAAAGTTATACACAACATAAATATTCAAATACTCAAGATACAACAATTTCGAAAGACTCAGCTTGGTATAAAAATAAAGAAATACAATGTAGACGCAAACTGATCCGATCTCTACCTCTCACTTGAATGCAGTGGCTATACTCCCGTTTGTTCAATAGGCAACTCTTTCAAGCCTGAAAAATATTGCAAATTTTGGGTAAGTTTTGCGAACTTAGTGAGTGACCATTCTCGATGGCTCACTCATCACATAACATATACAAATCACATAATTCACATCTTTACATTAATAATCGTATTGAATCACATACACTTGATCAATCATTTCACATTTAGAAGTCATTCAAAACATTATAATCATTCATATCATGCATATGCAATGTACATGAGACTCACTTTCAATTTGTTACTTTGTTGAGATCAAGTGCCTAAACTGTCCCATATCTATTGTAGATACCGGGCTTATTGATAACTGTCCCTTATCCGTTGGGGACACCGGACTCATTTTACATAGTGAGCCTTTGGCTCTTATACACAATCTGAGCTTTAAGCTCTTTTTCACAATCTGAGCTTTAAGCTCTTTTTCACATTCTGAGCTTTAAGCTCTTTTTCGATGACGACTTTGGTCACAACTGCCTTTATGTTTTATGCATTTGTGTAATAGAATACATTACATTCACATATTTTTAGTCAATCACATGATCTCACTTACACATTCTCATATACATTCTTATCAGACCTTGGTCTGGCATTCGAAGATCACTTGTTTCTTCCAATTTACATTCAATAAGCACTTCTATTATTATTCATTCATTTATCAAACTCCTCAGACATTCAATGTCTAGAATCAGAACAATCATTCAGAACAATCACATTCGCATTTCATTCATAATCACACAATTCATAATATAAACAAACAAGCAATAAAGTAAGACCATCTAGGTCTACTCATAGTACGCTCTAGATTAGCATTAGCTTCCATGATCTGGAAACATATGAATGTGGACGTTTACCCTGCACATCCAAATTTTGCAATATACACATTACACACACACACATTAATAACTTTGCACAATTATAAGCATTTATTTATGCAAAAATGTGTATATAGACTATGTACAATGCAAGCTCAATGACAATCCGGGTATATTATCAAATTTCATATCTTATGCTCATTTTCATTTCATAATTCAATCACTCATCATTTCTTTTCTAGCCTTATTTGCTCTCATAATATCTAATTCTCATTCACTTTTGATACCTATTGTTCATCTCCTTTGAATCATAACTGCATTCATATTAATGACTTACTATACACCCATGAGCAGTTTTTAAGTACTTAGACTCTTGAAATAACTACCAAAGGTAGTTATATAAAGACAATATGAAAACAACTCTGCGTGTATTTTTCCTTCTGTCTTTTTTCTTCCCTCAAGTTTACGCAAAAGAGAAGAACAACTCTGCAGTAAATTGGAAGTAGAAAGTTCTATAACTGTTGGAATCATAACACGAATCCAAGTATGTGATTTTTTGTTTTATATGCATATGAACGACCCTGTTTAACATGATCTTTATGATTATGTTTTATCATGTTTGTTTTCTTACATTGATATCAAAGCCTAGTTAAATTTTTGTTTATGTTATATGCATGCATAAATCAGTGTTTTGTGATATGCTATTAATATTGACGTTTGTTTTATGCCTATGGTTTTATTCATTCTGCTTTTATATTCCAAAAGCCTTGAAATATCGGTTTTTCATTTTGTCTCTTCTTTCATGAGAGTTTGGGAAGATGATTGTTTACAATGAAAAATAAATGGTCTTCAAAAGTAAACACTAGTTATTAGGAAAACGTTAAGAATAACAGAGTTTTTTTTCTTTCTTGTTTTTTTGAATGGTCTTCAAATAAAAAGACAACGTTGCTATTTTTCGTTTCTTCGATTTAAGATGCTTTCATTTTTTTCGAAGCCAGAAGAGTTGTTTGTTCTCTTTAGGTTTAAAAAAAAACAAAAACTACACGCAGACTAAAGGAGGAAGAAGACACCTTTCATAAAGTATGTGTTTTTTTCACAAATAATGCGCGAAGAAAACCAGAGGTGTGGTTTTTCATAAGCATGTGGTTTTTTAATTCATAAACAACTTTATTTGTCTTGTCATAAGAAGACCAGAGACATGGTTTTCATATAAGTATATGGTTTATTTGTCTTGTCATATGGGACCAGAGGCATGTGGTGTTATTTTCACAAGTATATGTGTTTTATTCTCACAAAGGAGATGTGGTTTATTTTTTCAAACCACATGAGCATTTATATATATAAAGACCATTCGTGTCAGATGGGTTATGGCTATCTAAGAGTGTATTGTTATACATATAAAAGAAGACAATAGACGGTTTTGTCTTATTATTAATGTACATGGTCAAAGAAGAGTAAGTCTTCATAAATAGGTTTTTGGATATATGTTTTAAAATAAATATAACATAAAAATTAGAAATATGTTTTCTAATTGACACAAACTAATTAAGTTAGTTAAATTAGTTTTTAATTAATATA
>JANVCQ010000006.1:34142137-34152160 GCA_025531925.1 Erythroxylum plowmanianum | reverse complement strand
AAGTCAACTCTCTATGACCAAAAAATCAAACTTTTCTTAATTCTTCAAATTTTCACACTTTTTCTCTTTATTTCTTGGTTTTCAATTCCATTTCAATCAACTCATTCACTTTTGAATATTTCTAATTTTCACTAAAAGTTTGAGATCCAACACAAAGTACGACGAATCTCAGTGTGCCTTTGCTCCATGAGCGTACCAAGTGCTCCATTTATCCGCATATCCTTGACAACGCTCAACGAAAACTAACAGGTTGGTGCACAAAACAACTGTCACTCACAGGCTTGGTCACCTTAGCTCAATCAGTGATAGCGGCCCTCCCTATCTTCACCATACAAACTGTCTGCCTTCCACGATATCTTTGTGATGATTTGGAGCAAATTATGCACAAGTTTATCTGGGGCTCCACCGGCGAGCAACGGAAACTATCCCTTGTTAACTGGGACGCTGTGTGTCAACCCAAAAAGGCTAACGATCTAGGCCTTAAGTGCATTAGAGCTACCAATGATGCGTTGTTAACCAAGTTGGGCTAAACCAAGTTGGGCTAGGCTCTCGTTACCCAACCTACAACCCTTTGGGTCAGAATCATTCGGGCAAAATACTGACTGGACTCGTACCACATCCCTCCCACGATAGACCGGATAAGCGTTTCGAGTGTTTGGCAAGACATTGCGGCCACTTGGAAGTATGTCGTCCAAGGTCTAAAATGGTATTGTGGAAATGGTAGACGCATTTATTTCTGGATGGACAATTGGACGACGGATTAGGGACCCCTCCAGATTGTAGTGATGTCTCCTATACCTGCGGACCAACTGTATGCTAAAATAGCGAACTTGAAGAATGAGGATGGCACTTGGAAGTGGCAATTAATTCAACAATACCTCCCCGACTTAGTTTGTATGGACCTAGCAGGGTTGCTCCCCAATGCAGCCCCCACAATGGACGATACCTTCAGATGGGGCCCCATCGCTCATGGGAGATTCACTACAGTGTCGGCCTATGAATTAATTGCAGGATGCGCATCGGATCGTTATAATAGCCTTTGGCCCTTAATTTAGAAATGGGCGGGACCTCAGCAAATCAAAATCTTCCTTTGGCTCCTTGCCAAGGAAAAACTCCTAACAAATACACAACGTGTGATGCGACATATCACGTCTGATAGCCGCTGCCACCTTTGCGGCCAGGAAAAGTCCTCCTTACATGCCATGCAGGACTGTCCGCGAGTGCACGCCTTTTGGAGGATATTCCCTTTGGGGGTGGTCAATCGGGCGTTCTTCCAGCAAGACGTTGCGCTATAGGTAAAGTCCAACCTTATGACGTCCTCCCAGGACTTGCACGGGGACTGGTCTACCATATTTGGCGTTGTCTGCTGGATGCTTTGGACGTGGAGAAACAAGAGCCTGTTTGACGAAGACTTTGTGTGGCCAGAAAATGATCCGATAGTAGTCATAGAGTATGTGCAGTGGATCTCCCGGGCTTGTGCGTTGGAAGACAGTGTGTTTCCGAACCAGAGACTCCTCGTTAGGAGTCGAATGGGATGAACGAAGCCTCCGGCGGATTGGGTTAAAGTTAACACGGATGGAGCCTTCAAGTGGGGCTCACACGTAGCTACCACTGGCAGATTAATTCGCGATTGTCATGGACAGTGATGCGGAGGATTCTTACAGCACATTGGTAGCAGCTCAGCGTTAACAGCCGAAATCTAAGAAGTCCACTCGGGCCTCACATTAGCTTGGTCCCTCGGTTGTTGCAGGATCATTTTAAAAGTGGACGCCTTGGAAGTCATCAATTTCTTTCGACTCCCACATCAGAGACTGATTTCAATCTTGCTTTATTGCCAGGTACCCGTAGATTACTCCAACAAGATTGAGAGGTGCAATTCCAGCACGTACACCAGAAAGAAAATCAATGTGCAGATGCACTGGCCGCTTGTGCAGTTCAGGGCAGCCCGAGTCTTCATATTCTTCAGAGGCCTCCATTGCCAGTCCTAGAGCTCTTACAACAGGACATGCAAGGAGTCAATTACCGTAGAGCCTTGCTAGTGTTAGATTAATTTTGTTCTAGTGTTCTCTTTCCCTTATAAAAAAAAACTATAAAACTACAGAAATTAATAGTAGCTAATTAGTTTAAATATTTTAATTTTTAATATTTAATTTAGTAAAATTTATGTGTAATGGGCCTGGCCACCTCCATAACAATCAACGATGAAGTTTCAAACTTTTCTAACCGGAGGCCTCTTCTCGGACTCGTTCCTCATCCCGTAGTTGTGCTTAGTTTCAATGGAAGCGACAGCGAAAAGAGAAGAGAAGGAGATTTTGACAATTGAGGGATACCCTATAGAGGGATTGTCGATAGGAGGGCGCGAAACTTGCATCATTTTCCCGTCTCTCAACTTGGCTTTCGATATTGGTCGATGCCCACAACGCGCTATCTCTCAAGACTTCGTCTTCATCTCACACGCTCATATGGATCACATTGTCAGTTACTCTTTCCTTTCCTTTGCCTAGCTTTGTTTCTCTCTGATTCGTTCTTCTAACTTCTTGTTACTTCAATTAATTAGCTACGCACAAGACTTAAGCTTTATATCCTTTATTGTTTTTGGTATGAATCGGTGAGATTGTGGTTTTATTGGAGCAATATTACTTGGGAAATATGGGAGTTTTTAACAGAGAGATGGAGATTTGCCTCGGAGGATCGTTTTACAGTTCGTTGAACTTTAATCCTGATTTCTTATAAATTCAGTGGATTTTTCAAGGTGCGAAGTGCTTTTGATGCGTTCATTAGACTTTTATAATGATCTAATAGATGATTATAGATTAAAAGAAAAGGTCCTGAAAATGTATCGGTTGTTAACAAAGTGCTCGGAAAACTGCATACCTGCTAAGTTTTCTGGCACTACTGCATTTGCAACTATAAAACAAAAAAGGAAAAGGGAAGAAAGAAGAAAGGGAGATATGTTTCCTTCTAATTTCTCTTCAGCTTATAGTCTCTAAGGTGAATTATCTTTCTAAAGAATCTTCACTTTAGTTCCAGATATGCATGTGTTACTTGGACTCTGATACAAGTGCTTAAGACAGTCATGTTGGACACTGAGGAAGTCCATTGTTTGCTGTATTATTCCGTTTCACAAGGTTCCTACTCAAGTATCTTTCTCTGCGGAGTGTCGTGCAATTCCGGCATGTTAAAACTGGAGAATTGAAACCAATGAAGTTGTCAGTTGAATTTGCTCTTTTGTTTTAGGAGAATTGAAACCAATGAAGTTGTCAGTTGAATTTGCTATTTTGTTTTCTTTTGTTTTATTTTTAAAAACAAAAGAGCAAATTCAACTAAGCCTGCGCTTTAGCGGGACTTTAACTGGGTGTTGATGATGATGTTTTGTTTTTCTGTATGTTTTGGTGGTTGCATAATCGTCTGTTATTGTTATTCTGTTTATTGGTGCCAGTATTGCTGTATAAAGGAAAAAATTGTATGATTTTCAGGGAGGACTTCCCATGTATGTTGCAACACGTGGCTTATACCGTATGAAGCCACCAACAATTATTGTTCCAACTTCCATCAAAGAAACTGTGGAGCAACTCTTTGAGGTGCATAGAAAATTGGATGGCTCAGAGCTTAACAATAATCTGGTTGGTCTGGATGTTGGTAATGTCTTGTGTTCATATTCGGGGGGCATACTTTGTCCCAAATAATATCCTTCGAAGCAACTTTTACTCATACTTTGTCCCAAACAATATCCTTTGAAGCAACTTTTACCCATACTTTGTCCCAAATAATATCCTTCGAAGCCACTTTTACTTATACTTTGTCCGAAATAATATACTTCAAAGCAACTTTTACTTCTTAGCATCATGCAGCTCTCTCTTTTATGTTTAGGTGAGGAGTTCTACCTCAGAAAAGACCTTAAAGTGAGAGCATTCAGGACCTACCATGCCATACAAAGCCAGGTACAGCCATTTGGTTTCAAAACATTTTTTTTAATTTATGAAAAATCATGTTCCTTAAAATATGCTTTGACTTTGTCAGGTTACTGACATTCTAATTGCTACTGTAGGGATATGTTGTTTACTCCATAAAACTGAAACTTAAGCAGGAATATCATGGCCTTCCTGGCAATGAGATTAAGAACTTGAAGTTATCAGGTGTGGAGGTCTGTCTTTATGGACATTTGGAGCAGTTTATCTTTCTTTTCTCTTTTCTTTGCTTGCGACCTGAGAATTGCTTTTCTTTCCTGTATTTCTTGATGACATTTTTTTTTCTCTTTTCTTGAGTTCTTCTCCCCTTCAAATGGGAGGATTGTATATTCAAGGGTCTTGAAAGTATATGTTTTTCTGACAAAACTACTTGCACTTCATTTCTGGTGAAGGCTTTTTGCACATTATGTGATTTCTAAAGATAGAGGGCTTCTTTTTCTTGTCCTTTAGGAATCTTTTACCTCTATGTGACATTTTTTTACTTTGTACAAGTTACATTATTTTTGCAACCAATCTAAGGTAGCACTTTCACGGTAAGCGGTGGAGGGAGTGAGGTTATAGGTCTCTATAGTGACATGGAAGCAATTATTTTGAAAACAGTAGGATGGTGAGGTTACCTTGTGGATTTGAGAAAAAAATATTTGTCATGAAACATCTCATTTCTTTTGAAGTAAAGCTTTAAGAACACTTCACACTCTGCATTCCATATTAATTGAATTTTGTAAAATTATGCATCACAATTATTGTTGACAGATCACCAATACTATAACTGCACCTGAAATTGCGTTCACGGGTGACACGATGTCTGATTTCATAGTGGATGAGAGCAATACTGATATATTGAGATCAAGGATTCTTGTTATGGAGGTGCAACTTCTTATTTCTTTACCTAGTTCTCTTCATCTTTAAGATTCAAATAGGTTATTGGCTGATATCAATTTATGTGTATTTGATCTGTTAGAATTTTGGCTCCTTTCTTTTGTGTCACATAATTGCTTCTCTAGTCAAGCCAACTGATATTAACTTTGGCAATAAAAAGACGAAAATGTTTGACCAAAGGAAAGAAAAACAGGAAAGAATTTACAGAGCACTGAGAGCTACTATTGAAATCCTGATAGGTTAAGCTTTTGATATCTTTTGCTTTCATCGTTTCTTTGATAAAATTGCCAGGATCAACATTTGCATTGGTTTTCTTTGCTGTTTCTTGAAATGAATTAGATTTGAGTTATTTCTTAGAAACCGCAAATTGCAAGCAAACAGGATTTGATTTTTAGTGTGTTTGTAATGGCAGACAATAAGTGTAGAGATGGTAGGTTTGCAAGTCATAATTAAACCCTAAATGATAGTTATCATGTGTTGCTAAAGCAATCATTTGAGAAGAAATAGGGAAAAGGACTTAAGGAAGATAATTGGATCAAACATTTGATCATTCTTACAGCAAGCGTTCAACTCTAATAAAAAGGAATCATCATACTGAATTTGGAAAGGTTTGAACTTTGAATAGTTAAGCATTCAGTCCAGGCACGGGCATTTATATTCACAGATGCTTAACATCTCATTGATTGTCCCTTCATCATGCAGAGCACCTTTGTTGACGACTTAGTTGCAGTGGACCATGCACGAGATTATGGGCACACCCATTTATCGGAGGTTTGCCTATGGCTTTCTATGATGTTTACTTTTGTTGTATACGTAGGTTGACATTCATGTGCTGAAGAGATATCTGAAATGTGGATGTATCAGATAATTCAGTATGCAGACAAGTTTGAGAATAAGGCAATCCTTCTGATTCATTTTTCAGCTCGTTATACTGTAGAGGTATGTTTCTGATGATTCATCTTCAAGTGAAATGGGAATAATTTTAGATAAATGAAAGCACCTAAAATTAACTAGGGTGCTGTGTGAAGAGGAAAAGGATAAAGCAGCCAGAATCATCTTATTAGGCTTGAGTTTCTATGCTAGCTACTTGAGATAATAAACTACTTGCATAAGCCATCTGTTGTCCTAGAGAATGTCATTGTGTGTAGGATTCGTCCTATAGCGTTGTGCAATTTATAGCGTATCCAATTACTAACTCGGACATGTGTTTTATCAGGAAATCCAAGAAGCTGTATCCAAGTTGCCATTGCCATTGAAAGGCCGGGTTTTTGCATTTACTAAAGGTTTTTAGGAGATTAAAAAGGTTAGGATTTGAATGTGTAACATCTTTATTTTCTTTCTGCATCAGTTTATATGGAGGTCTTGTGATATTTTTCTTTTCTTCGTTTGGTCCTTACCATAGCATAATCCTACCATAGGCATGGTACTGTTATTTATACAGCATAGGCATGGTATTTTTATTTATACAGGATAAGATTGCTGGCAAATGCTCCTTAGAAGCTTGTGAATTTTGGGACATGAAAAATCGGTGTTCCCAATATGAATTTGCTATTTCATATCTTACACATTTGACGACATCTTCAAGTTTAGGTACCCAACACTATCGAAGCATCAGGACAAATCTCACACTTCAACCATTTTCCCAAGTACGTAATAAATTTCTTCACCTCTTTAATTTACCATTTAGTTGGATAATTGAAGATGATAATAATATTTCATCAACGATAAGGATGCCATCAAATAATGCAATCAGAATGAAGGCATTGAGAACTCATCATGAGCAATCATAAGCGAAATCGAAACCTACTTAGCTACATGGGATTTCTTGTCCGAGGGTCTCATGTAGCTATCTATTTTGACTCTCAATCCTTCTCGCATTCACTGTGGCACTCGAAATAGGGAGTCTCTGATGGAGAAAGAAAATACTTGTAAATCGGAAGCAACTCAGACACTCCAATAAGATCCGAAGCATGTTATTG
Organism: Erythroxylum plowmanianum; assembly: GCA_025531925.1. Lineage (NCBI taxonomy): Eukaryota > Viridiplantae > Streptophyta > Magnoliopsida > Malpighiales > Erythroxylaceae > Erythroxylum > Erythroxylum plowmanianum. The sequence continues at coordinate 34,145,334 of JANVCQ010000006.1, read as the reverse complement.
TAATTCGGAAGCAAACTCAGAGACTTCAACAAGATCCGAAGCCCGTTTAGTTTTTGAACAAAGAAAATCAGACCAAATATGATAGGAATGACTTGCAATTTCATTAACAACCTGCGTCGCCACTCGCTACCAGTTCCCAAATCTACAAAGCCAAGTACGCTTCAAAAACAAAATCTGCCACATCAAAATCCCAACTTCTCGAAAATTTGAAAACGTTAAGGCTTATGATTTTACATAAAATTTTATGCTTACAAAAATCTTGGAATGAGAATGACAAAGTGATGGTAGAGATTTTTTCTGATTTCTATCCATGAGATTACACACATCTATTGTGTTTGCTTTGCCTGGATGCTTTTTAGTTGCACACTTAAGGTCAATAAACTACTGAGTATTTCCCTTCAAATGATGTATGATTATGTGTAAGTGTAACAGAAAGAATGAGATTTAGGTGACGTCTTTGTTATGAAAGAAAAGCCTAATTTTGTGCTCAGTAAACTAATGCCTCTGGTCTGACGCGTGACCTTTAGGAAAGAAGAAAGGGGTTACTGAAAATCATATCCACAAGTAACGACAATCAGTTGAAGGAGTACGAATGCGCGATGAAGATGATGTCGTTGTTAATAAGTGAAGGGATAGATAAGCAAAACATGTTTGTTGTAAGGAAGAGAACTACTGAGGACCTGGACTTTTGATAGCAGGACGGCTTAATCCAAATTCAGTAAGTTTAGGTCGAGTTAATTGAGTTTTTGACCAAGTTGTAACATTTATTTTTAATTTTTGAGTTTTAATTCGGATTCAATTTCAACTTGTGTTGTCTCTTTCCTCTTAGTGTATCTCTTTTCTGTCATTTTTTATTATTTCAGACTATATTCATCTTACCTGTGTAACTGTAACTTCTTATAAGTTATATGGAAGAGTGCATGCAACTTTCACAACTTTTTTCGCTGCTTTTTAATTTTTTGTAAGATAATCATTACATTGGTGCTTTCTGTTGAGATTTTGAAAAAAAGAAGATGAATAAGATGGGATAAGATAAAGATTAAACAATATGGAACACTCCCATCGTTTCTTATTATTAAACTTGGTTGCCTTATATAGGCAAAACACAAAAAATTAAAATCTATTATAAGATAAGATTAAAGATAATATAAGATCTATTCTAAAATAATCTAAGACCTATAATAAAGGAATTTTAGCAAACTTTAAAATTTTGAATTAATTCTCAACATTTTCAATGACTATGGCTGAGAATACACAAGTCAAGGATCTCTCTTTGAAACTTAAACGACTCTCAGATTCATTAGACACTACATCCCAGCATCATGTGTTAAGCCACGAAGATTAAATAATGTGCCTATGCAAAATCCAAGATTTATGGACTGATTGTATGGAGATTTTTCTTCTGTTGTTAGTAAGAATGAGTCAAGTTTGTTAGCTATTATTTTGCTTTAAATAAGTGCCCACTAATTTAGTGTGCAGGTTGTTAGACTTACACGTTGCTAGTTTCAAGTAAACACGTTAGGAAGAGTCGGTTATTTCATTTGTATTTAAATTCAAGAGTTATGCAAGTAAGGAAGCATCTTATTCCACAACGAAATACTTGTGGTTTGTTCTCATCCTAAGTAGAATATTTTCATATAAACTTTACTAGCCTGGTTGTTTATATGTAGCCTAATTGGAACCTATCATTGGTATCAGAGCTATGACTACCAACAAAGAACGTATTGAACTTCTGGAGTCTGGTCTTGGTGTACTCCAACATGACGTTGCCCGAATGGAAGTCGGATTGAACGATAAACTGAAACACTTAGAATAATCTATGTAGCGCCCCCTTACCGCAGGGTACGCATCGGGACGCCCTCAGATCATTCCGGTACATTTCTTACGATAAGGGTGAGCTACGAACAATCACTTCACATGGCATCATAATAAAACATCAATATAAAAATCACAATCTTTTTGAAACCAACTTTGTCCTCATTTTATCTCATCAAAATCAGAAGTTTACATGTCTGTCATCCTTGACTGTCTGTACATCAATCCAAAAAGCTAGTACAAAATGCTACATGAAAGAGGAAAACAACAGATCTATCTAGGCCATCCAAAAGTCCCAGCTAACCGACCTGTGAGCCATGACTTCTCTCGTCAAAACAATCTACACGGCTAGAAAAGTCCCTCTGAAGCTAAGAGTCTACTCTCAGTCCTGAAAAGATAACGTTGCAATTTTGGTGAGTTTTACGAACTCAGTGAGGTAATCATCATCGATGGTTCACTCAATTCATGCAACAATCAAAACATATCACAAATATTTTACATCGATCAGAAGTACCACATGGCCGCATAAGCATAAGAAATTTTTGGCCTTTCACTCAATCAAGCATATTTAACAAAATGCATATAAAATGCTCATGTGACACTTTTTTAGTTTTTACGATGTTGTGACCGAGCGCCTGAACTGTCCCATATAGGGCACATTAAACATTGAGTCTGAGGCTCTAAATCACTGTTAAGCTAGAGGCTTAAATACACTCGTTGAGCTTTAAGCTCTATTCGGTGGCTGCTCCGATCACAACTGTCATTATCTGATTATGCACTCATGAATGAAATGCATATGCCACAATCAATTAACATATGTCACAATTAATCACATATGTCACAACAATCACATAAGTCACAATTAATCACATCATAGGCAGGTAGGTCTCCAATTCATATACAAGTAACACTTCAATAACACAACTCCCCAGTACACAGTCATCGGACTTTCTGTCCGGAATCCACAATCACAACAAATCATAAACCCACCATTAACCACCACAGAATTATAAGCAATTAATAATTGAGAGAAACCGTCTAGGTTACTCACCAATAGCTTCCGAAGCTAATGCCTGAAAGTCTCGGCAACGTCTGTGGGTTGACGTTCCAAATGCGCCTCTATAACAAATAAAATACACATATATCACAAATTGTGCATTCATAAATTTATAATAATGCACATGCAGGAATTTGAAATGTGTATAATGCATGTTCATGACATTCTCGGTATTAGTCCATAAATCTCATCACAAAAAGTTTCCCTAAATTTTAGAAATCTATAGACACCAAAATTACTCAATTTGAATTTCTATAAGTCCAATTATTGCTAAAACACTGTCCAGAAAAATAATCACTCGGACCTCTCACTTTGATTCGATCAA
>JANVCQ010000006.1:34117141-34127778 GCA_025531925.1 Erythroxylum plowmanianum | reverse complement strand
TAACCCTTCACTTTAATTTCTAACCTCTAATCCCAATCATACTTGCCAATTTTCAAGACTCAACATAAAATATATCTATTTATATACACGTAATTAAATCAATTAAAGCAAAAAATAAAAATAAAAAAATAAAAAATTTAAAGTAAGCGAATAAACAAATAAATCCCTAAATAAATTTTAAAAAAAAATTCGGGGCCCAACAGGATTGACCTACTATGAGATAATCATATAGATATTATATTCCAGTGTCAATGATAGTCGCATCATAGTAATGGTGCAAGTATCCTTTGACTTAAGGTGCTTAAGGATATTTCGGATATTGATCTTGTGCTTTGACTCCCATCATCAATGCCTTTCAGGGGTTACTCATAGGGTAGTGATTAGGTACAACTTGAGGCATTCGAAGGTAATTAAGTAGCCAATAAAGGATTTACCACTCCTGATAGAAGGAGATGATACCCACGGCCTCTTGTTGGGGTTATTACTTGGGAGTCTCTAGCCAGAACAGATATGTGTTATGAAGAGAGTTTTCAATGATAAATAAAATAATGAGATCCCCAGGACAAATTCTAATAACACTTGGACTAGATGTGACATAGTCAGTCTAGTAGGAATTAACAGTTTGACCACATTTTGAACCAAGAGAGGTATAGATGGTGAAAGGACGAATTGCATGGCAACATTGCATATGGAAGAGTTCGTAGTCAAGCCACTGACTTTTCGGTCAATTGGGGGTCATGGTGTGTTGCTAGATACTGCTCTTGACTTACTTGAATTAAATGTTAATTCAAATAGCCAACATAACTGAGAACCTAATAGGTCACACATGTAGGAGATCTGAAGGTGAGTAAAATGGTCTTGAATGGTGATTCAAGATATGAGAGAGTGTTTTAGGATTGTATTGCAATGTGATTGTGGTAGAAAATGTTGCATGAAATGGATTAGAAATAAATGTTGTTGGCTTCCATTAATGTATATTATTCATGGTTATTAACTTCTCATAACTTCAATTAATGCGTGTTATTCATGGTCATTAACTTCCCATAACTTCCATTAATGCATGTTATTCATGACCATTAACTTCCTATAACTTTCCATTAGTGATGGGGTTATGGAAGGCCAAGTGGTGCAGAAAATTGAGATAATTTTCATGCATCTTATGTAAGACATAAAAAAGAAAAAAAAAGGTTCTTTTCTTACACACATACTTTTTCTCTCTAACTCTCTTAAGACTTCTTGTCTTTGCTAGCAAAAAAAAAAAAGAATTCTAGTTATCTCCTTGTGATGTTTCATCCTTTTATCTTTATGTGGACTTTCATTAGAGATAGTCTGTATTGATCATTGTGGTTTACGACAACCCAATGTAGAGAAGATTAAAGAGCGAAGGAGATCATCAAAAAGGGATGTAAACATCTTACATCTTACATTTTGTGTTATTATTTTTCTATATCTATATACATAAGTAGATCTGGTTTTTGAGGTTTTGTGCTGTATATATTTAATATATATTATGTATGAGATGCATGATTGGAACCTAACATAGTATTGGTATATATTTATATATCAATTTGTACTTAATTCTATAAGTTTTTAAAAGAGAGATAAAATAATTTAGTTGTGATTTTTTTAAGGTGTTCTTGAGTGAGATAACTCGAAACCTTTTAACTCTTGTGTCTTAATATTTAGTTTAGTAGATTTATAGTTAGTTTGACCTATAATTTTTACGTCTGTATTGGAGAATTTTTTATGTTAAATCATGTTTACAATTCATCTTTTATTCATCTTTATTGCTTGAATAGCTTGTTATTAGTTGAGTAATTTCATTAATGTTGCGAGTGCTATTGATTGGAGCTTAAGAGAAGATTCAGATTGAGTTATGTCGCTTTCTTAACCTTGTAGTTACTAGTTTAGGTTAACTAACATTCAAGTATGGCTAATATTATTATAGGAAGAGGATTTGGGTCAATGAAGCTTACTAATATTCAACAGAAGAGTAGTTGAGTTGGTAGCATATCTATATTTATTTTCAAATATCTAATTTCTCTTGAGTACATCTGAGATTCCTATTATAACCAAATAATAAATATTAAAGAAAGTTACATGTTTATTTGTATTTCTCGACGTCACCATTTCTCGCCGCCTCGCATAGTAGCTGGCAATCTTCCACTAAGTGTTGTCTATAAAGAAGCGTTTGTGTCATTAATGATAAGGAGGACTGCAGCAGTGTGAGGGTGTTACTGGAGTGTTGCCACTGCTGGGAGAGGCAAGCATTGGAGGGGCGGCGAGAGTAAGGAAACAAGTTGGGGGTGGGTTATGGTTAACAAGTATTTTGTTTTGCACTAGCGTCAAGAAGATTAAAGAAGTTGAGCAGGCTACTCTCTTCAATCTTATCCATGTTTGGCCTTTCCAGGTTCAATTTCATTGCTTGTTTGTTTCTCTTTGAGAATTTTGTATTTTCTCTTTCTATTTGCCTATAAAAATCTCTCTCGCCTACCAACCTCTAGACTACGAAGAATCTATGTTGAAAATATTATGAGGGTTTGAAAAATTCCAGATAATAACAACCTGCATGGATTTACAGTGGTTTTGTCTTGAACAATCAAAGGTATGTAAGCTATTAAGCATTTTTGTTTTGGCATTGGCATAAGTAAGCTTTCTTTTCTCTCCTGACTTTACTCTTTTTAGATTCCCCATTTACGTCTTTTACTTTCTCTTTATATCCCTCTGGCACTTTTTGGGGTTAGTCCTAAGTTTTTCAGATGTAGGTTTTGTGTTTTTGGAGGTTGGGGAGGCCAAGATTCTTTGGATATGCTTTCTTTATAACTAGTCTCTTTCTTTTTAAGCTACTGGCTAAAGCTCACCATTTTCTTTGTCATGAGAGACGAGGGTTTTTGGTAATAAAGTGTCACTGGTTTTCTTTTATTGGCATTCCTTATGTGGAGTGTGAAGCTTTTTCTTTGCATACATGTTCTTCCATTAGCTTCTATTGTGTTTTTCAATTTATGCAAAATAGGGTTAGGAGGTTTTGCTTCATCTTCCTTGTATGTATGGTGTCTAAAGTCCCCCTTTTCTAACTTAGTTTCTTCTCTATTTGTCAATTAGCTGTATTCGTTAGTTTCTTCTCTAGTCTAAAGTCCACCTTCTCATTCTATTTATTGTTGTTGTTATTATTATCAACGAAAGACACGAGGTAGGAGGTATGCTTTTAAATCAAGCAGTTGGAATCAATGCAAGTGGGTCGGTGTGTGAAGCATGCAGGGATAAAAAAGGAGATGACAGAATGAGAATAGGCTCTTGGAACATTGAGAACTTAACGGGAAAGTCCTTGGAATTAGTGGAGATTTTAGAGAAGAATAAGATACAAATAGCCTGTATTTAAGAGACTAAGTGGTCAGGAGCTAAAGTGAAGGAGATAGGGGGTTTCAAACTATGGTATTCGGGAAGTACACGGAAGGAAAATGGGATAGGTATCTTAGTGGTTAAGGAATTTATAAACCGAGCAGTGGGGATTACTAGGGTCGATGAGAGGATTATGGTGGCAAAATTTGTTTTTAACAATGTGGTTCTCGATGTTGTATGTGTGTATACACCTCAAGTTGGTTCAGACGTACAACAAAAACGTATTTTGGGAGGCACTGGATGAGGTGCTTCTACAATTCTTTGATACAGAGTAGATCATCCTACGAGGTGATTTTAATGGGCATATAGGGTTGTTTGAAACAAATATACAGAAACTCATGAGGACTTCAAATATGGCACTAGAAATGATAATAGGATTGCTTTATTGGACATGGTCGTAGTGTAAGAGTTAGTTATAGCAAATTCCTTGTTTAAAAAAAACAAAGTGCACTTGGTGACATTTCAAAGTAGCATGTCCAAGACGCAAATTGATTATCTCCTTGTCAAGAAACGTGCCAGATCATAGTGCAAAGATTGCAAAGTACTTCCGGCCACATGCATGTCGACTCAACATAAATTGCTAGTTTTGGATATAGGAATTAAGGGATGGAGGACACAATTTCTTACCAAGCATTGTCATAAAATTAGATGGTGGAGGCTAAAAAGGGACAAAGTGGAACAATTTAGGACTTAGGTTAGGTCTGATTCAACATGGTCTGTGTGTGGGGAAGCTAATCGAATGTGGGAGGGTGTAGACTCCGTAGTGCGGGAAGCTACCACAAAACTCCTAAAGGTATCCAAAGGGGTATCCAAAAGGCAGGAGGAGGGTGGATGGAATCTTGGTGGTGGTCGGGCGAGGTCTAGGGGATAGTAAAGGCAAAAAAGAGAGCTTTTAAAGATCTTTTTGGCAAGTACAACAAAGGCGGAGCGGGATATTAATAGAGTAAGGTATAGACTGGCAAAATAGAAGGCAAAGAAAATAATGTCAGAGGGGAGAGGAGAAGCGTATGAGACTATGTATAGGGATTTAGATACATTAAAGGGAGCACAAAAGATTTTCAAGCTAGCACGAGATAGGGCACGTAGAATGAATGATTTCAACCAAGTCTGCTGTATAGGTGATGAAGCAAGATAGGTACTCACAGAGACCCAAGCCATCAAGAGGAGATGGTAGAGATACTTTTATGGCCTATATAATGAAGATATAGTAGACAATATAAAGTTAGGCGAACCCTCTGTGTCGAGGCATATTTTTAACAGTTACTCATAGGACTCATAGGAAAGGGTCACAAGGGTTGAAATTACAAAAGTTTTGAGATGGATGGGGAGCGGAAGGTCGGTAGGGCTAGATGAGATCCCTATAGAGGTATGAAAGTGGATAGGAGTTATCGATATTAAGTGGTTAGTTCAACCAATTTGGATTTATGCCTAGTAGGTCTATGACAGAAGCAATACATCTACTCTATAAACTTACGGAAAGCTACAGGGAAGAAAAATGAGATTTTCATATAGTTTTTATTAATTTAGAGAAGGCATATGACATGTTCCTAGAGAACTCTTATGGAAGTGCTTGGAAGCAAAGGGCATTTCTATGACATATATTAACGTAACTAGGGATATGTATGAAGGGGCATTGACTAGCGTAAGGACAATAGGCAGTGATATGGCAGTGTTCTATTAGTGTTGAACTACACCAAGGCTCTGCTTTAAGCCCTGTTTTGTTCACATTAATATTAGATGAACTTAACAAACATATTCAAGGAGAGGTACCTTAGTATATGTTATTTACTGACCATATTGTCCTAGTAGATGAGACTAAGGAGGGGGTTAATTTCAAGCTAGAATTTTGTCAGGTGAAAAAATACATCGAGCACTGGGCCAATGATTTGAGCAATACGTCCTAGGTTCTTTTTTTCAAGCGTGGAAACCCTAGGACCAAAAGTAGTAGGATTGATTCTCATAATAATAAATAAAATAAAAAGATTTCTTTAAAACTCAAAGGGAAGTTTTATAAAATAGTGATCAGTCCAACCATGTTACATGGGGCAGAGTATTGGTCAGCTAAATGTAGACATACAAGACAGTTGTTGGTAATAGAAATGTGTATGTTTCAACGAATGTGTGATATTACCAAAAGAGACAAGGTCTGGAATCGTGTGGTAAGAGATAGATTACAGGTAGATAATATTGCCGACAGGTTGAGAGAGACAAAACTTAGGTGGTTTGGCCATGTGCGCAAGAGACCCTCTGATGCTCCGGTATGGAATTGTAAGAGAATAACCCTTAGTGAATACAAAAGGAGAAAAGGGAGGCTTTACAAGAACATAAGGGAAGTGATCAAGAAGGGTACGTCAGAGTTGGTCCTTATTGAGGTAGTGGCTAGAAATAGAAAAGAAAGATATGATTGGACAAGGGTAAAGGATTAACCTTTAATGTTCACCAAAATAGTATAGCAGTTATTAGGAGATGTTTACTTGCGATGCGCAGATTTTAACGTAGGAAGTCCAACTTAATGTCCTTTTTCCTTTTTAAGTGAAAGTCTTGGGCAAGACTTATTGGCATACAACTTGGCTTCTCAGGACAGGTGTATGGGGAAAGTAAAATTGTCATATCTTTAGGGTCTCTGAGCAAGGACTCCTAACCTAATTAGAGATAAGAAGAGTCGAATTGTGTAGCTTATCAGGTACTCGCAGATCTGGACTCCATCAGGTATAACATTTTATTTTTATTTTCCTTTATTTATGTATTTTTTGTAATTTTTCTTAGATAATAATTTAGCGTGCTATTTTTACCTATTTTTTCTGTAACCTGCATCACTCTTATATTTTCTCATCTACTTGTAGGTTTATCGGAAATAGCTTCTCTACTATATAGGGATAAGGTTGCGTACTATCAAACCTCGCTTAATTGCGGAACTTCAGATTGAGTGTGATGATGATGATGACATGTTTATTTTGTATAGATATTTTGACCTTACATTTTCTAAAAGAATCTTAGGTTTTACCACTACTTAACATTGGGATATTTTCAATTGAGCAACGCAAATACAGCACAAAGCTTTGCTTGGTTCTCATAAGTGGCTATAAGTCATTTTCTAGTCTGGTCCGGTTCAATTAGGTTCATGTTTAGTTTACATGATTCGAAATTGATTGATTCTTGAGTTGAGCTTAGATTATAAACTACTCAAATCTAATTTGAATTATTATACCGCATGTTTTAAAATATAAAGTTCTTCTTATTTAAATTAAATGAAATGTTTATTTTTAAACTCTTTTTATTTAAAAACGAGAAGAAATAGAAGCTTGGCATCTTTACTTCATAATTTTGGTGTGGATTTCTTCCATATTAGCATAAAATTGTTAAATTAAAACTTGATTGGAGCATATCATGAAATTATATTTTTCCTTGTTATATTATTTTGACTGTTACACTTGTACGCTTTTTCTTCTCTTCTTATTCCTCATTTAGGCGTTGACGATTGGTTAGAATCCAGAGAAACAGAGACCATGTTACGGCTTTATATTCTTAACCAGGTCAAATAATTAACTTACTCGACAATATAAGAGAGCGCTTTACATTCTTAACCGGGTCAAATAATTAAGTTTCTCGACAATATAAGAGCACGTCAAATCCAAGTTATAACAATTAATAAAGAAAGAAGCTGTTATTTTAAACTTAAAATCACGACATGAGCCATCCAATTTTGAGGTTTTAGTAGTGAAATGACACAACCAACATTGACTTAGTAGTAGATTAAAATGTGGACATTTGATCGTTTAACTGATAAGAGCTTGCATCACCAAGTAACATAGTCTACTTCAACTCGAATAGAAAATTGCCCTTTATTATCCTCGATTCAACTCACTGACTCCGAAACATGGCTGTTTAGTTCAATGATATTGCGATTTCTGTAAATTTTGGAAAATGCAATAAAAATTTCCAACCTTTGAAGATTTGAATTATTTGGTTGAAAATTAATAATCTTTCAAGTTATTGGAAAGACTTCGGGGTCCTTTTCTGAAACTCTTCAAAATTTTCTCTTTGTCAGCTTTGGGATGTTAAGATGTGAAATAAAGTAGGAATATATATATAATCGAATAAAACATGTAATACAATGAACATGGGATAAGATGCAGGTAACCTAATATGATTGCTTCTTTAGAAGGGATAGGTATAACCCAAATCATATTACGTCAGTATTCTGTTTGACAAAAAGTCAAAGAAATGAGTTAGATAATTTCGATGCTGATCACATCCATCTCCAATTACCTTATCTTAAGTTAACCATGAGCTCATAAGGTATGCCTTTTACTTCTTTTCTTTCTTGCATGTTTCTGGATATATATATATATATATATTTATAGCCTGTGCAGGTGTATCTATGGTCAATGTAATTTTCTATGTTTAAGAAAAAACACAAGGCCAGCCAGGGAAGTAGAAAGAATAAATTTACAAGTGTGCAAGGTTAGACATTTGAAAGTTGATTTCCGTTAGATTACATACATCAGAATGAACTAACCTATAACTACTTAACAACATCTACGCAAGTTACATTGATAAAATATTTATTCTACATGGTTACAAGCAAAGAATGTAGTAACTAAATTCAATCAAAGCATCGAGGTAATGAGGGTGTGTCTTAGTATGACTTCTAAAGCATTCTTTTCAAAATTAAGACCCCATTTTTAATGTCAATTGTCTTTTAGGTGAAAATCCTTCTAAAATATAACTTGAAGAGGAGAAGATTTATTATGACTCATACGAAAAGAATAAAAAAAAAAAAGCAAATATCCAAGCAAGTGCCAAGATAGCAATTATAAATACAGATGTCGTGTTTTATACGTGCAAGAACCACATTGTCTAATTTTCAAAACACAAAAAAGTACCACAATGTCTAATTTCTATATATAGCATATCTGAGGTTGTCCTAATAATTTGTAGCGATAGATTAGTTTATAAATAAATGTATCAGTTTACTTCATCAACTTTTCCACGTATTCAGATGGTTCAGATTAAGAGAGATTGATACTTTTATGCACATGCATAAACATATAATTGTGTACAATGTGTAGATAATCTACGAATAGTATTAGCCTAGGGAAAAAGATCGTGATACAAAATAGATGAGCGATGCGCAGACAGAGGAAAAGAGAAAGACACGCAAAGAAGACTCCAGACACTCCAAGAAACTCCAGAAACTCTAAGGATGGTAGAAAATTCTAGAACATGGGCCTAATGGGTCATCGATACACTAACACCTAAGCCCATGTATAATCAATACAACAAATTGTTACAGATTTATTTTTTGGACCTTCTCTGGATACTTCTACTCTATGCCTATAAACGTAAACACTAAACCATCAATAAAGCTAACTAGAAGAATGTTTCTTCCTTTTATAGTATAATTTTATCATGGTATCAGAGAATATCTTCTTTTTTTCCTCTTCTCAGCCAACAACACTATTTCACCTGACATAGACTTTATGTAGTCATGTCTGGGCAATCTTATGTCAGCGTAGCTGGCAACCAAACACAAATGCAAAGACCGAAAGACCACCCAGCTTCGCCATATTACGTTCACCCTAATGAAAATCCTTCTCTTATTCTGGTGTCTTCTCTTCTGACCGGACCCAACTATCATTCATGGTCTAGGTCAACAAGAATGGCCTTGTTATCAAAAAACAAGCTAAAATTCATATATGGCAGTATTGTTACGCTAGACAAAGAAGATCCTACTTATGTATATTGGGAAAGATGCAATACCATGGTTTTATCTTAGTTGAAGCGCTCAGTAAATGAATCAATTGCTCAGAGTGTCATTTGGCTGGATTCAGTAGCTGATGTGTGAAAGGACTTACATGACAATTCTCATAAGCGGATTTCTTTTGATTTTCAGATCTGTAAGAAGAAATCAATGGTTTCAGACAGGGAAGTCTATCTATCTCTAATTATGACACTCATTTAAAAATGTTATGGGATGAATTTCATAATTTAAGACCATTGCCTAAATGCAAATGTCACCCTCAATGTCATTGTGATATGCTGAGCATCATTAAATCCTACCAAGAAAGTGATTGTGTTATACGTTTCTTCAAAGGTTTAAATGAATCCTACTCCACTGTTAGGTCACAAATCATGCTGATTGAACCATTACCAGATATCAAAAAGGTTTTTTCCATGGTAGCTCAACATGAACGACAGCTTCTTTCCACAACATTACAATTACCCAATTATGAATCTCAAGCATTTCTTGCTAAAACAGATACCCAAAAAACTTTTCAGTCAAACAAAAGACCACTATGTACCTTTTGTGGTTATAAGAGACATACAGAAGACAAATGTTACAGAAAGCATAGGTTTCCACCCAACTTTATGTCAGGTAATGGAAAATCGAATAACTATCAGTCAAGAGACAGCTTCAAATCTAAATCTAACTCTAAATCTGTCAATAATGCAGAAACTCACCTTGAACCTATCACAGCTGCCAGAAATGCCACTTCAGACACACACAGAGAAGCATCTTCATCCCATTTCAACCTAACACTAGAAGAATATTGTCAGTTAAAGGATTTACTGAACAAAGACAAGGATGTCTCACACAACTCAGTCAGTATACCTCAGGTCAACACACTTACCAGAGATAACAAAGGTACATCTCTATCTGCTGAATCTTCCTTATGGTCCTCTACTTGGATTTTGGATTTCAGGGCCACAGACTATATTGTCTGCAACCTGCATTTATTCACTGAATATACCACAACCCAGAATCTAATAGTAAAGCTCCCCAATGGTGAACTTGTACCTGTCACACACATTGGCTCAGTACATATCTCTTCTCTTATTCTAACCAATCTTTTGTATGTTCCTGTCTTTTCTTTCAACTTAATTTCCATTAGTCAACTTACTTCATTTTCTCATCGCCAATTGATTTTTACCAAACATTCATGTGTTATTCAGGAACTCAGCACTTTGAAGACGATTGGTTTTGCTAAGCGTTCTAATGGACTCTATTATCTTACCCCTATGCCACAAGCATACTCTGTTACACATCATTCACACAATCTTTGGCACAAACGCCTAAGACATCTTTCAAATGCAAGACTTAAATTGTTATCTAGCATAGACAATTCTGTTATTTTTCATAATGTTGTTGAACGTCAAACTTGTCATTTTTCAAAGCAAAAAAGGTTACCTTTTACTTTGAGCTCTTCTATTGCTTCCTCTTGCTTTGACATTGT
>JANVCQ010000006.1:34093412-34109330 GCA_025531925.1 Erythroxylum plowmanianum | reverse complement strand
TGCTAACATGATGCATGAGCAAGAAAATGCATTGTCTTAACTTCTCTTTGAGCTCACATGTACTGAAATTTCGGGTCTTAACCCTGAATATGGGAACGGGATGTTACATAAAATGCATAAGAAGTGTCCAAGGAATTGAATTTTCAATGACTAATTTTTTTGCCAAGAATGGTGATTTGCATGAAACCACCTATATTGAGACACCTCAATAGAATGGAAAGGTTGAGCGAAAGCACGAACACATTCTCAGCGTGGCAAGAGCTCTCAAATTTCAAGCCAACCTTCCAACCAAATTCTAGTCAGAATGTGTTTTACATGCAGTTTTTCTTATTAATCGGATTCCTACCCCTCTTTTATCAAACAAATCTCCCTATTCAATTATATTCAGTAGCAATCCTATTCTCACACATTTAAGAGTGTTCAGTTGTCTCTGCTTTGCTTCCACTAAGGAAGCCAGTAGAGGGAAGTTAGATACCAGGGCAAGAAAGGCTGTTTTTATGGGTTTTTCTACAGGGACAAAAGGTTACAAACTTTTCAATCTAGACACCAAAGAATTCTTCTTGTTAAGGGATGTCATTTTCTATGAATCTTCTTTCCCTTTTCAAGAACTTCCCTATCACAGTTTTGCCCTACCAAGCCCAATCTTATCCTCCACTGAAGATTTCCCTATTTATGATGACCTACTAGCCCTATCTGCTTCTGAGTCATCTCCTTCATCTGAAACTACACCTCTCGACATTCCACTAGACAAACTCAAGCACCATCCTATTTAAATGACTATATCTGTTCTACATTGTCTCACACATCTCCTCACTCAATTTCCACATTCATTTCCTACAATAACCTATCCTCATCAGATAGACATTTTTCTCTAGCTCTTACAACCCTGAAAGAACCTACAACCTATAATGAAGCTATGCAATCCACTGAATGGTAAGAAGCAATGCATACAGAATTAAAGGCCTTAATTCAAAATGAAACTTGGGAGCTCACCCACTTACCTCCTGGAAAGTCAGCAGTCGACTATAAATGGGTCCATTGGTACAAATTCAATTTGGATGGTCAGTTCACCGATGCAAAAGCAAACTTGTGGCAAAGGGTTTCACTCAACAGGCTAGTGTGGACTACAACGAGACTTGTTGTCCCATGGTCAAGCATACTACCATTCGCCTACTACTTGCTCTCACTACATCTCAAGATTGGCACCTTCATCAACTTGACATTAACAACACCTTCCTTCATGGTGATCTACACGAAGAAGTCTACATGAAGCCTCCCCTAGGACTTCCTTTACCTGATTCAACATTGGTCTATAAGTTAAAGAAAAGTATATATGGGCTTAAACAAGCTAGTAGACAGTGGCATGAAAAACTCGACTTTGCTTTGTTTTCACATGGATTCCAACAGTCTACCTCAAATTACTCCATGTTCACAAAAATACATTTTAATCATACTTCTGATTTATGTCGATAATGTCCTATTAGCCTATAAAGACTTAACTCTCATCAAAAATACAAAAAAATTTCTAGATCTCACCTTTCAGATCAAAGACCTCGGTGTTGCCAAGTACTTCCTCGACTTGGAGCTGGCCAGATCGTCTCTTGACATCAATCTCTCCCAAAGGAAGTACACCCTGGACTTGTTGACTAAAGCTGGCTTCTTGAACTGTAAACCCCTTTCTACACCGATGGTTCCACATACAAAATTGTTAGCTGATGAAGAACCCCACACAGACATCACTAGTTATCGCCAGCTCATTGGGAAGCTTTTGTACCTGACCAGACATTAGCTTCGTCGTTCAACTACTCTCACAATTTCTAAACAACCCCACACAAATGCATATGCAAGCAACTTAGAGGGTTTGACGATAACTTAAAAAAGCTCCCGGATGAGGTATCCTTTTTCACTGTGATTCAAACATACAGTTGCAGGCATTTTCTCATTCAGACTGGGCCACTTGTCCTGACACTCGAAAATCAGTCACCAGATTTTACATCTTTTTGGGCTCATCTCTCATCTCCTGGAAATCCAAGAAGCAGGCCACTGTCTCCAGGAGTTCCTCCGAGGCTGAGTATCGAGCCCTTGCAACCACATCGTGTGAGCTTCAATGGTTGTTCTATTCATTGCAAGATTTCAGCTTTCATCCTAAAACCCCTGCTTACCTCTACTGTGACAATCAATCTGCCCTCCATCTTGCAAAAAACCCTGTTTTTCATGAACGAATGAAGCACATTGAAATCAATTGCCACTTCGTTCGTCTAAAACTTCAATCCGGACTCCTACACCTTCTCCTAGTCTCCTCTCACTGACAACTCACTGATATTTTTACTAAAGTCTTACCCAAACCACAGTTTAACTCACTTCTCGCTAAGCTTAGAATCCAGAATGTCTTCCAGCTTACGGGGGGTGATATAGAATAGATGAGGAATGCGCAGATAGAGGAAAGGAGAAAGCCGCAGAAAGAAGACTCCAGACACTCCAAGGAACTCTAGAACATGGCCTTAATGGGTCATCGGTACATTGACACCCAAGCCCATGTATAATCAGTACAACAAATTGTTACAGATTTATTTTTTGGACCTTCTCTGGATACTTCTACTTTATGCCTATAAATGTAAATACTAAACCATCAATAAAACTGGTTGGAAGAATGTTTCTTCCTTTTATAGTATAATTTTATCAGATCGAGAAAAGGTCCCCTTCCACATTAATCAAGAAACAACTTCGTAGGTTAAAATATTATCGATTTCCATTACCAAGTTCGTGTTGTATACGTACTCTTGAGATAATTAACGATTGTCCTTAGATACTTCATATTTTTTAAATTTTGAATAATTACTACATTATTGATAGCAAAACTATGTTCAACTAAAATAAATTACAAACTAAAGAAATCACAAATTACATAAACAAATAAGTGACAGTAGAAAAAACATTAACATTATTTATCTTTTTGGTAATTTCTAACTCATGCTAGTATTATGATCATAAATATTGTTATATAATGTTACTATAAATACAGGCTTGAACCAATACAAAGATTATTCCTTATACTTTACCTTCTAACTTAAGCTAGTATTATAATTATAACTATTGTTATATAACATTACTATAAATACAGGCTTGAATCAATACAAAGATTATTCCTTATACTTCATCTTAGCATCCCATAAAAACAAAATGAACAATTCTTCCATTCTACTTGTTCATGCCTTTAATATTTCTTCCTTAACTTTTACCCATTATTATTTCTCACTCAAGCATATAATACTAAAAATTACAAAAACTATATTGTGTGGAATTCATTCCTATGCTTAGTTATCAAAATTTGTTTAGCTTTATTAATAACACATCTATTGCACCACCAACAACAATCACATCTCCTCTCTCTACATCACATGCAAATGCTTCATATGCTCCTTTATGACTTTTATTCTCCATTACCAAAGAAGTTCTTCCTTATGTTAGTGGTCTCACTTCTTCATATGAAATATGACAAGCTTCAGCAAATGCCTTTAGTTTCATTTCTCAAAACGGATTATCCCATTTACATAGTGGTAGACAAAATTCTTTCCCCAATAAAATTCAATCTCACTTTTAAGAATATTGGCCTTAATTATCAATTATCATTAACACATTGTATCTACAGCTGGATCCTATTCCATTTCATGAATGTCATAGTTAACTAGTTGCTTATGAAATTCTTCTTGAAAAAATCACAAACTACTCAATTGCAAGTATGGTCTCAAAGTCCATAGTTTCTACACTAATATTACCATCTCTACCTACACGAACAACTTATCTATGTTAATTTGATGGCAACACACGACAAAGCCCTTGTCCTAGTACTTAATCATATAATAGATAAATATCATCATCAATACCTTCCAAATTGCGTATCTTATATTCTCAAGCAAATTCATATGCTAATATTTTAAGTGCCAGCTTTTCATATAGAGGTCTTCGTATATTTGGTTTCCAAACAAAATTGCAAACTTTCATATCATAACTTATTTGTCTATTTAAGGACAATGATCAGTTATATGCTGATAATGGTCAAGGGTTATAAGTATATATATAATTGTTAAAAATCTTATGTCCATTAAAAATTTTAACTCCCAGAATTCTTATTATTTGAAATTTTCCTTACTCATTTTAAAACTACGGATCATATAACTAAGGCCTTGTTTGGTTGAGGGGTTGGTAATGAAACGTGATGGAACATAACACACTTTCATCGTTTGATTGAGGATTTCATAATAGAATAGAATGAAATGGGACGGAAGCGGAGGGTTTCATGTTATATTCCATTCCATCCTAAATAGTGAAAATAAGAAACATCTTATTCGGAGGTTTAGAATGAAACGTAAACTAATAGATACATACTACCTAATAGACTATTAAAAATTTTTCTTAATACCAATTATTTCTTCTAATCCTAACCCCCTTTTCTCAGACTCATTTATTACAGTCAACAAAAATTATATATAATTAATAATTTTTTTATATTATTTATCTTTACCCTAATAATAATATTTTTATATTATTAATAATAAAATGTATATAATTAATAATAAAATAAAAATGTATTAATGAAAATAGAAAATATATAAAATTATTATTTAATTGTTTGTATATATTTCTATATAAATAAATTATTTTTAAATATAAATCACATAAAATATAATAAAATAAAAATTTATTAAATAATTAATAATAAATTGTATATGATTAATAATAAAATAATAAAATTTTACTAAAATTTTTATTATTTTAAAATAGAAAATATATTAAAAAATTATTTGTCACAGTTGTGACTTGAACCGTGACTTTTTAATTGGAAATAATTTTTGTTTTAAAATCATAGCGTTAAACTTCCTGTAACAACCATTTTAATATCGGGGGTATAATAGTCATTCATTATATATTATATTCCATTTCATCTATCTTCCAAACAACATTTCACTACATTACATTATAAAATCTTCCTTCCCTCCCAAACAACTTTTCATTATATTAAATTTCATTTCATTATAAAATGTTGCGTTATGTTTCATTTCATTCTATTCCATTTCTCTAATTAACATTCAACCAAACAAGCCCTAAGAGAATCTTCTTTCAAGGATTAAGTGAAAATAAAGAATATGAATTAAGAACACGCATCCAAAGAAGCTATGCTAGTGGATTCACCTACTCTAATGAATTGGCATGCAGGTTTTGGACATACTCAACTTCATATATTAACTAAATTAATAAAGGAATTTAATTTACTTTAGTCTTTATCCACTTCTTCACCCTGTTCTTTTTGTTTTTTAGAAGAAATTTATTATACTTCCTCTTGTATCAGTTGAGCAAACTCAATCTTCTGTCATATTATACATTTTGGTGTCTAGGTCAAGCTTTTATGTTATCAAGCCTACATAACATATGTATTTTATTGCTCATTGATGACTTTACTAGGTTCACTTGGATTTTTTGAAGACTATTCTATGTTTCTTCTTCTTCGATTTCTTATAAACATTAATTTAATGCAAAAATATTATTTAGTTTTTGAATTTCTTATAAAGTGCATATCCTTATACTCATAAACAAAATAGTGTAACAAGAGAACAATTTGACTTGTAGTTGACACTTCTTATTTTATTTCAAAGAAGAAAATTCTTGTATGCATTTCTATATAAATGGAAAACAAATAATGGGATATAGAATCTCTTTTCTTAGACCTTATAGCCCCATTAAAGTATGAAATAGGTTCATCATTAACTAATATAGCAAAAAAGGGTTACAAGTGCATTTTTCAATCCAAAGGTTGAAATGAATTAGGAACTTAAAAGCCTTTAAAGAGTATAGGATGAATCTCTAACTTACTAAAATTAATTTTCATAGAGTAACTCTTTAGTACCTTTTTACCTTGACAACTCTTAAAGAGTGTTTACCATAATAGCAAGTTATCACTAATGCTTCTTTTTTTGTTTAGGGCTCCTTGACTTATATTAATGAAGTTACAAAGGACCTCTTTTAGTCTGGTAGCTAGCATATTAGAAATGTTCTTATAGATTACATTGCAGTAAGAGATAGGCCTACAATTAATTCAAAAGATAGGATTTGGTTTTTTAGGGATGAGAATCACATAAATTTTGTTCAGCTTCCTAAACATTTTACCACTAATAAAGAATTTCAAATTTATTTTTGTGAATATATCCCCTATCAGTTTCCAAGTTCTCTAAAAACAATCATTCAATCTTTCTGCCCCCAGATCTTTGTCATGTTTCAAATTGAATATAGGTTTCTTGATATTCATAACACTAAATTGCTTTATTAGTGGCTCCATTTGAAGAAGTGATAAAGACTTAGGAATGAATATCTTGAGTTCCTACAAAAGCAAGCAAACATGGTTGGAAGATCTAAGAAATTTTCTTAAAGGATTTAATACTAAATCCTTAAGTTCAAATAGGTCAAGTGGTGTCTCCATCATTGTTTATCAGAGAACAAATTTTGTTGATATTCTTTCTCCATAGGATAACCTTATGGTAGGATTTAAAGTTTTTATGTCTTTCTTTCAACTAATTAACCCTAACTTTTTATTTGAGTAAGAAATGGTGATTTTCTAAGGCTTTTCAATAAATATAAAGAGCTTTCCTTTCCCTACTTATAAGAGTTGCATCTTTAAGGAATAATTCAATATAATATTGTATAGAGCATAAGTCACCTCTATCGTAATAGCTACCACTATGTTCTTAATTTTATTAGCATATAGCTTCTTTAACTCAATTTCAAAATTCTGAAGCTTTCTTATGCACTTGTAAGATTCAAAATCCTACACCTCTAAGCGTAGCCCCTCCTTACTTCCTTGCTCAAATTCATCCATATTTATTAGAAAATTATTGAATCTGAAGGGAATCTTAAGACTTTGATTCTTGATACCTAATGCAACCTCAATAGGGAATGGTTTAAATAAAGAGTATTATGGAAATATGCCTTACTATTATTGTAGCTAGAGAGTTATTAAGGATTAACCAATGTCTAATGAAGCTTTTTTTTAATTAACTAGCTACCCTATTGTCTATTACTCTAAGTGAGGTAAGATCCTTCAAATTTGAGATCAACGAACTCAATTGAGATCAAGAAATTTTAGAAGCTCTCATTCTTTTTTATTGCTAAGCCTATCTCCTCTAGTCTCTTAAGGAAGTAATACAGTGTGGAAATCCTCCCCGACTAACTATAATTTTTAAACAAACAAGC
This sequence comes from Erythroxylum plowmanianum, assembly GCA_025531925.1. Taxonomy (NCBI): domain Eukaryota; kingdom Viridiplantae; phylum Streptophyta; class Magnoliopsida; order Malpighiales; family Erythroxylaceae; genus Erythroxylum; species Erythroxylum plowmanianum. The sequence goes on along the minus strand of JANVCQ010000006.1, from coordinate 34,102,088 downwards.
TTATAGATTCTAGATCACTCCATAGTGAGCTTCTTTGGAATTTGTGCTTTGTAGTATAGATAAATGTTATTTTCAAGCATTCAAAATCCAAGTAAACATTTATAGAGATAAATTGGTCTAATAAGATCCATTAGAGAATCTTTACTCTTTTTAAGTCATAACCAATAGTAATCCTACCATTATAATAATATTGGTGGTTTGATAGAACCCCTCACTTACCAAAGAACCACTTATAGTTTTAGATTTTATTTTCCTTAAGTTTTCAAAATCTCAAATAAATAAAATTTCTTAGATTACATGTAATCTTAAATTTTTTGCTTTTCTTTAGGCAATCAATAGTCTTGGCATTCCATGCTCAGATCATGGAGTAAAGGTCAAGGCATAATGCCCTCTTTTTTCTTTAGCTTCCTACCTAGTTTCTTTTTTATGTTAGTATCCGTAGCATATTCTTTGCCTTGTTTAACCAAAGGACTTTCCCAGTTAGTTTTAAAAAATTTTGAGGTATCCACTTATTCACACCTTAAAGGCTCTTTTGTTATATTTTCTATAGGATTTTCTCCTTTATCCTTAATATATAGAAATATCCCATATTTCTCTAGCCTCTTTAGGCCCAACCGAGTCAATAATAACTATATCAAGCACCTTTGGAATAACTTTGTAGCCTAAGTAAGGTTAAAACAATTTGTTAGTCCCTAATAGTAGTTAAGAGGGGGATGAAGTGGATGTTTACAAAATTCAATAATTTTTCTGACTAATGTATTTAATTAATAATAATAAATATAAATAAGTATAAAGAAATTGCTTAATATAAATTAATCAAACAATTGAGCAATAATTTAATGATGATGAGGGGAGAGAATGTATATCAATTTATCGTGGTTCGATAAACAATCCTTGCCTATGTCCATTCTCAAGACTCTTCTTAGAATTCCATTATAATTCTTCTTTTAAGGTGAAGAATAACCTTTGCACAATCTTTCTTGGTAAAAGGAAACCTTTCTTACAATATTCTTCCATGGTGAAGAGAAGCCTTAATGTCGTATAAAACACTCTTAATTATAATATCCAATACCTTAACAAAAGATTAAAACTCAAAAACATCTCACTGATTCACTTGATAACTCAAAATGATTCACTCATACAAATATAAGACAATAATATTCAAATGATTGAAAAGCTCTTTGAAATGTGTATACAATACCTAAAACCTTCTTAATTATATAATCAATAATAAATCACTTATTTATAATGTTTTAGGAAGCCTATAAACCATTAGAGGCAAGAATTAGTACTTATAACAACTATATGTGATGCACTGGTTGAACAATATAATGTATTGGTTAACGAACATGCATTAAAAGCTCCAGATACACTAGCCATTAGAACATTAATCAACCAATAGGCAAATTGGTCAGAAAAAATGGTACATTGGTCAACCAGTATATCAACCAATGTTATAGCAAACTCATGATACATCAAATTTAATAACTTTAACATATAATGGTTGACTATTAACCTATATAGGTCTATTACTTACTCCAAAAATATGATTTTTTAACACCTTCAATGCTTAAACTCAATTTGATTAATGCACATTTGAATTGTACACTTCCCAAAATGTTTCTAAAAAAATATCAAGGCTTTTATATAAAAACTAAAAACTTTAATGCCTCTTAATGAATGAAAAGACTCATGTAATGAAGTTAAATGAAATGTTTATACATCGTGAGCATTTTGGATCACAAAATTAACAAAGAAAAATTACAAATAATAATACAAAAAGTAAAATGACCTTGATAAGCCATAATCTTCTTTTGTTCTTAATTTGAACTTTATTATGTTGGTTGCACACTTCAACTTCTCTTTTTCAACTTCATACACTTTCATCTTGAGTTTATGGCTTTATGGCTTTGAAAAAAATTAAAGGCTATAATTGTAATAAATAAAAGCATAATTGCAATATCCAACAATCAATTTCATTAAAGAATATATAATTTTGAAAGACTAAAAATTTTAAAAATGCAACATACAAAAGTGCCCAAAATACATATATTGAACAAAATTAAAGATTTATCTACATAATTGAAAGGAAAACAAACTTAGCTGCTTTTAAAATCTAATTATGAAGTCATAATTTGAAAAAATAATTATTAATTAAGAAAATTTGAAAATCCCAGATATGAGATTCAAGAATCATAAATTTTCAATTTGATATAATCTAGTGAGATTCTTATGTAATGAGGGATGATGTTTTCCAAGGAAAAAATGAATTATATGGGATTTTGGAGGATATAAGCATAAAATATAAAAATAAAAGAAAAAAGGAAAAAAGATATTAAAAATAGGAGGATTGATTCAACCATATGCCTCAACTAGTCGACCAATGTTTATGTTTCATAAATAACTAAAAGTAAGCAAACTGTGGAAAAAAAATTGGTTTGGATTTAAAATACGATCTATTAGTCAACAGTAAAATATTGGTCAACTTATGTTCGCTCTTTATTGACCAAAGATGGCAATTAAACGCTTCGCGAACTGTTTGGGAAAGAAGGGAATCTTAAAATTAGGGACATTGATGGACCATTGAAGGATGCTGGTTGAGTAGTGTGGCTGTCTAGGCAACCAAACAAATAACCAAATGAAAAACAAACTCATTAGAAAGGCAGGAAACATTATTTTTGGTTACATTAGTCAACCATACTAAGATATTGGTTGACCAATGTGTTTTGGAAAGCTATAAAACAACTTTAAAATTCAAATTTCAATATCAAAACACATAATGAGTCATGGTAATATGAATTAAGAATTATCAAAAACCTTTTAAAAAAAGACTTCAAACATATAAAATCAATCAAGAAATGAAAAAGGGATCTTTATCATATAGAATTTCCATCAAACAAACCTAATTCTTTACTAATTGTTTCATTATTCAAAGTTTTAACAAAATAATTTCCCAATTAATTTAAACTATAACTTAGTTTCCTTTTTTATAATGATATCTAAGTTTAGATCCTACAGTTTTCCTTTTAAAAATAATTATTAAACTCCTTATTTATAATTCAAATTCAAACAATCATCACCAACGATTTATACTCAAATTCACAAATAAATGCAAATTATCACATATTACTCATGAGAAATTTTCTTTTAAGTTTACAATCTATTGGAGGCTTCTCATCCTTCTCATCTCTCTTACTTGGTTTAACAATTGTATCTTTTGAAATATTTTTAGTGGCTAAATTCTCCATATCCTACAACAACATCTTCTAAACTTTCTTAGAGGCAAGAAGGTTAGATTCATCATGATAAAATGCATAAACTCCTTAATAAAACTTAATTCAATAACTATTATCTCTACTATATACTATTTGCTCTTTCTTTTTTAATAGTCTTAAAAACCAAGGCAATCAATATGTTTTAGGAACTCATATAAGCTTGGTTCCTTGGTTGTGTGGTTCCTTCTTCTTTTCAATCCATACTTTCAAAGGTTTGCTTAACATTCTTTGTTTTAAAAAGCAAAATATATCAATATTTCTATAGTTAACATAAAGGTGACATACTATATTATATGAATAATGATGATACATATATACAATTTTATATGTGAATGCATAATGAGGAAACTTCCTTTGGACATTAAAGCTTTTGAATGTTCTTCTAAGGTAGTGAAATGTCCTATGATTCTATACATGATGCCTACTTTGAATGAAAGCTTGATATATGTTTCTTTAAGGCCTAAAAGGGTGTGAGTGGGTTTGCATGTTATTATAGAAATTCAGCCTATTATTCCCTTGATCACTGGCTGCAAATCTCCTTTTATAGAATAGGTTATGGAATAGAGGGAGAGAGGAAGGCTGGATTGACCCTATCTATAGCATTGACACAATGGCTAGCCTTTAGTAAGATTCTAGAAGAAGATAGCCAATATCTCTCTTGACTAAGACAACTCAATTGGAAAAGAAAAGACCTTGTAATAAAAGGATGGATGAAATAAGGGAAGCTATGATCAAATCGTTGATTGTTGGGAACTTTCACTCTTCTATATTCAAAATATCAAATGATCTCTTATGAAGTCTTTATTGGTCTTATTCTTATTGTACGGCTTGTGAGCGCATTTGAATCTACGAAGGTAATCGCTCATATGTTCCCCTAACCCAACCCAAACTGGAGGGAAGTTTGAACTCTATGTCTAGGTTATGAACCATATATAAAAGCATGATGCTTGCTCTTAGGTTGAGACCTAATGGATGTGTTATATGCATTTTTATGCTTATATGTAGATGCTCGATGCTCATTTTTTATTTTAGGTAATGGTAGATGCTCCATTCTCATTTGTTATTTTAGGCAATGGTTCTTCACTATATGGTCTTAGAATTACCTTCACTTTCATAGTAATATCCTATGCCATGCCTATCATTGGAATTCTTTTGAGCTCATAACATGTTTTTTAGTTGTTCACTCTCTTTAGTAAACTTTGACAAAGAGTCCTTAAGGAAATCTACCTCCTTTTTCATTGATTCTCATGTCTTAATTCATCTATCATTATCTTCATCAATAATCACATTTTTGGATACTTTAATGCCATATAATTCACTTTTCATTCTCATTCATGCATACATCTAACTCCTTTTAAACTTCCTTGATTTTGGAAGTTGATTTCTTCCTTTTCATACTCATAATTTCTAAATTTTCAACTAATTTGTCACAAGTCAAATTAACATCATTATCATAAAAGTTAGGGTTAGATGTTACCTCATTATCATCCATAGTGCTAAGGCACATATGAACTATTTCTTCTTCCGAATGCTCACTTTCGGATTCACTTATGTCATTCCAAGTTTATGTTTTAAGTGCTTTCTTCTTGTCTTTTTTCTTCTTCTTATAGTTTCTCTCAAATTTCTTATTATCTTTGGGTTGAGGAGATTGTGAATTTATCTATTCAGGTGTTCTACATTCAAAGCAAGTAATATTATAGGATTTACGTTTTAAATTATTTTTACTATCCTTGAAATCATTTCTTTTGGAAAATTTCTTCTTCAAGAACATCTTGAATTTTCTAGTGATTAAGTTAATGTCTTCTCTAGTTGATGTCTTTTCTTCTTCGTTTAATTCTTCTTTTGAGGATCTAAATGTCAAATTCTTTATTTTTGGGAGGGTTGTTTCTTTTTGTGTCGTCAGAAGCCTCATTTTGTATGTGAGGATAGATCTAATAAGTTTGTCCAATAATAGTGTTGTTAGGTCCTTGTCTTCTCATATAGTCATTACTTTAGCTTCCTATGTAATATCCTAGTTTGATAATTGTACTATGTAATGTGTTGTACATATATTTTATAAAGTATGATCTATTTACGTTGTAGGAAAGTAACTTAAGCATTTAAATGTATTATTGAAGTTATAATAGACATCACAAATAGACTAGAGAAGGTTATGGACTCGACCAAAAATTTCTTGAAAAATTTTCAAGAACTTCAAAAAGCTACAGGACGAATCTGAACAAACTTTAAAAGCCTCGAAATGTACTTTGAGGATTTAGGCAATATTTTTCAATATAATATGGATGATTTTTGGATAATAGTGAATTCGAGTGAATAGTATTTTTGAATGAATAGTGAATCTGCTTGAATAGTGATTTTGGGGACCCGACCCTGAAAATTTGAAACATACCCAAGATAGGTATTAGAGTTTAATGATAGTAAAATGGTTCGAAAATAAGTTTGATCGGATGAATTTTGGAAGTTCCGAAAGTTTTGGGTTAAAATAACCTTTTTGGAAACTAATGGATATTGAGGATTTTAAACCCATTCAAAAAAAATTTAAGCATTCAATCAATAAGCATTGACCCTAACTCAAATATTTGTGGTCAATTTGATGATAAGATGATTGAGGAATATTTTAGAATTTAATTCAGTCAATTGGTGAATTAAATGCATTAAAGGGCAATTTGATCTTTTTGGATGCATTAAAAGGCAATTTGGTATTTTTACAAGAAGTTAGTGGAATGATGAGTCATTAGAAAAGAACCAATTAAATGGTGACAAGTGGCATGCGCAAAGGTGTAAATATGAAACATTTTGGTAAAGTTGTAACTATAAGATGTTATTAAGGATAAAGGTGTAATTATAATAGAAATGGGGGCAAATTTGTAATTCAACAAAGCCTTCATCCTATTTAAACATTGGTGGCTGGTCATTGATAAGAGAAATGTAGAGAAAGAGAGAAAAAAGAAAAGAGAAGAGAAAGGAGAAGAAAGAGGACCAAATATGGCCATGGAGGAGTGATCCAAACCATTTTTCATGCTCTTCTACCTCTAATCAAGCATCTAACAAGATTTTACAGCTATCCAAGGGAAGAGGAGGAAGATTTGGTTTTAATGGTGAAAATTACAACCTTTTGATGTAATATCAAGGTTTTATTACATTAGAAGTAACTGGGAGAAGAAAATCAAGAAAACCTAACGTGTGAAGCCTTGGTCAAACTTGGTCAAAGGTGAGATATATTGCTGAAAGTGTTTTATTTTTTCATTTGATGATTTAAGATTAATGAATGACACTAGGAAGTTAGTTTAATGATGAAAGAATGAAAGAAAAATCATGGAAATGATTAGATGAGTTTTCGCCCAAGGTTTGGGTTTTTAATGTGTTATAATCCAAAATTCTATTTTAATGTTTTAAGATGTTCATAGCATTATTTTGATGCTAACGAAGTAAATAAATGAAAAATGATTGATTTGGGATTAGTTTTGATTGAAATTGGGGCTAGTGTTCTTGATTTTGTAAAAAAAAACTGTTAATAAAATTTTATGGCTTAAATGTGTGTATTAAAATGTCATAGGAGTGAATTTGGATTAGTTTCAAGTGCTAGAAATCAAATGAAATTGAATTGGAAGAGTTTAATGTATAATATGTTAAGTTTAACCTTAAGGGCATTTTTGGTATAAAAATACGGCTACGAAGTAATAACCATATGAATGTGATTAAAGATGTAGATTGTATGTGGAAAGTAATGAAGTTGACATGGTTTATGGTATATTTAATTGAAAAATGTATTAAGGAGTTGAATGTATTGATATTAGGTTTTCAAATCTAAAAAGCCCAACTGAAGGGTTTCAAAGTGGTGAAAGGGAAACTAGCAAGTTGTGAGTGTATTTTAATTGTTTTATATGACTAAATTCTTTGCAAAAGAATTGATGGCATGTAAGTGTTCTTTAGATCGATTTTATGCAAATGGTTTTCATGAAATGAATATCTATGTTGAGTTTTATGTGAATGTTATTTTACAAGTGAATATTGCTAGAATAAGATTATGCTTTAGCAATATATAAGTTTTAACTTGAATGTTAATCTTTGTATGATTGGACGCTACATTGAAATTATGCATTAAATTTAATGGTTATGAATGCTCCCATAATTGATTTCGAAAATAAGTTGAATTGAAAAAGTATGAGTTGCTTTTGCTTATGGTACATTGTTAGGCTTTATACATGTTATTATACCGATATATTCATAGCATTTAACCTGCTATGGGTAAGCAATGTAGAACTAACTCTGTAAATAGTAGTTAACCAGTCACAAGTAAGCGATTCAAAACCAGCTCTGTAACTACTAGTTTATAGTGGTTAACCTATTACGGGTAAGCGATGCAGAACCAATATTGTAAATATTGGTTAACCAATCGCGAGTAAACAATGTAGAACTAGCTCCGTGACTTTATGTCTAGTGTACCATATGATAAAGAAACTTATGGTGGGTTATGTTAAGTAAAGAAAGTCATGAAAATAGTAATGGATCTACTATTTATGTTAAAAGTGACTTAAGAGGTACTGCATCGTACCAATGCTAGTGATTGGCTTATTTTTTAGTATTAAATATTTCAGAAAACCTATTGTCACCACTATTTATTGATTAAGGAAAGTGGAAAATATTATATGATGAGTTTAATTTCGAAAAGCATTTCGAAATAGTTTTTCAAAAAAATTGAAATTGTGTTTTACGAAACATTATGTTATTATCAGATTTGATGATGCACGAATAAATTGTTATGGAAAATGTTTTACAATGATCTTTATGATTTTATGGAATATTACAATTATATTATTATGAAAAGTTCAATTTTCTTGTAAACTAATTACACATACTAAGCTTGTTTAGGTCACTCTTATTTTTATGTTTTTAAACAAACCACCCTATGTATGCATACAGATGTTGCAGTAATTGGGACCCTGCCTCAAGATTAGTTATATTATCAGGTGTTGTTGTGCTTGTGTCTTTTTGCTATGTACATTTGTGCGAAGAATGGATTTTTATAAAAGCTTTTAAATGAAATGCATGAATATATTTTAGCTTTTAAAATTTTATTGTAATGACTGCTGAGAATTATTTGTTTGTGTTGCTTATGAGTAAACTTAAAGTCCAAAATTTGTAGTTGAGAAATCGGTGTAAATATAGAAATGTTTTCAAATTTTACAAGGTTTTTAAAATTTTTGAAAATATCAAATCGCAATCATTATACTGCAGAAATTTTTAATAAAATAATAGAAAAAAATTTCCCACTATTTTTTGCACTTTTAATTATTAAAACATAAAAGGTTTTAAATAGTTAATGAAGTGAATCACACGTTAGTAAATGATAATCAAATACACAAGAAGGGGGGTTGAATTGTGAAATCTTTTTCTTTAA
>JANVCQ010000006.1:34066526-34080041 GCA_025531925.1 Erythroxylum plowmanianum | reverse complement strand
TTTTTATGTTATTAGCTTAAGTTAAAAGTTATTACGAGTATTACTTTTTAACTAAGTTGGTCTTCGTGGGATCGATATTTTTACTACTTGACGATAGAAACGTGCACTTGCGTTCATCACCAACACAATGCTCTGACTGACCCAAAAAAATGAAATCAATTTTAGAGATCTTAAAAGCTATTAATAAAAAGAAAAGGAAAAATTAAAAAGGAAAATAAAAGGAGACTTACTGGCAAACAACTCGGTGGTCGTCGATAGTAGCTCGCTGCGTCAATTTGTGAGAGACGTTGGTGGTGGATCGCGGCTATGGAGGTGTTGGTTATGAGAGCTTTGCAAGATAGGGATTTTCTAGATGATTATATACGTGAAGGAGTAGATGGATGATTTGTGAAAATTATGGAAATTATGTATAAATAATAAAAGCAAAAGTGACTAAAAAATAAACTCATTAATTTATATGAAAAATCTATCCAAAAAAGCTATTTGAGATGCTTTTTTTAGAAGGCTCAAATTTGAACTTTTTAAAAAGCTTTATTTTGACTGCCAAAAAAGTCATATCTATTAAAAAAATATTTTTTATTATACAACCAAATACTCATTTTTTTTAAAAAAAAAAGCTTTTGTAATGGAGAAAAGAGCTTATTGACTGCCAAAAGCCATCCAAATAGGTGCTTAGATTTGGGTTGAAATTCCAAATTAATTTGTAATCCCATTTAAAAAATAATTCATTCTATAATTAATTAAACAATAAAATTGTCAAGTTTATTCAACTATCCAGCTATTTGAGAGTTGATGGTGACAGTACAACTTGATTTGAGATATTTTGTGTATGAGTGGCAATCTGACTAGTTTGTTATTCTACTGCTAGAATAAATTTCGTGATAAGGGTCCTACAAGGCATGCATTTGTCTATATGTCAGATTAAAGGACATAAAGATCTATACGCCCTTCTAATAATATTGTCTCTTGAAAACATTTTTGAATTGTTTATCCATAATTAATAAGGTGTGCCTTTCCACTTATCTCTCTCCGGTCGTAAACTATAGGTTCCAAGTTAGCTACTTTGCATCGATGTTCTACATTATTTATTTGTAGAACCCATGGTTTTCGACGGAAAAAAGAAAGAGGAAAGGTCGCATTACGTAGCTTAATTTTTGTGCAAACAAGTCAGTTAACACTACACCAAATATATAAGATTGGCGTTTATTGTTATCAATATGTACACAAACTTTAGCACAATGACGGAGTCATTGTTCACACATGAACATCCTAAACTATTTTTCAAGAGACGGGGTCTTAATTCAAGCCTTGTTTTTGCTCTAAGTCTTGATGAATAGGTCAAACTATAAGAAATAAAACAAGAACGTAAAGGAAGGAAAGGGAGAAAGAGGAGGAATAAAAATTGGCATCAGTTTCTGTAAAATGAGATTTCTTTCCTTTTGGAATTAAAAAGCAAACTTATTGTAGGGTATACAATATAATTTGGAGAGCCAATGTTACGTTTTGACAGAGAAAGATAACGTCCCTGTGACCCTGCAACAAACTCAGTTTTTGAGAAGTTCGATACTTCCTTTAAACTTTGACTTTGATAAATAAAGGGTTAAGATGAAGCTAACATGAGGGAGAGAGCCGTTAAATAAGTAACACGTTCATGTGATGAGGATCAAAAAGTCTCTACATCGCAATCTACAAATAATCAGGAAACGAGTTATGTTCAATGCAAATATTGCTGGAATCTTTTTCTTTTCTTTTCTTGGCTTAGCCATGGAGGTATTTAGTGCTCAGAAATCTTCCAAGAATTTAGCTGAACTTATCCGCACGTTAACTTGGCGATCGAGTTTATTAGGAATTGAAGGAGAAGCAACTTATCTCAATTTTGATTCTCAAATTTATTAAGAACTCCCTTTATTCTTAAACTAAAATTATATTTATATATAGTTCGGCCAATGGCCATCCATTTGTTGTTCTTATAATTCCTACTGCTTTGGTAGGTCTGACTTATGACACCACTTCTGAATTAACAACTGTGATTGGCATTTGACAACCACTATGTTACGTCACCATTTTACCATTTATATTACTCTCAAAGTCTCACGCATCCGCCGGTCTTATGTTTGGCTACCAACTTCACTAGTCATATATTTTCGTCAGCTCTTATAAAATGTTCACTATAATATGCCATATCATGCAGTCTTTTTTTTATTCATAATAATATATACCCTTCAATGTTTTTCTTAAGTTGCATTACTAAATTGTAAATACTTAATTATATTGTCATTGAACAAACTAATATATTGGAAAGAAATTGAGAATGGAGGGGGTACTTTAATTTTCCTCGTTGTAATATCAAGTGAGACTATTCAAGTTGTGTACCTTTAATTTTATCAAACGTAAACAATTACGTTGAGAACTTAAAATTTAGAAAGAAAGAAAAAACACTAGTTATTCCTTGACAATTAATGACTACAGTTTCTGCAATTTAATACATTATTTAGCCAAATGTGTCGGGTCTGAGGTGTCTTATTTTTTCGGCTGTTGCTGTCTTATGCTCCTGGAAGATCGGAATAATTAAAGCATCCAAACGCTGGTTAAACTTCGAAATTGAGTTATGTGGTCCTATCAAGATTTGAAAATTCCTAGCTTGATTCTGGAATTATGACCAAGGTGCTGCGTTCTTCCACCAATGTGATACCTGTCACCAGCTACATCGACTGCTAAGGTCCTATAGATGAAGTTATCGTTACAGTACCATAAAAGAGATTTTCAGCCTAATTGATGTATATATGTTTAAGTCCATATGGGCAATCTTGTTTGTATATGTGTAGATAGAAGGTATTACTTAAGGTTAATGCTCCAGTCTTCTATGCCTATAATTTTTTAACTATTTCCTTCTTCTACTTCTTATTTAATTAGATCAAATTCACGATTATGTCCTCTTTAACTTTAGATACACTTGATGGACCTAGCACAAAAGTAAATAGGAATTAAAATAAAATTTTAAAGAAACCTTAATCAACGTTAATTAGATGTAGCATGTATCTGCCTAGTTAAAAACTTGACAAAGAGCAGGGAGGTCCGTAGCCGCATGCATTGACATTGAAAAGGATCCTTTAGAAGTTAAAAAGGTGTAGATCCCAATAACCCTTTTTTTATATGGATCGACTGAATTGTTTTTCCACTAAATTTCAAGTCTATAGAACGGAAATATTCAAACTGTTGAACAAACTAAAGAATGGAATTTGGATTATATATTATTAGTTACCTACTACACAAGTAACATTTTTTTTTAATTTGACGTTAGAAGAAATACGAATTTGGATGTTCGAGCACCTACATGAACTCACTAAAACCATCGTCATGCGTGAATGAATTTTCTTATGCATAGAACAATATGACCTTCAATTCATTATCATAACGGAAATGCAAAAGTAGCGAATGGAAAGAGACGAGAACACACATGTATAGACTGAACAATAAATTTGAAGGGGAGAGTCAGTTGAATCTTTATTGCTATAACTAAAAGTTGGTCATCATCTTGGGATGTGAAACTACCAAAGGCTTCAATTATATTCCAGGAAGACGAATTATATATTAACTAATGGCGATTAAACTAATTAAATTCAACGATGTTGAAATGTTGTACACTTGAATGGTGCAGTTTTTTTTTTTTTTTTGAGAAATTTGAACGGTGCAGTGTTGTTGCCCAGCTCATTGGGTAAAGTTAAATTAAATTCAATGGCCAATAGGATTCATTCTTTGGCCACATTTTGACCTTAACAGTACTCACTACAAAGTGCAAGCCCTGCTTCTCATCAACCTCAAGAAGAAAAAGACAAAAAGCAAACTCCAGTCATAAAGGGTTACAGGCGATAAAACATCCAAAACAAAAAGCAAACTCCAGTCATAAAGGTTACAGGCGATAAAACATCCAAAAGTTTGACCACATCATGAACCTGACTTCTGTAATTAAGAAACTTCAAAAGATGGGTATGGGGGACCCGTGAGTCTCGGATGGCTCGAACCTCTCTCTTTGTACAACTTGTCCTAATAATGGTCTTCGTTGAATTCTTCAGGCTCTTAGCTTATCGCTAAAAGTATGCATAAAAGATTAGTTGTAGAGATTTGTTTTCTTTTTTACTGCAATTGGATTTGAGAGTTGACATTTATGTTTGATGCTTATGCGTTTCCTACGTAAGGCCGTGAGGTTTTGGGTTTCTTTAAAGCAAGTCAAAATACTGGATTCTTTCTGTATATATACAACTTAAGGTTCTCATTCAGATGGTAAAAAGGGAGATCAATTCATCAAAAGGGTTTTATGGAGGATCTAACGGAGAGAATTGGTCATAGAGTTGTCGAAGAAGATAAGACGGCTGATTCTTATGGTGGTCATGAAGGTGGTTGCAGAGAAGATACTGTTGTTAATAAGGTTATATACACTCTTTTTTTGAGCTTCACCTACATCTCTGGTTTTCGTGTTTGTTCTAGTTTTATGATTTGTAGGAAGGTTTAATACTTTATTGCGAGCAAAAGGAACTGAATATACACAAAGATGCACGTTATGCTTCTCTCCCTTCATTCTGGTTCTGTGGTTTTCTTGATGAAGTATTGCAGCTATATGATCTTCATGTCAAAGTGTTTGTATGAGCTCATATCAGTCAAGTTTTTTTTTAAAATATAAAATTTAATGCTTAAGCAGCAGGTTTCAAATATTTTCCATAGATTAAGAGCAGGGAGAAAGCTTCCTTTTTCTTTCCATGACACTATTTTCAGAATTTATAATACTGCTTTCTTTCTGAACTTTATGTTAAGACTTTACTGTAAACGTTGCTTCTCAGGGGCGATTGATCATGATTCATGCCATGTTTACTCCTTTCTATATAAAATATACAGTAGAAGAAATTATCGTTGACTTATCTCTTCATGTATGCATATAATTCAGGTTGGAAGCAATCTGGAATCTTCTTCTCCAGAACACAGGAATATGAACTTAATAAAGCAGGTAATTAATTATAAAAGCCAAAAACAATATATGTCCTCTTAAGATTGTAGACATTCTGATTGGATTAAAACCACCCTTTGATTGAACCTTTCGAATTCAGTATATTTTTGCATGAGATAATATCACAATTTATGTGGTTTCTAGGAGCTCTATGCAATGGATAAAAAGATTACATCTAAGCATTGACCTGTATACATTTGAGACCTTATATCAACATGAATGCCTCTGCAGATATTTTGAGTAATAAACGAGACTGGCAGTTTTGGATCACGAAAGTGAAAGACCGTAAACCTTTAAAGTCATGAACTTGGCAATCTTTGTGGTCCCACCAGAGTCGTTTTAATTGACTTGGATGTATGACAATTCCAAGCTTTTTTGTTGTCCAAATTTTTGATTGGTATGATATTCTTGACCGTTATCTTAGACAACCAGCTGCTTAATAGTTGAGATCTTTTGTCTAATTTTATAATGTCTTATTCTATCCTATAAATTTCAGTCATTTATTTATGTAGGTTCCACGTAAATTGCTGAGATTCATGAGACAGAATAAGACACCATAATATTAGACAAAAGATCCTGTCCCGCGACTTAAAGATTCTACAACTTGCTTTACGAGGTTATATAGATAGCTATTGATTAGTTTTTTTTTTTATGCACTCTTCCAACATTTTTGCCCTATGTCTTGCAAGCACCGGAGAGAAGTTGGGAAAACCCTAATCATCTAAGCAAACTTATGTAGTCCTTTTCTTTACAGGGTCTTGTTATCTCTTTTCTTGTACCTTTTAATAACATATTATGAAGACCCTTGAACAGGTACCTGCGAAATCCAATCAGGAGGACAGATCCAGCATGGAACCTGATTCAAAAGTACCATCTTCAAGCCAAAAGGAAAAGGTTAGAAGATTTTCTTTTTGTTCTAATCTAAATCAGAAGCATGCGGGCATTAACTGAGATCAGAAAATATTTGAAAACAGCATGTCCTATTGCTTTTCTTGACTGCGATCTTGCATGGTTCATACGACATTTACAATTTGGCATATAGTGGCACTTATCTGATTCCATAACCCTTGCTCCTAGTCCTAGCATGCTTTGCTGCATTTGATGGATCCAACCATCTCGATCGATGACACGAGAATATATATATATATATATATATAAGATTAAGCCTACTGGATATTAATCTTCTTTACAAACAAGGCTCGAGGAAAAACTTCAGAAAAAAGTAGGACAATGTCAAAGTTTAATCCTATTAATTTTTTCTAATTTTAATTCTAATCATGTTCCCTTGTTTATTCATTTGAAACAAGAAAGAAGACCAAAACACCTTACAAAAAAAAAAAAGACCAGCTTTCTAGGAAAAGGAATATAGAGTTTCTTTCCTAATTGTCTGTGGATTTTGCAACTATAATTCGTTTTAGAGAAAACTTGATAAATTTATTTAAAATAAGGGGGGAGTATATTTTAATAATTTTTTGTTTAAATTATTTTGAATTTAATTATATATTTAAATGTACTAATCTACTAATTAAAGGATAAATCAAAATTCTAAATAACACCCAACTATTTACAATTGTGAATATGATTAATCTTTTTACATTCTCTTACAATTATAATTATTATAATAACCAGCAACCAATCTAATCTAATATATATTTAGATTCTTACCTTATGGTTATGATTTGTTATGGATGAAAAAGAATTTTCAATATTGTACTAGTACTTTAAGAAACTATTCATAAACTCCTCTAATAGACTTTGATCACTAAAGCCCTGTTTAGTAGAGGGGTTAGTAATGGAACGGGATAGAATGTAATACATTTTTATCATTTGATTGAGGATTTTATAATAGAATAAAACGGAATCGGATAAAAGCGAAGAGTTTCATATTATATTCCATTCCATTGTAAACAGTAAAAATAAAAAACCTCTTATTTGGAGAATTTAGAATGAAACGTAAACTAATAAATACATACTACCTAATATACCCTTAATAACTTTTCTTAATACCAATTATTTCTTCTAATCCTAACTCCCTTTTCTCTATACTCATTTATTACGATCCACAAAAATTGTATATAATTAACAATATTTTTATATTATTTATCCTTACCTTAATAATAATATTTTTATATTATTATTAATAAATTGTATATAAATAATAATTTAATAAAATTTGTAAATGTGTATATATATATTTATATATATAATTATTCTTTAATTGTTTGTATATATTTCTATATAAATAAAAATATAAATAAATTATTTTTAAATATAAATCACATATAATAGAATAAAATAAATTTTATTAAATAATTAATAATATTTATATAATTAATAATAATGTATATAA
This sequence comes from Erythroxylum plowmanianum, assembly GCA_025531925.1. Lineage (NCBI taxonomy): Eukaryota > Viridiplantae > Streptophyta > Magnoliopsida > Malpighiales > Erythroxylaceae > Erythroxylum > Erythroxylum plowmanianum. The sequence continues at coordinate 34,072,692 of JANVCQ010000006.1, read as the reverse complement.
TTAATAATAAAATAATGATACTTTTATTAAAATTTTTATTATTTTAAAATAGAAAATATATATAAAAAATTATTTGTAATAGTTGTAACTTAAACTGTGACTTTTTAATTAAATATGATTGATGTTTTAAAATTGTTGCGTTAAACATTCTCTAATAATCATTTTAATATCAGAGGTACAATAGTTATTTATTATACATTACATTCCATTCCATCCAGTTTTCAAATAATATTTCACTACATTACATTATGAATCCTTTCATTCCTCCCAAATAACTTTTTACTATATTACATTTCATTCTATTATAAACCGTTTCGTTCTATTCCGTTCTATTCTATTACATTTCATTAATTAATATCCAACCAAACAGGCCCTAAGTTAAAGCTAAATATGATTTAAATTTTAGTTAGATGAATATGTTAATAATGATAATAATAATTCATACAACTCCTTAAACTAATGTTAGCAAGTTATTGTAAATAAAGGATTAGATCTAAATTAAAAGTTCTAGAAAGAACCTTTTTACAATATATACACAGCCATTAATAAACTTGTTTATACTAAATTAAAAGGAAATTTACTTTAATTTTTCTCTTTTTTCCTCTTTAAAAAAGAAATCGTTGTGATAACATGTTATATCCATAAAAATAAAATTATACCTTTTTGTAACAATAAAACATTTATATTTATCATTAAATTGGATTAAGGGTAGTCACTAATAATTTCTTTATTGTAGCTTTCAACCTTGCGTTTAGTTTGAGTAATACTGAGTAAAACTATAGTTAGTGTATTTTAAGTAATATGAGATGTATTGTTTTAAAAGTATAATGAATGCGTTATGAAAAAGCCTAGTTAGTTATTTAATAGCAAGTTTAACTAACATAATTAATAATGTGAATAACATGAATCATGAAACAACTTATCGCGTTGCTAAGGTCAAAGATGAAATTTTACCAACAACACTATATATTAAATTTATAATTACAGTATTATGCTGATAAGCTTCATCATTCAATAAAAAGTCTTTGCATTTTCTTTCTTCCCTTTTTCCTTTCTTTTTGAAGAAATGGATGTTAGTAATAGAATACACAATAAGAGAGAAAATTTACCTTTCAGAAAGTCTACTCCACCCTTTTCTCACCTTAAGGATTTAAATTTGGTTGAATGAGATTGGAAAACTATCTTTTCATCCACTTAAGCTAACCCTAAAACTATGTTTGATTAGATGGTTATTAATAGAATGGAATATAATATAATATTATTTCATTTGGTAGGAGAATCTATAATAGAATGAAATAGAAAATAATGAAAGGGAAGGAGTTCACATTACATCATATTTTATCCTCAACAATACAAATAAATTACCTTTGATTTGGAAGATTTAGAATTGAATGTAAAATGATAAATAACATTTTATTATATTACATTATGAACCCCTTTTTCAAACAACATTTTACTATATTACATTATGAACTTTTTCATCCCTTACAAACAACAATTTTTTAATATTACATCTATTTACATTCCATTCTATTATAAATCATTTCATTCAATTTTATTAAAAATCTTACGACCAACCAAACATAGCCTAAAGGTTTCTCCGTACTTTCTTATTATCTTTCATTTTTCCTCTACCTATTATTGAAACATTTCCTTCAATTTTTAATCTTCAAATCATTAACAAGGTAAATTTGTACTTTCTATTTTACATATGTGCAGGATGCTCAGCTTGAATCCGCTAGAGCCGAAATGGGTGAAGTGAGATTAGAAAATCTACGACTAAAAACGTGCTTAAATCAAATAATGGAAGATTATCGAACCCTTCAAATGCAATTCCATGACATTGTTCAACAAGAGGAAATAAACAATCCCACAGAAACGGAGAATAATCTTCAAGCAACTGATCAAGAAACCGAGCTTGTTTCACTTACACTTGGTTTTTCAAATGACCCAAAGAAAGATGGAAAGAATGTTGAAACTTCCAGCAAAAGGAAAGATCATCATGTTACCAAGGACGGTCTGTCTCTTGGACTAGACTGCAAACTCGAAATGTCAGATTCTGACACAAATGAAGATGAAAAACAGAGCCCAATAAACAGTTTCAAAGCATCCAAAGTAGAATCGAAGGAGAACAATTTGCTTAATAAAGCTTCGAAGATAGCTCGAAGTGGAGACGATGAAGTCCAACAACAGAATCCTGTCAAAAAAGCAAGAGTTTCTTTGAAAACTAGATGCGACACTATAACTGTTAGTATCTGAATTTATGCTTTTACAGCCCTATCAGGAGTAGGATTACCTAATAGAACTACTTTTTAGTTTTGGTATTGTTGGTGAATATTCTCTTTTTGATTATATACATATATAGATGAATGATGGTTGCCAATGGAGGAAATATGGACAGAAGATTGCAAAAGGAAACCCATGCCCTCGAGCTTACTATAGGTGTACTATTGGACCAACGTGCCCAGTGAGGAAACAGGTACAAAATTTATTATTTCCAAATGCAACTTCAAGATTAAATGTTTCAGTAATTGCAGTGAATACAGAGCATTACCTAGCTAGTAGACCAAAGGTATGAAAAGAAAGTTGACTTGGAATATATCTTTGTATTTATCATTCTTCGCTTGTAAGTACTCTTGCACTTGCGACTTCTTATTTTGTGATGTTTCAGGTGCAAAGATACGTTGAGGATATGTCCATCTTAATCACTACTTACGAAGGAACACACAACCACCCACTTCCTGCTTCAGCAAGAGGGATGGCTTCCACAACTTCTGCAGCCGCTTCTATGCTCTTATCTGGCTCATCATCGAACATCAACCCTACCACTGCTGTTGATCTCCATGGATTGAAGTTCTATCTATCTGATAACTCAAAGTCAAAGCCTTTACACATGTATAATAACCCTTCATTGTCTTCTTCATCTTCCCACCCAACAATCACTCTTGACTTAACTTCAACGCCATCTTCCTCATCTCCTTTCACTAGGTTTTCTTCAACCTATCCTCAAATCCCCGAATATGCCTCAACAAGTCTCAACTTTGGTTCCCGTGAAACTAACCAAATAATGCCATGGAGGAACATGTTCCCTGCTGGCTATGGTAGTGATTCACAACCCTATCTAAGGAACCCACTTGGAATGTCAAACCTCGGAAGAGCTCAAGAAGAGAACAACCTTCATCAGTCATATATCCAAAAATACCAGTCTTCTCTGCCACAGCAACCGTTGTTACCAGATACTATAGTTGCCGCAACAAGGGCCATCGCGGGTGATCCAACTTTCCAATCTGCTTTAGAAGCTGTTCTCGTGTCTATCATTGGCACTGGCGGCGGTGGCAACAGTGATGCTGCCTTCGAGGGAGGAAATCAGGGAAGTGGGGACAAGTTTGTACAGAAGTTGAAATAGTGTGAGCACATTCCAGTGGCTAGTAGCTACTCGGCAACTCCTAAAGGCAATGCATATGCAACAAGCTACTTCAACAAAACGACTTCCTCAACAAATTCTCACCAGGGAAATTTGGTATTCTTGGCACCTTCGTCTACTTCAAGGTCTACATCTTCAGGAGACAACAGGGATCGAGCCAGTTAATAATTTGAAGAAAGACAATAAATTCTGTGTTTATATAGTTTCTAATTAGCCTATGATTGATAACAAACGATGAAAGGATTAAATTTTAGGTCGTCGTAATTTTGCTTTAATTTGAGTGAAATTTTTACTTGTTATCTTAGTCTCAAGTCTCTGTCACTCAAAAGCAATTGGAGATGCAACGTAAAAAAGAAATCCAACTAGCTTGTTTGTGGAGATAGCATGAAAGTTAAGAGTAGCGATGGACTTCAACACGGCACGGGGATGTAGCTAAAATGGCAAGAGGTTATGCAGGTGGTATAAGGTGGCAGTGGCAGTGGCAGTGCGAAGGGCATAATGATGATATCACAATGCGTAGAATGAAAGTAGTGTACAACGTCCCATTCACGTTCGTTTGTACGCCAGCCCAATTCAAAGTAGGGATAAATAATTTAGAAAAATTAATATTCTTTTGAATTTTAAAAGTTAGACGACGTGATTTACCTATAAAACGTGTTCTTTTTTTCAACTCCATTCCCTTTTCTGTATCCATATTACGATGGTGTCTTCTTTTCTCCTGTTCCTTTTTTTTATTATTTTTCCTCTATGTAGTCTTTTTGCTTTCTTGATTCGACAATTCGATCCCATTTCTCTAATTCAATCGCAGCTCGCCCTCAAAACCCTAACCCTCCCTTCTTTCTCCTTTTCAGCGTCTTCTTTTAGGTAAGTGCTTCGCGGTTTAATTCAACTTCTCTTTTACGTTTATGACATCGTTTTAGCTCTTGTTTACGTCTGTTTTCAAATTTTGCACCATCTTTTTTTTTTTTTTGGTGTAGCAAATGCTGCTGTAGACTCCTTTCTTTTGTATACTGATCCGTTACTTGATTGTCTACGGACAAGCTGTTTGGTAGGGAATCCATCTGTTTGTCGGACTCTGACTCTCAGGTTATTACTTGCGATTTTATGCATTTATGAGGTGCTAATGAAAACTTTTGATAATTGGCATTCGTGGACATTTTAGTGGGTAATTTATTGCTGGATTAATTATTATAACTGTGCATATCGACGAAATGGATGTGCAATATCAGTTATTTGTCAGTGTCCGATGAATTTAAATTGGAAAAACAATAAACTTTAGATTAAGGTCTTCATGTCATTTAGGCTTCTAATGACAATGTCGTGACAATCTTCAAGTTGATTTAATGAGTGTTCTCCGAAGTTTACTTTTCTTGGAATATACTGCTTTTAGGCCCGGAAGTTGAGGTTTTACCTTGACATGGTCGTCACCTAATCTTGTTTTCGCCCATTGTTAGAAATAATTGTTTTTTCCAGCTTTAGTTAACCTTAAGAACTTGAAAACATGTGGTCTGTAGGTGGTGAACCATGTCAACTCCTGCTAGAAACAGATTGATGAGGGATTTTAAGAGATTGCAACACGACCCACCTGCAGGAATTAGTGGTGCACCACAAGACAATAATATATTGCTCTGGAATGCTGTGATTTTTGGGTGAGTTGAGCTGTAAATGCGATGTTCCCTCTTTCTCCCGTTTCTTTTTTCTTTATTTTGTGCTCGTTTACCAGCAATCGATAAACCATTTCTGATTTCTTTGACGACCTGAATTGCAGCCCTGACGATACTCCATGGGATGGGGGTAAGTAACACTTATACCATGACTTCCACTCTTAGGCTTGTTTTGTATTTGCTTTCTGGAATGTACTATTCCTTTTCATCAGTAAAGAAATTTTAGATCAAATAAATCATGGATATTCTCTCAGCTTTTACTTATACTAAGAGTGAATTTTGCAGCACACAGTTTTGGTTGTACCATTTCTTAATTGGGTTCTAATTATGCTCTACCTCACATCTCACACGATTGGTTTCTCTCTATCTTCTTATACAACTGTATATATGAATTTTGTATTTGCTTTCTGGAATGTACTGTTCCTTTTCATCAATAAAGAAATTTTAGATCAAATAAATCATGGGTATTCTCTCAGCTTTTACTTATACTAAGAGTGAATTTTGCAGCATACAGTTTTGGTTGTACCATTTCTTAATTGGGTTCTAATTATGCTCCACCTCACATCACACACGATTGGTTTCTCTCTATCTTCTTATACAACTGTATTTATGAATTTTGTATTTGCTTTCTGGAATGTACAGTTCCTTTTCATCAGTAAAGAAATTTTAGATCAAATAAATCATGGGTATTCTCTCAGCTTTTACTTATGCTAAGAGTGAATTTTGCAGCACACAGTTTTGGTTGTACCATTTCTTAATTGGGTTCTAATTATGCTCTACCTCACATCTCACACAATTGGTTTATCTCTATCTTCTTATACAACTGATGCAGTTCCGCAAGTTCACGGGTCTCAAGTAATACAGTATAATATCGTCCCACAGGGAGTAATTATGTAAGTACTAGGCTTGGATCACTCAATTAATTGGACTAAGCGATTGTGTAGGATTGAGGAAATTAAATTAAGAAAATTAACTAGCAAAAATAACAAAATCAAGCTAACGAAAATTTGCGAATATTTCTAGGCGTTAATTCGAATGGAATGTGGTAAGCTTCAAGGATGGTTCCACTTTTAGCGCT
>JANVCQ010000006.1:34044845-34064373 GCA_025531925.1 Erythroxylum plowmanianum | reverse complement strand
GCCAAAGAAAAACACCAGGTTTGAGATTCTTCGAAGGGCACAGGGACAGTGTGCTTTATATTTTTGAAGTATTTTTTGTGTTGTTAAAAAATAAACAAAACAAAAAAAACAAAAAAATATTTTCTTTAGTTTTTTTGTTTCTATTGTCGTTTCATTTTTTTTATTAGTTTGCACTGTGACTTCTATTTGGCTCCATCGAAGACTCCTCAGCTCTCTCATCGGTATGGATCTTTCTCGGGTATCTCTCTCTCTTTCGGGCATATCTCTCAGTGTTTTGAATGGTGGTAAATTGTGATATTGGCGTGCTTATAATTCTTCCGCTGCATCTATTGGTGATTATTATGATTGTGATTTTGTTTCAAGAGGTAGACATCAAATTGGTTATGATGAATGTTCCATTCAGGGGGAGATTTCAGGTATATGTTTGACTATTCGCCTTATTTGTTTGGCATCTTTGTGTCCCAAGGGGGAGAAATTTGGATGATTGGTGTTCTTTGAAATTGGATGTTTGATGAAGGGGGAGCAATGTTAATCTTATCTTTATATGGCCAAATATGATTATTTATGTGGAGTACTAGAGTTGTGACAAAAATGCCAAAAAAGGGAGAGATTGTTAGGATTTATTTTTTAATATATCCTATTTTTATTTTTGGCATTTTAATTGGACAGGGGAATTAATATTTTTTGAAGATATGCCTAAATTGGTGGTTGCGTTTTGGAAGGTGCTTGGGATTTGTTTTGGAAAGATAATCCTAATAAGCATTATTTTTGGATTGATCTTTATCTGATATTGTCCTTGGTTGAATATGATAAGGAAACAAAAACCTAGCAGTGTGGGTGTTGGTTGTTGACTTTCGTAGCGTTGGTTGTTGACTTTCGTAGCCCACATGATAATGTTTATTCGGTAGTTTGGGTAGCTGTTAATTTGAATATTGATTTTTGAAGAAGTTGACTCCTATTCTCCAATTGCCTTGTATGGACTTTCTGCTGCTCATCCACACCTAGTCTTCTCGCAAGAGTATTGCTTGATGAATATATTTTGAGATACGGAAGTTGCAGATTTTCTTTCAGAAAATTAAGTTGCAACAAATCCAACAAAGTATATTAAAGCAGCACAGTGACGTTATCTTCATCTCCAGCAAGCAGTCGAAGCGTAATGGGAGTTGATATTTTTGATGGGTGATTTAAGTTAATTGATGTGTGCGGCACAATGATGGCTTTGTCAGAGATCAATGTATATATTGTTGGTGCTGCCTTTCAGTTATTTTGGGTGAAAATTTTCAGATCAGAAGTTGTCATATTCTTGATTTTATTTGTCTTTGTTTTTGAAGTAGAAATAGCTAGAAAAATCCTCTGACGAGGTTAACACGAGTCGGTCGTGTTATTGGGCGTGAAGATCTTTCACGGGTAGTTAGGTTGTGGGTTGGTTACATAGATTGGGTCTAACGGGGTAGATCAATCGTGTGTAATTTTTGTGAACTACAGTGAAAGAATTTAATCTGGGTGAGGGCTCTGCAGACGTAAGCAAAGTGTGCCGAACTGCGTTACCAAACGTCGATATTTTTGGTGCTTTGCTTTTACGATTGTTGATTTACTCGTGCGGAAAAATTAATTTTGGACAATCTGCGATTTTATTGACGATTTAATTTTCTCACAATTATCTCGGATATAGGTAGTAAGGAAAGTTGAAGATTAAGAATAGCTTTACTATTGTATCAAACAAAAATTTCAGCTTCAAGTCTGCATTGGATTGATTGCTGTCAGGTCATATTACTGATGGCTTGTGCAGTAATCTGAATACATGTGAGAGGAACAAGCTTTAGGTTCCTTTTAGATCATTTTATGCAACGTTTGTACTAATGGTTACAACAATTTTCTGTGGGCTTGTGCCTTCACTTCAATTGACATCATTTTAGGTCATATTTTCCCCTGTGAGGAGAATACAAGACAACATTTCTAGTGACTGTTAAGGGAGTGAGCACGAAAGCTGAGAGTATTTGGTGTACATTTTATGTACAGTGGGTTTCACTACATGATTTTCTGACCCTATATATGCAATTACTGCAGTCGTTGCTCTGCGACGCCAACCCCAATTCTCCCGTTAATTCAGAAGCTGCTCGGTTTTTTAGTGAAAGCAAGCGAGAATACAATCGTAGAGTTAGGGAAATTGTTGAGCAGAGCTGGACAGCAGACTAATGACCACCAGCTTTCTGTGCGTGCATGTCTTGTGTAAGGTGGAATCTTGGGCCACTTTGTTGTAAAACCTTCAACTAGCTATAAGTTTGTACTTATATGATTGGTTTGATTTTATCGGGTGAAATAATTTGGGGTGAAGGGCCATTGAAGTGTTTTACTTTGGGAAGTGTTTCGGAAATGGGGAAGCAAATTATGTCATAAGTCCATACCACTGTCGTTCGCTGCTTGCATGGTTTCGTGCATCATTCACCTTAAACTGTTGTTACGAGTAAACTGTAAAAGCTACTAGTATTATTAAAAAGAAAAACATAAGCCATACAAGTATAGATGTTAGAGCAATCTTGTGAAATATTGTTTGAAAAGTCAGGCAAAAGATGTTCTCTCAAGACTGTAATTCTAAAGTTGACAAAAAGTTTAAGATTTTAAATTTTCAATTAATATTATATAAAAAATAATTGAAAAAAATTTTCTTTCCTTTTTAAAAATTATATTGTTGAAAAACTAAATTGCGGCAAATTCAAGTTTTTGACTATTAAATTCACGGAATAAATTGAGTTTTTAAAATATTGGTTCAATGGCAACTCAAACAAGCTTGTTTCAAGCTTTACCAACGCGTCCTTGGAAAGTATAATTGTGTTTGTCACCAATATCAACCTTTCCTGCATCTAAACATAAACACAACCAAGCTTTTTCAAAGTGACGCTTCAATAAAATTTAGTATTGCAACATGTGTAATTAAACCATATATGACAAAGCAAGCCCCATGTAATATACCAAATACCAAGGGAATGAATAAAAAACATCTGTCTCCACAGCAGACAAACAACAAATGCACCTTAATACTTCTATACAAGGAAAAGCCTCCACTTTAAGAAAACACTGAAGACCACCACCCATCAACAAAGAATAACAAGAGATTAAGTTTACAGCATTTTCATGCAGCACACACCAAACTTCAGCCTTCGGTTTGGCTGATCTCTTCCGTTGGCAGAGCAATCTAGAAAACAAAAAAGAGTAGTTCTTATTACTCAAATCCTGACTGATGTCTCACATATGTAACTAGATTTCAAGTTCAGAACTTTACCACATTTTCTTTGTTTTCTTCAGCTGTAGTCCCGGCTGCTGAAGGGCTGACGGAATCTATAAATAAAACCAAATTATTAGTTCTACCCCTCACATTAACTGAAACCAGCGTTGCTTTCATGAAAGGGCTTACCATTTTCAGCTGCATATTTCTTTCCCGGCTTCTTAATCTTATTCTTTCGCTTTCCCGTTTCTTGATTAGATGGTTTCTGGAGCTTCTTCTGTGATTTGTTCACCACGTTATCCGAAATGGATTTTACATTAGGAGTCTTGTTCAAAGATGTCCTTGTTCTTGTTGCAATAGCATGCTTCTGGCCAGTCTCATTTGCAGCGTTAGCATTCAAGGATCTGGGACTCAGTTTCCTGGTACCTGCTACGGAAGAAGAGCTGTGAACTTCATCATCAGATGAACGAGTTACCTCCTCATGCACTTGAGAACAGGTCTGAGAGACCTGGTTCTGTTCTTGACTATCGGCGATATTGTAGCTCTCAAATAATTCCATAACTCCCCCTGCTTCGCCGAGTTCATGGCGTCGGACATAGGACTTGAGCTCATTCCTCAACTGTTCAAGTGGCTGTTTGAAGAGAATTGTAAATGCAAAGAACGCTAAAAGTCAAATTTTATATATAGCTATGCAGCATCAGATATCTTTTTCTTTCAACTCCTTTAACATAGCTTTATAAGTAAAAAAAGAAAAGACAAACTAGTCTCAGAGCCTATGAAGCGTACCTTACATCCTGCCTCTAAGGCGAGTTTGAAAAATCCAAGCGAAAGCGAGTGCTTAGCAGCTGACTCGGAGAGTTTAATTTGTGACAGCCAATACGCACTTGAAGAGAGCCTATTTCGACTAGCTGTTCTGGAAACACTCGAAACTGGTGTTTCATTTTTGTTTTGACCATTGTTAGTCCTCTTTATTCTAGCCTCTGGTATTGGCGTAATGTTCAGAGTTGGTCTGGTAACCGGACTGGGGACAGACTTAGTAGGAATAGAGAGCCTTCTGGGAGGCTTAGCAGATTTTTCCTTCCCAGAGAGATCAAGAACACTCACACTTTTACTCACAGCTCCTGCAACCCTTCCTCTTCACAAAAATTTCAATTCTCATAAATAGTTCATAAACACAAAACTATACAAAAGCTGTCATGGAAATACAAAAACTAATATATTTTCCAAGCCAGCTTCATACTCCTTAAATTGCAAAAAGGTATAGTATTGCTAATTTGCTTGAGATTGAAGTGGTGTCAAGAATTGGGCATCAAGAAAATGATTTTTATTCAATCAGACGAAGCCAAAAGTTGCAGAACATGAATTTTTGGCTCCAACGGTCCAGTTTGTAAAGAATTGACTCAGACCATAGATCCATGACATTGACATTTTCAGGGGTGAATCCAGACCACAACAAATCAGTGATATGCCTGTCCAGAAAGTGACCTACTAACAGTTTGAACACTCATCACATACTTTCTAAGTTCTAACTACCCCTCTCCTCTTTTTGACTAATAATAACGAAATATCAAAATATACTCATCAGTTTTGTCAGAAAAGGAAGTTACCGCTTGGAAGTCGACAATTCAGCCGACGTCAATTTCTCCTCCTTGGATTTCGCCGCCGACCTCAGCGGATATCTCAGCTTGGATTTGCCTGGACTCCACCGATGGAGAAAGCATCAATCAAAACCAGACAAAAAACAGAACGTAAATTGAAAGAAAGAGACATTAAAATTGGTACCGGGAAGAGGAGTAGGTTTCCGCTCTTTCACTGTCTCTTCCATCCTACCAAACACTCGAACAAACAAACAATAATTGTTGAGATTAAGAATGCTTTTGCTTCAACGAAACAAACCTACGAGTTGCGTTGGATGCTAATTGCGTAAGTGAAAGTGGTTTTTATACACTAACTACTTCTCCTGTTGACACGTGTATCGTTTAAGCGGGCCAATCACCTTAAGAAACTCAGATGCTTTTCACAATCTCCACCACGTCTATTCGATCTGGATGGCTGACACGTGGCTGATTGTCAACGTGGGGATTATGCAGAGAAAGTAGCACATAGAATTGTAGTCGAGCAAATGGGTAATGTGGGCGATCAACGGTCTACTACCGTTGGTGTGAAGGTCCCATTGCTGAAATCATCGGTTTTTCGAAATTCAAATTTCGAAATTGGGGGGAGAAAAAGAAACTGCAGCGCCCCTTTTTAGTAACGGTTGAGAGATGGGTTGTGTCGGATCTGGACGGATTGGGTCGGGCTTACATGGGTCATAAACTCTGTTTAGGGCTGAGATTGAAGGGTTTTTACCATGAGAATATCACTTTCTGTGCTGCGTATGAGCTATGTATGGAAGTGTACCGATGAAAGTGAAGGGTACCATGTTTGGTTCGAGACTTGTTTTTCACACTTATTTCCTCACAATAAACGTACATGCTTCCTTCTTGTTTCATTTAGTGTTGGAATTTTGGTTCCAAAGTAAATGAATTTGGTAGGATGGCGCGTTGAACCTAAAAATATTAGTTAGTTTTGAATCATTAACACGTCAAGTGATTTTATTTAGAATACGTAATTTATAAATTATTATATATACCTTACACTTCACCAAATATATCTTCAAAGAATATCAATTATAGATTTTACTGTTAAAAAATAAATAACACAATAATGATGTTGGGTGTCTAGAATGAGATCAATGGTTCTATGATATGATATTTTTTAGGTATTTTATTTGATTGAAGAGATTATTTGAAAATTTAATCTCTTTTAAAATATTAAATAATAGTTTAAAATATGGTTATTGTCTTCTATTATTATAAGAATAAATCAAAATTCAGTATATTGCTAACCTTTTAACAAACTCAAGGTCGCTTTCTAATAATGCTTTTTTCTTAACTAAATTTTTATAATTTAAATTTGCAAATATATGATTATATAAATTTAGATTTATGGTTAAGAATAACCTACAAGATATATTTAGTCAATAAGTTATCATGTAATAAATCTAAGAGCTGTGTGAGATATAACCGATAAACTTTTACTTACCTAATTTAAATTTAGATGATGTATTAAGTAAATTCAAGAATAATTAATTTAAATAAGTTCTTAGTTCACTGAATAGATTAAAATAAATTTTAAAATAATAATGAGGACCATTATTTTTATTAAACTAGTGAAAGTAACTAAATATACTTTTAAATTTCTAATATCATTTGGTTGCCATTATATGAAACTAACTACTTTCCTTTCTTACATGTTGTCTTGAGTAATGAATTACCTCAATTCGGTATAATTAATGTTAAGTAATAATAAACTAAATTTCTTCTATGTTAATTAAGTTTGAGAAGAGTTCTAATAGGAAGAAAGAAAAATAATTTATAGGTCCACTAAGTGATTTTTCTAATAATATAAGGACCATGGTGATAAATTTGAGAGTTGTGTCAATGAGACAAAAATTTAAAAAAAATGTAGTGACAATTTTACAATTGACTAATATGTTACGAACTTTTAAAACGTGTAAAATAGATGACAACATTATGATAGCACAATATAAATAGTTGCATAAAGTAAAACTTAAAGATATAATACCTTAAGAGAATTGCTTCACTAATTTTAGCATATAACAAGCTTAAATAAGGAAAACAAATAAAGACGATTGTTACATCATGAAAATAGTTGTCATTGAAAAGTAATTACATGAATTTTCTTACTAATATAAGTGTGATAGAGATCATATATAATTCAAACTTATGCTTTGAGAATTTGATACTAAATTTGGATTCAAGATTATTATAATATGCACGATAAGGTAAGGAAAAGGTTGTTAAATATCAAGTTTGTACAAATTATTTGTTTGTATTGGATTAAGAATAACTTATTCTTAGTGATAAGAATACAAAGTTAGATGGCTAAAAAATTCAAAAGGTATGCTTACTTAAATTTCATTAAATTTACTGATAACTTTATATAATATAATCATGTGTATTAAATGAAAGAGTACTCTAAATATTTTAAACGTTCATGTTCTTTAGTTCTATATAGATACTTAGCATTGAGAATGCCAAAATATTTTGATAAGATTGACTTGATAATTTTAAATTTTTTTATATATAAGAAATAAGATTTTCTAGCAAATGTCTCCACAACTAAATTCCATAAGGATATATATTATATGTAAGGATAATTTGCTTATAACATGAGATATAGTGTTTTGTAATATTGCATTCACTATTGCTACGTTTTTAATGCAACAACTTACTTTTCATAGATCTATTCAAACCAATTAGGAATATTCCATATAGGACAAAAAAATGATAAGACTCTCAAGAGTTTTTATAAATGTGTTTCTTAGTTGAAACTCATATGATCTAATAAGTATAAAACTAAATTAGATAGTAAAAGCTTAAAAGATATCTAAAAGATTGAGTATAATCTTACAAATCATATTAAACATAATATTTAATTTAATATTACTTATAGGGAGAACAGTTTTTAAGATAAGTAGTTAGAGTAAAGTAGAATTTAAAATAGTTCAATATCAAAGAAATACATATAAATAGAACCAGTGCTTTGTTTAATACATTTGCATATTGTAGACGTTAAAAATTTGCTTTTATGATAAATTTAAAGAATTTTTTTAAAAGATGAATACGGATGTATCATATGTATACAAGAAGATTAGTAAGGGTATAGTTATCCTCTTTAGTGGGAGTACACAAATTACATATTGTTTATAGAAAATAATAATTCATATTTTCAAATGTTAAATATATTATAGTTCAAGACAACTTTAAATTGGATATAAAAAAGTAATAAATTGAATTCTAAGAGTGAGGATATATAAAGATAAATTAAAATTTTCTTTACCTATTATTATCTAAATAAATGGATATTGTGTTAAAGGTTTCAACATTTGAGATATTTGATACTTTATTATTTTGTATGACTTATATACATGGGTGTACAATTTTAGAGTATTTTAAAAAGAATAGAAGTGTTCTTGGAAGTCTTCAGGTGAACATGCCTGACATGCAACCATATGTCAAGGTGTATTCTCTTTTATAATGTAAAGGTGAAGATATAGGTTGAAACATAGTATAACATGAGTCTATTAGTATGATAAAGGATTTCTCAAGGAGGAAAGGGCTTAGGATATAGACATATTAGAGCATATGCTCGTATTCTAGAAAAATATAATGAGTTATACAACTTGGAACACAATTGTGTCGCAAGTTGTGGTCATGTGCTTGGAAAGAAACACAAACATGAGTGTCAAATAACCTTATTGGAAATACATTTTTCATAAATTTTAAACTTTGAAGGTTTTATGATTTATTAAAGTCATGTTTAAGTTAGGTTGAATTTGATAAGCAATAAAATTATATTAAATCATACTAACTAGAATTTACATAATCAATATACCTTTGTAAACCTAGTCCATATATACAAAAAAAAAATGTAAACTTCTAGTGAGTTATTGACCAATATAATGAAATCAATTGCTTTAGCTCTCAATGACATAAATATGCTAATTGGTCGAACCTTGTTAAAATCTTATAATGTTCTTATTTGCTTTCTTTCATACCATCTACTCTTGTTAGATACACCTCGTTTTTCAACACTTATAAAGCATTAAAAATGTCAATTATTTTGTGTATTAATTGATATTTGAGTTTAAGGTAATATTGATCTTAATTACGTTTTGTTATATACCAAAGTCTATAATGAATTTTAGAGTCTATAAAATTGTTGTATAAAGGATACTACTCTCTTAAATTGAAAATTGTAAACTTATTTAGAAGCCTCTCCTTTAAGCTATTAAAACATTAAAAAATAAGGCATCCAAAAGGACCTAAGATCTCATTAAAGGACTAAGTATATATTTAGGTAATTCCTTTTAATTATCATGGTAATTAAAATAAAACTTGTAAAGTTTAAATGAGGGCTAATTGATATGTAAACTGCATTACAACAATAACACCCAGTATGAATCTTGTTAATACATGGGATCTATGGAGGTCCAATAGTACGCAACCTTACCCCTAACTAGTAGAGAGGTTGTTTCCAAAAATATGTAAGATGCATTATCTAGGAAGAAATATACAACAAGATCAGTTAAGATCTGATGGCAACAACATATTGGGAAGTTAATTGGTTTGTTTTTATGGTACTTATTTTGTGTTTTTGTAGTACTTATCTTATTTATGCAGTATTTATCATATCTAGGAAGCTTATTATTTTCAAAAGTTTATTTTTAGTAAGAGAAAGAGTTAGCATATTCCTATTCTATATTTAATTCTTATAAACTCTATGGATTTAGCCTATCTAAAGGGTATTATAATGAGTAAAAAATAATAATCATAAGTTTTATTAAAAAACAGTTAACAAAAAGCTTGTCATAGATGAGTTTTTTAAGCAGTAACTATATGGCGTATAAAAGGAAAGAACTTTAATAAGGGAAAAGAGGATTTCCTTTGAGTTTTATTACGACTAGATCCTACACAAAATATCATTTTAATGTTATAGTTAAACATCATAAATGATTCTGTAGGCTGGTTAAGTTAAATAGATGTGTAACGAGAAACATCAAGTGAAGGTTGTCTGTGATGGGGGATTACCAATAGTCCAATGTAAAGTTCTTGAACTCACAAGGTGAAGAGATTCCATAAGAACTAAAAAGACATGATAAAATCAGTAAGGTAGGGAGCAATAGCTTCATTTATAAGGACCAAAAGGGAGAAAAAGTGTTCAACTAGTATGAGGAATACAATTCTTAGGTATTTTAAATTAGAATTTCTTTTATGTAATGGTATTGATGATCCATTAATTTGGATCCATAAGTGTGAATGGTTCTTTAAAACGTGAAGGAGGGAAGGTATGACTAACATCAATCAATCTGCATAGGGAGGCATAACCACGATTTTACAAAGGAAGCAAGAGGATGCATATGTAGCTTTGGGGAAATTTACAAAGCAATGCCACTTGAGATTCGCTCCTCCTATTAGCTTCAACCCTTAGGTGAATTGGGCAACCTAAAGCAAATAGGAACAGTGGAGGATTATCAAAGGAGTTTCAATCTTTACTGGCCAAGGCCATTAAGCTCATTATAAGATAACATGTTAGTCTTTTCACTATTGGTAATATGAAAAGGTTGTGGTTGGAAGAAAAAATAACAGGAATAAAACAACATAGTACCGATTATAAATATAGCCCACACACATAGAAAGCAGTAAAGGAGAAACCATGTTGTTTTAGGGAGGAATCCAGTACTAAAAGCACAAATATACCTTTTTTTAAGAAGTTAACTAAGATAAAGATGCCAAAATTTGGTAATGTTGTAATTTACACATAAATTAAATTATAAAATCCTATAATAAAAACAAATATAGTATACGTGAATAGGGATCATTCCTATGAGGAATTATAATATATTAGTCGTTATGTAATAAATTAATTAACAAAATAGGGTTTCATGAATAAAATTGCGAATAACGTACTAAACTTGGTACCAGATTGGGTTCTGATACAGTATTGTATCGGTACCGGTCAATACCGGATATCGTTTCGGATAATTTTTAAATTTATGAAATAGTCCCTAAATTTCTTTTAAAATTTGCAAAATATTTCATTGGTATATTGTTGTACATTTGTACTATATACTTTATAAGTTTACATCAACCCTGCCTTCAAAAATCATAATAATAAATAATAATCACAATTAATATAAAATAACAATAAATTTTAAATATTTCACATATAAATAATAACCACAATTAATATGAAAAAAGGTAATCATCATCATACAAATATAAAATTAAGAATAATACAAATTATTTAAAATATTACAATAATACAATTTCATCATATGATAAATAATAATTGCATCAAAACATCTAATGGAAAGAACAATAAATATCCTTAACTCTCAAACTATTACAATTTACAATAAGAGTTCGTGATGGGGAAACAATCAAGTAGAAGTTAAACCTGAAACAAAAACATTTATAATTACATTACATATGTAGAATCTAACATATACATTAAATATAAGTAAAATTAAAAGAAGAGAAAAAATAAAAAACCTGGAATGGAATTCAATCGTCTAGGGGAGGATACTTGATATAACTGCACTAATCCCAGTGATCATTTAGTACAAAATCCTCATAATTGAGATGAGCTTCTTCTTCATCATCATTTAAATTTATTGCACCAAATAATATGCCAATGTTTTCCCATCTAAGATTATCTTCCAAGTCATTAACATCTACCAAATTTGATTTTTTAGAAAATCAATCTGTTAAAAAGATCAATATTATCAATGAAAATTAGATCAGTTAAATTACTTGTGCTATTTAGACTCTTAGTAAACAATAAAATTTAATTGTTAGAAAATTATAATAAATTATATTGAAATTAATAATGATAATAACATACCTTTCCCAAAATTTTAAATTATAACGAACAAAAACCAAGTCATTTAACCCCTTATGCTCTAATTTATTCCTTTTCTTGGAGTGGATAAATTCAAATGTGCTCCAGTTTCGTTCACAGCTGTTGCACTCACACATTGACTTAAAATTTGAATTGCAAATCTTTTCAATTCTGTAATAACATTTTCGAATTGACTCTACTAAGAAATTGTAAGTCATAAGATAACAAAAGTAGCGCTATAAACAAAATAAAGTGATAATTAATTTTCAAAAAAAGAAAAAGGAATTAACTAATACCTAGAGAAAGTTTTCCTCATTGTCGAATAGCAATCAACATTTCAAAATCTCCATAAGACAACTTATAAATCTCCATTTGTAAGCTTAAGAGATCTTGCATCATGTCAATGCCAACAATTGTTGTAATAGTTAAAGTATTTCCCTATTAACTTCAGCTTGTTCAGTAAAATCTAGTTTAAAATAAACACTTAGGATTCAAAAATGCCCCAGTTGCAAATAACAAAGAAGAAAGTTGTTTTTTCCTTCTGTCATTAATGATTGAAAGATATGATTTGCATAAAGAAGGCCTATATTTTAAATTGGCTTAGATTACTTCCGTCTCTCTCTTCATGGCATCAAAAAATAACTCATTATTGGCTTTTCTTCACTATTAGCCAAGCGAAATACCCTCACCAAAGGCTCACAAACTCGGATAACAAATTAGCATTGAGACTAGAATTCTCTATCTTCCAGTATAATTTTACAAACCTCCACTCCAGCATTAGACTCAGTATGTTGAGATGCAATCCACTTATTACTTGTAAACATTTATCTTAACTCTTTCTTCATCGTAACAAAAGATTGAAGTAATAAAAAATTTGTTGCAAATCTTGTCACAACAAGACGACACAGATTTCTACCATTGGTAAATTCCCTTCTCATGAAATTCAATACACATGCACGATTATAAATGAAATTTGTCACCTTTTTAGCTTACTGCATACTTTCATCAATAATAAAATATACCTAGGATCTCTTATATTCTCCAGCATTAGGTCAATGCAATGGGCAATATAGAGAGTAAAAAAAATAATTATACTTATTCTGCAACCTTTTTCTTACATCTTTATAAGCGACATCATTGTTAGTAATAAACTGAATAATGTTTTCTGGCCCTACTTCATTTACAACTTTATTAAATATCTCAAACAAAGTCTCAGTATTCCTAATAAGGCCAGATGTATTAATAGATTTCAAAAACATAGAGTCATTTATAAAATAAACAAAAAATTAATAATAGGCTATTGTCTACTATTTGTCCAACCATTTCACATAATTGAATATCCATAAGTAACCTGATTCACTTTTCTTTCTGTCAAATAACTTCTAATTTCATAAATAGAACAACTCAAAAGTTTATCTCTTAAGTCATTAATCGAAGTACCTTTATATCCCAAACCATAAGAGGCTATTGCATCCATCATAGATTGATAATAATAAGACTAAGAAACATTGAATGAGGAACCTGTATCATACCACCTTCTAACTACTACCATATTGACATTATGAGTAGCATATCTTAATTACATTGTACTACAAATTGAAGGTTGGGCTCTAGGAGTTATTCGTAGTACAAAAAAATTAGTCACCTGCCTTCTTCTCTTTCTCATATTAGGTCCAGGTACTTCTTCTTGGACCTAGGATGGAACACTATCAGTACTATTACCACTAGCACCTTCAACATTTCCATAATCACCATGAAAGCCATAAAATAAACTCCTACTACCAATTTCAAAATTCAACCTTTCCTTTCTATCTTTCTCATGTTAATATTCTTCAAGCAATGTTTTCATTTGCTACTTCACATCATGACTTACTTTTTTATAGGGTTTTACATCTCCTTTAACTACAGCTAAATGTTTCTTTAATCGAGTGATTCCTCTACCTTTCAAATGCTTGTTACAAAACAAGCAAATAGTATAGTTTCTCATACCGGGATTATCTTCTTGAAGTGGTTTGATCAAAAGTATCTGAACTTCCTTCCATTTATCTGTAAAAATAAATGAATGCATATATCAAAATAAATAGCACATAATTTCATTACACAATACACATGTCCAGCTTATGTAATATAACTCATTTTGTATGATTACATCATATACAATTCAACTTCATTGAACACAATTTACTATAAGTAAAAAACTAACAATTCAATTATTCAACATATATAATTACACAAAACAAACATAAACAATTTTCATTTCCAATAATCATAAAGCATACATAAACAATTCCCATTTTCAACAACTTCAAGCAATTTCAATTTAAAGTTTCAAACAAAAGGATCAAGTTGAAGGTTATGATTTACATAATCGTCAAATAATGAATGACATATCTTATACAATTGTTCATACACATCTATCCATAACATGAGGATCAAGTTGAAGGATATAACTTCTTTGGAAATGTTTTTTTATTTAAAGCTTTGAATCTTCTTTTCATTTTTAACAAACCATAATATTATATACACCACATTATATTTGGTTCTTAAATATATAAGTTGCTTCTACGATTTTTAATTGACATTAATAGTCTAAGTATAAGTGGTTGGAGTTTAGCCTACAACATGTCCACAATTTGAAAAAAAAAGTTCCTTTTGGACACATTTACGTTACTACTTTCACACATTATTTATTATAAATATTTATGATAGCCCACACATATATATTACCAAATAATTCAGCATATTTTATACTCAATTAATTATTTACCTAAAGCCAATACCCAAATACTATCATTAACTACAACTGAATTATTATTAATTTACAATAGCATAATTTTATACTCAATTAATTATTTACCTAAATCCAATACCCACATACTAAAAATGAAATACCATTTTACAAATTTTAAGAATGTGCCAATTAATTATTTAATTCTTTGTAAGTTTGCATTCTTGAGTTTAAGTTTTAATTTAAGTTGTTTCAACTTACAAACTTGCAATTGAATCACTTCACATCATCAACATCATCATAGATTCACATCTCATGACGTGCATTTATTCATTAAAAAACTTAATATAAATTTCTCTTAAACGGTTAAACCAATCCACAATCAATGAACCAAACCATAAATAAACCAAAACAAATTCGTGAATCATTGAACTCTAACATCCAACCCAAGCAAATCACAAATCTAATTCAAAATTTAATTCCAACTTTCAACTTCCAAGTTACAACTGATTCACAATCAAAAATGCAATTAAGTAAAAGAAATGAAAATTCAAAACACAGTCAAAAACTAATTCGCAACTTCGGGCTTTTGGGATAGGTGACGGGTCAGGTTTAGATATGGGGAGAGCAACCGTTATGACAGTGGCATAGAGGAGGTTTAAATGTTCAGTGGTAGGGACGACATGGTGTGGTTGTCCTCGTGGATGAAGGCTAAAGAAGGTGGCATGTTCGGGACTTCATGTGAAGGAGCCAAGGAGGGCTGAAAATGGTAGATGCTGGCATGGTTCAGGAAGGAAGATGACAGTCACTAGAGAAGGAGTACCACTGTCGGAGATGGAGAGGAGAACGAGAGAGAGAATGAAGGTGAGTGAGAGTGAAAAAAAATCAAAAGAAGCAGACGGGTTTGGGTGTATGGAGGCACGCAAGGGGGTTTTTAGGTTAAATTTTTTTCATAATTTGCAAAATAGTACCCACATTTTTAAAACTTACAATACTGGCCAATATCGAAGGTCAGTACCAAAAACATGAATATTGTTTCAATTTTTAGCTGGTACGGTACATACCAACCAATACGAAACGATATTCATACCATATATGATAGCGCAAATTTTTTTAATAATAATTAGGAAATTAAATTTAGTAAGCAACAGAAGTGAATTATCAATGAAACTAAACTCAGTCTATAGTCATCGATTCAAAATCACTCCATTTATTCATCCAAATATTTATTAAGGAAATTTATTTTCAATCTTTCCATAAGATTAGCTAACCAAAAATATATAATCCGATTAACCTTTGTTATTTAACAATGTTAGAAAATTATAAAATTTAGTCAATCAACAATATTTATAATTAGAAAAACTAATGAAACTAGGCAACATAAGTTCTCGTGATTGCATTTAATTTAGATGATCATTCTTCATAGGATTTTACAATTTATGATGTAATAAATAATGAATTTATAGTTGCTACATTGATTAGAAAAATAAAATAATGAAATATTCAATGTTTAATCTATAAATTACTTATCATAATCAATAAGTAAGATGCACCTAGTTAACAATTGTAATGAATATAAAACATAAATTAAAATAGAAGAATAAATTAATACTTGAATAATTACAATAATTTACAAATGAAAAACAATAATATAATTTTGTAATGCATAGGCCTTGGCTTCTTTCAACCAAGAAAAATTAACTTAGCCATTGAACCTAGTTTGTCGTTGACATTTTTAGAAGAGAAGAAGAGCATGAATAATAAAGAAAATGAAGCAAAAGAGGTCATGTTGCCTATTATTCCAAACCCAGAAAATGTATACATATTTATATGCATTATATTATTTTTGGTCCCCAAAATAGGGTCACCAAATAACTATTTACTAGTTAAAATCCATTTTGAAATGTCTCTACTTTCTATTGATTCTATCCTCTTGTTTTATTCTTTGGCATAAAAGATCATGACCTACAATTTCATATTCGTTCAAAATAGGATTCACAAATTATAAAAACTATAAACCATTTGACTGTGAATTTAAATTTTGGAAGTTGCACCCGTTACTGAACATGCACACTCTTAGTTATTAGAAACATTGTTTTTAGTTTGCTTCTATTTCTCTAGTTGTATCTTAGTTTATAGTTCTTTTATTCCTCTTAACTCTAGGGATGTTAAAGAATACCTAAATACAAAAGATAACCAAATATGAAATATCTCATATTGAACTTAAAATTGCACATAATAAAAGGGAATTAAAACTCAAAATAACAATATTTATTAATTGTATCAAGATGCAAAGAGGCTTTACTTTAATTGTGACGAAGCATTCTCTCAGGAATATAGATATAAGAAGATTTTATGAGTAAAATTAGTTGAATTTGAAGAAGAGGATAAGGAAGGGATAGGAGATTCATAGATATCCTGAGTTTCAGCTTGAGGATAAGCTCTTTTCCCAGGAGGAGTAATGATATTAAAGATGTATTCTTAGGGAAAACATATATAAAGATGCCAATTATAAGTTGATTGTAGCAGTTAGTTACGAAGTCAGTTGGTTTGCTTTTGTAGTCATTATCTTATGTTTTTGTAGTAGTTATCTCATTTATGTAATAGTTATTTGCAACATTCCATCTTAATTGTAGCACCCCACTCCTGCAAGACACGTGCCCGACATCTTGGATGATATCCGAGTCCGTGTCCAGCGAAGGTAACATGCTAGAGCACTCAATCATTCAAAAATCGGTATAATTTTTTTTGAAACAACAACAAACATATGTGAAAATCCATAACCAAATCGGGCCCACTTTCATTCATAAACATTTTCAATCAACACAATACAATCAATAGAATTTCAATAGCCAATTAGGGCCCATTATAAATACAAAACACTTTATTCATAATGTTTTTACATTCTGCCATAAAAACCTTTGTATACACATTATACAAAAATTTTGAAATACATTATTTTACAAAAATCGCAGAATACAAATTTATACAAAAATAGGAAAATATTAATGCAGACGCGAATTGATTCCGGCCTCTATCCCTTACTTGTATGCTGTAGGGATACTCCTGTTTGCCAAACGGGGTATTCTTCTTATCCTGAAAAATATTTGCAAATTTTGGGTGAGTTTTGCAAACTCAATGAGTGACCATCATCGATGGTCACCCAATCTTATAACATATAATTTACATTCACATCATTTCACATTTCATACTCAATACACTTTAATCATTCGTATTATGCATATGCAGTGCACATGAGAGCCACTTTTTATTTGTTACTTTGTTGTGACCGAGTACCTAAACTGTCCCGTATCCATTAGATACCGGGCTCATTAAACGTTGAGCTTAAGGCTTTGAATCACTTTATAAGCTCGAGGCTCTTTTCACACTTTAAGCTTTAAGCTCTGAATCACTTTTTAAGCGCGAGTCACACTTTAAGCTTTAAACTCTGATCGGTGGCTACTCTGGTCACAACTCTCATTATGTTTCATGCATTCATGAAATGGAATGCCTCAATCACCTTTGCATATGCTCATTAAATCACATTCCCATATCATTGGACTTTAGTCCGACATTTAACAATCAAATTATGTACATTTATTTCATCTCATTCACATACAAGTAGCACTTTAATATCTCAAGCAAATATCACAATCATCGGACCTTCTGTCCGGAAATCAACACAATCAATCAATCGCATTCACATGAGCATTCAGTAGTCAATCAATACAAATTTTCAAACAGAACAAATAATAAAATGAGACCATCTAGGTCTACTCACAATACGCTCCAATTTAGCAATTGCTTCCAATTCTGGAAACGCCTGAAAGTGAAAGTTTGTCCTGCACATCACAATTATGCAATAAGCACGTTGCACACACATTAATAACTTTGCACCCTTATAAGCATTCATTTATGCACACATGTGTATATGGAATAAATACAATGCATGTTCATGACAATCCCGGATATATTATCAAATTTCATATCTTATGTCCATTGGCATCTCATAATTTAATCATTTATCATTTCTTTTCTTGCTTTACTTGCTCTTATTATCAATTTCTCATTCATTTAAACTAGATACGGTTGGCTCCTCTTCTTCGAATCACAACTTTAATCAAATGAACCACCTCATCTCCATTTCACATATGTCTTTGGTACTTTAATACCAAGAATTCACTCATTAATGTAATTCTAGCATTACAAGACCAAACAATTATCCAACTCTCATTTCAGTCTTATAACACCTCCAAAAATCCAGACTTTTGGGTTAATCTTCCGTGATCATTATGATCAGTAAATGAAGTAATTTGGTAATACTTTCTACTAGAAAAGTGTTCCCTATTGTCTTAAGTTTCTAATGACACCATAATCATTCAATTTAGCTCAGTAATTTGAAAGTTATACTTTAAATATTTTCGAACTGTTCTCATTCTAAAACAGTATACTATGCACAACTTCCATCCAGAAATTTAACATCTTTGAGATTGCATCAGAGTTCAGCTTCTTAATATAGTTTGTAAGTCTATGTCTCTAGTTTACTCCACGTTAAAAATTATCTCAATTGGAACTATACAGATCCAGATGCCATCAAAATATCGAGATATGTTTAGTAAAATATCCAATTCATACTCTTCCATTCGATACCCTTAATTCGATACCCTTAATTCGATACCAAAATTTTCAATTTCCTAATAACCTTTCTTTCTTCCCATTCATATATCATCTCTTCTTTCACAGTTCATAACTTTTAACACACACATCAAAAAATTACGAATTTGATCTCGTTGGAAAGACCTTGAAAACTTCTACAAGTTTCATGAAGAGTGAAAATTCCAATTTCACCCCTAAGGATGTCAAAAATCCAATCAAAGCTACTGCCTAGTCAATGCCTCTCAAAACAGTGCAAAAATTTGTAAATTCAATAACTTCCCATTTCCTTAGTCAAAAATGACACAATAAATGTGCACAGAAAGATCACAATGGATTCTACAACTTTCATGACAATATGAGATCAAATTCAATTGCTAACTAGGTCAAACAATTCAGTGAATGCTGCTGCCTCTACAATTGACCTGAACTGAACAGTCATTTTCTAACAAGCA